>OY735216.1:58796966-59181966 GCA_963457665.1 Thysanoteuthis rhombus
AGAGAGAATCAGCCTAGAGAGTCCGACTTCTCCGTCTCCGTCTGACGCACTGATAGAATCTGCAATCATCCGTAAAATCTTAAGACTGAACTGTTTTTTTTCTTTTTCATCAGATGCCATCAAGAGAGGCAGTGGACCCGAAAAATTAAAGATGGGTTTGAGAAATGTCATAGCCAGAGAGTGTGATGAGCGGAAAATAGACTGAGAGCTGACTTAAGTTATCAGAAAGACATCTATCTATCTATCTATCTATCTATGTCTGTCTATCTCTGTCTCTGTCTCTGTGTGTCTCTCCGCCTATCTCTCTCTCCCTCTCTCTCTTTCTCTCTCTCTCTCTCTCTCTCTCTCTCTCTCTCTCTCTATATATATATATATATATATATATATATATATATATATATATATGCTTAGCGATGCCTTCTGGAACAGGTTTTATCATCATCTTCTCCACACTCATTATAACCCTCCTTAATTTTCCATGCAACTTCCGGCGATGGTTATTCAAGATTCATAGCTATCCTACAACATCTGGTCCTCCCAATATTTGTCCAGTTTGTTCTTTAAAGAATTTAACTATCTCATCTGGCAAGCTGTTTCAGAATAGCACTATACTAACACTAAGACTGTACTTGCGAATATCCAGTTGGGCTCTTGGTTGATACAATTTCCGGCTGTACCTCATGTTTCCTGTTCTCTGTGAAATCTATCTCATCTTTCGAAAGTTGCTAAGCTTAGTTTTGTATTAAAAAAAAGGCAAGCTGGGGGGAATAATATTCGTATTCCTGGCTTATACTCAGGTTTGAACTCTAATCAATGGCACCAGTGGTAACACACACAATCCAGTTCAACAGGCGGATTTTGATATCTACTTTAACTTAATCTTGATGAATGTAAAAAGGTGTAAGCACTCAGAGAGAGTCAAACGGAGAATCTAAGTAGTGATTTGTGAGTTTAGTTTGGTAACCACTGTTTTACAGAGGAGCACGCTAAAATACATATGATAATTATGATGGTCAACTTGGGACAGCATTAGCCTGCAATTATCGAAAGGTGATTTTTAAGAGAGGCTGGCCATCCCCACAATCTTCTCACCCGAAGTTCGCCTCATTTGGTACTTTGCTTAACTCATCATCATCATCATCATCATCATCATCATCATCGTTTAACTTAAACCTCACCCAGAATTAGCCAAACTTCTCTATCATGGGCTTTGTAGAGCCAGTACTTTCTGAACTTGTCTAGTTCGTATATGATTTGTTTCTTGTTGAGAGTCGTGATGTCCACCAGTTGTCTGACATTCTTGCAATTTGACCAGCCCTTTACCATTTGAGTTTTTGCATGGTTTCCATGTTGTCTTGGACTCCTGTTTTTCCTCTAATATACTGTGTTGTCTTGTAATCTCTCCATGTGATGTTGAGCATGATTCTCTCTTAGACACGTTGTATGATTATCAGTTTGAGGGTCTATCTTTTGGTTAAGTTCCGTTAAGCTAAGCTACTTAAAAGTGAATAAACTTTCCCTTTGATAACAAGCTATTTGAGGATTTTTTTCAACTTATTAAATCTTTGGGTCATGTGTAGAGTAAGCTTAGTAAACATCAAGGTGTGTGTCTCCGTGGAGCAATGATTACAAAGCTAGTCTTCCAGACCTTTTCTACCGTTGTGAATTTGAGGACCAGTGGGTGTCTCACACGTGTAGCCTTGTGTCAACTTGAGGCAAGCTTCTCATCTGACTGGATGCTGTAGTGAACACTTTTATCTGACTAAGATGAGCGTACGTACACTGTCTGCAAGATTATGTTAGCGAAAATATATTAACTATTAACAGAGAAATAGCCTATCCTAGGTAATGGCGCCCTAGTTCATCTAAAATATTCACCTTGGAACCTCTCAGTTTTTGACCTCTCAAAACAGTCAGCCACAGTCTGCGATCTCTTTTAGAAAACCCAGAAGCACAGGGAGACAATCCAAAGTTAGGCAGGGATATTTACCGACAGATCTATGAGGTGCGATGTTTTGTCAAAAAAGCCTGCACAACATTAACAAATGATTTGTTCGATTGAATGTGACGCCCACACAGTACACAAGCTCACTGTCGACTGAGTAAACACTTCTGGGAGATTGTCAGCTCACGCATACGAAGAAAAGTCTCTTGTAATTAGTTGTCTAGTTACATCAATACTTCCACGGTGTTATTATTACGTGTGTGCCAAAGTTCCCTGGGGGAAACCATTTTTAACTGTTTCTATCTTCCAAGAAAGGCACTGGGAACTTTTGCACCCATCTAATATATTTTGGAAGTCACTTGATCTTTTCTATTTTTGATACTGAAGTCCGCCGAACATTCTGTTTTCGAATTGGCGTTGAGAACCTCAGAATAGAATGAAGCAAAGAAAATGAGAAAAATGAAGGGCAGAACCTTGGCAGCTACTTCAAAAGGAAACAAAATCATATTGGATTTTAGAGAAAGAGTTTATTGCATTTCAAAATCAAAAATATCAACGGGGTTGAAGTTAAATTTTCGGATTATTTTGCGATCGGATTCCGATACAATAGATTAGGATAAAGTTTGGGAGATTTTGAAATTCGTACTTTCCGCAGAACTTGGACCGTTGAGGGTTACGGTTGGGGTTAGGTATTTCCTTGGTTTCCTCTTCCATAATGATTTATTCGTTGTTGATTTTAGGTTTTGCTAAGTGTTTTTTTTGTCATAATCATGATGACTTTGATTTCAGTTTATGTAAGTCACCAGCCGGGTCTCAACCAGAGACCTAAGCCTGACACCCTTGTATGTTATGACAGGCCAGGTTGAGGGAGGGAGAGAGAGAGAGAGAGAGAGAGAGAGAGAGAGAGAGGGGGGGGAGCAGAGCTTTTACATATACAGACAACACCACATTTTCCCAGACGTACTTATAAATAATGTGTACACTGGAGTAATAGCTATTTTCAATATCTTACATACGCTGGACCCTCCAAGTAAGCTGTCGGCATGTTTGCTGTTTTTTTTTAATTACCCAAAGGTTCCAACAACAATCGGCATTATTATTATTATTATTATTATTATTATTATTATTATTATTATTATTATTATTATTATTATTATTATTATTATTATTATTATCTGAATTCATTATTGTAATTTTTCTCTTTGCCAATGTCTGTTTATTACGCATTCTAAAAGAAGTAATATTTGATTTCCAAACATCCTTGACATTGAATCGCATCTCCATCTTGGGAACTAATTCTCATCTTTCGACGGAAACAAGTTAATTATATATATATATATATATATATATATATATATATATATATATATATATAATATATATATATATATATATATATATATATATATATATAAATATATAAAAGGGTGTGTCTCCCCCCCAAACTGGAATTATAGACACATACCTAGTCACAACTTTGGAAAAAGATTATAGTTCATTTCTTGTTCCCTCAAATCGTTGCACTCATTCAAATGATTGTTGTTTTTTTAAAATTCAATCCATGATTGCTTTCTTGTCCGTAGGTATTTGCTGAGTGAAAACGAAATCAAGCACACTGCTCCAAAACCAGAACATTCAATCTGCAACGAACTCTGTGGGAATAACTAGAGACAGGTTAACCCTCCGACCATCCGGCTATCATCAGCGATGAAGCTTCTAGAATAATCTTTTAAATAATTGTTAGATTGAAGAGCACCTGAAATGGAGCAATTTTAAACATCCAAGTGCGCGTGACGGGAATTTCCGTCATTGCAGGTCTTTTGCTAACTCAAAAAAAAAAAAAAATCCGTTTTATTGTTTTTAGCGACAGCTCACTTCTATTGCTTAGTCAAGGCTTTCATCTTTTATTGGATACGTTGGGCTTTTATCGTTCAATAGACAACTATTACTTCTTACCGCCTTCTGCATCACTGATCTTGAAAGCCATTGCTAGAAAAGTCGACCCTTTTTGAACGCTTAACGAATTTCGCATTTTGGTGAGGTCGGTTTATAACTATAACCAAACTTTACCAAAGAAGATAGTTGTGCGTTTGTATTGATCGAAGGAACAGCGTAGTTAGTAACTTGTCCTGGCCGTTTGGCGATTAGCTCTTTCTCTAATATTATCTTCTTGCTCGACAAAAGTCTTTTTTATTCATAATTACGCACTTCTCGTTGCAGTTTGATTTGTAGTTTTTATTCCTTTTGTTTTATTGATCGATTTTGGAAAAATCCCCCAATCAGCATTGCTGCAGAATTTGTTTTTGATTATTCATCAATTCTCATCTTGGAACAGAATTAATTTTTTATGACAACCCTTATTTTCTTTCCTCTTTTACGTTAATTCGTTTACTCAGTATTTTTTTTTTCGTTTCATTCACTTATCTATTCGTTCTTTATTGTTTTTTTTTGTTTTGTACTTTTTATCTTTTTTCATCGTCCACACATTCATTCATTCTTTTGCTGCTTTCATTCATTCATTCTTCTTTTCATTCTTTAATTCATTCACCTTTTCTTGCATTCTTTCATCCTTTCTTTTATTTTTATTTTCAATCTCACTCTTCCCACTCTTTTTTTCTCACATTAAACCATTGATTCATTCATTCTTTCATTTACAGGTCGCTTTGACCCGTTTTCCTCGGCTTTCATTTATTTCTTTATTCTTTCCTCAGTTAATTCATTCATTCACAACTTTCTTCCATCCATTTATTCCTGTTTTCATTTATTCTAGGATTAATAAATTCATTCACCAACAACTTTCATTCGTTTCTGATTCTATCATTCTGGAATCCAATCATTTATACATTCAAATTTTCTTGCTTTTCCTCATTCTTTCTTCCATTCTCCTTCTGATTCATTCATTCAGATTTCCTGGCTTTCGATCATTTATTCATTCTTTAAGGTTTTATTTGTTTCATATTTCTGCTTTCATTCACATCTAAAACAAGATTTTTCTTGCCTTTCATCGATTTATCATCTTTCTTATTTGTTACTTTTTCATTTAATTTTCTCTTCCATTTTTATCGCCTTTTACTCTTTCTTTCTTTTCCTTTCTGAACTTCTTTTGTGTCTTTTTATTATCTTTATCCTCTTCTACCCCTTCTTTTTTCTCGCCTTTTCTTCTTGACTATCATTGACCCGTGTTAAACTGCAGATGTAAGTACTTTCAACAAACTCGGCCAAGATTTCTTTTGCACTCTTCATATATACGAACATCGATGCGCACCATTGCTATCAACTTTTTTCTTCTGATCATGTTTCCAAAGTTCTTTCCAACACAGAAATAGCACTCAGTGAGAACACTTGAAAGTTAGCTGAGGATTTCTATTATCTATCACACTAGTTTCATAAGAACGATCTTAGACCCAGCCAACAGAAAAGTCTTGGCCAGCTGACATAAAACGTGAAAAATAACAAACACATCAGATTTTTCTTGATCATGTTGTTGGGTGGATTCATAAACAGACCGAAGTTCATAAAACTGCATCGTCGTAATATTGCGAATGTAGATGAGCGTAAGCACATTCTTACATTATAATGGGGTGCTGGGTTTGCTCAGTGGGTAAGATGGCGGCGTTTTTCCCCGATGGCGGCAAAAAACATGGTGTTCGAGCTCAGATAATATTCATGATCTCCAATGCTGACTTTTGGGTGAAAGGACTAACCCTATTGACTGAATGGTTGGACAATTTTTACAGTACCATTGCTGTTCCTTTAGTCATATACCAAACCAAATTGAACTTAGTAAATATCCACTTTCATCGGAATATACAACTATGTATACATATGCATATATCGAATAAATGATATTGAAAATAAATTCCAGTGTTTTTAGAATAAACCTCAGTGTTTCATGCCAAAGAACAATTATTAATCTGATACCAGAGATTGAATTCTTTATCATAATTATATTATCATCTATAATAGCTCATTCCATTTCAGGTTCCCATTTTGATAATTATTCTTGGGCATGAAACACAAGTGTAATTGGATTTTTTTTAGATATCATCTAATTAATTCATTAGCTCTATTTGCTTAGTATACAGTGTTTTGATATAATTTGATATACATTTGTATAACATTTTGTATGTGTTTCTTGTAATTTTAACAAATCACAACAGTTATACATACGCACACATGCACGTGCGCGCGCACACACAGATATACACACACTTGTCCCCTAATATTGCAAAGACTACAAATAAAAGTCTATTGGCAAAAATGTGTTGTAGTCTATTCTCAGTTACCTCCCTTAGAAAGAAATATAGCTTTTTCAGCAAACTTTTTCTTACTCTTACTGGATAATAAATAACATCTCTCAATCTGGAATAATTCGTGGATTCGCGCCGAAATTTAATCCTTTCTCCCTCAACCTATAGCCTACCTTTCCACAAAATTATTTTAGAGCCTCTGGAGATATTATTTAAACAAACACACAGAAAAGCAGATCATCAGACGGGTGCGCTGACAGGCAGACAGACAGACACGACTGATTACGAATTCTGGACAGACAGACAGACACGACTGTAACGTATGGAATTCATTCAATATTACAATCATTTTGTTGGTTGTGGTATTGGATGTATTTACCATGAACGAATTCCATATCGTTGAAATAGATACAGAAAATCGCCCTTAACTCCATGTCGATTGGTAGGACCCATCATCATCATCATCATCATCATCATCGTTTTTTATCACGAGCATTATGAAACAACCGTAGCCACCGAAGTTGGCGAAAGGTTCCATCGCTGTTTTTATGAGCGAGTGTTCGCGCTTTCCAGTGTTCCTGGCCATACTGTTTTACTTACAGACTTGAAAATTGGCGTCACTGCTCCACTAGACCCCATTCTATAAATGTTTTTTTTTATGTTGTAAAAAAGATTCTCCAGTATCTAGATGATTTTAGATGTTTTATTTTCACTCTATTTTAGATGTTTTCCTGTGGAAAACGCCAGTGATATCATAAATCGAATTAACTCTAACCATATTTATTCTTTTGATGGAATCTTTTTTCACAAGACTTCATATTTTGACGCTACGGTTGTCCAATTACAGACTGTGATGGTGGGTTATTGTTAATATTATCATTTTCATTAGAATTATCATTTTCATAATCACAATCAACATCATTTTCATTATTGTTGTTGCTGTTATTATTATCATTTTTATATCGGATGTCAGCCGTCAGAAATGAGATCATTTTTTGTGAAACCTTGAAGCAATAGAACGAGGATTAAAAACAAGATTTTCATTCCACAATGTTATGTTTTCCATTTATATTCCTTTTTTATTTTCAATCTTACATATTCTGACTTGTAATCTCATCTTGTCTGTGAGCGCCACTGGTTCATTGCCAGCATTCTGTCCGGGCGATCGAATTGCATTAGTTATATCACGCAAAGTTCCATCTTGCAGAAACACGAGCCCTTTTGGACAGGATTATAAAGCTGAATATACTTTTACCGAGTTTACCCACAAGACAGAGTGTCCAGAGGTTGAGGTCAGACGGCGTAATCATCAATCATTGAAAAGTAAGATCGCTCCGATAGATTCATTTTGGAGTTCCCAGGTCTTAAGTAGCCATATACAAGGCATCTTTGTATGTTCTCACTTCATAAAGGATGTCCAACGAGAAGTGCATTACCCAGTAATTCCTTCTTCAAATGAAAACTCTCTACCGGAATTATATACGTATAATAAACCTATTCTGTCTGTGAAATTTCAATAGCGAAATAATTCACGATGGGTTTTTATTGTAAAATGATTTGCAGTTCTTATCTATTGTCAGGTCCTCAGCAATAGATTCTCACGATTTCCATAATAGGTAATTTCTGCGAATAATGGTCACATTATTTTCTGACCACTGAAAGTCATTTTCAGCAACCAAAATAAAGTGAGCCGTAGAAGGTATAATAGATTAGTGTAGAGGCGAGAAACAAGAAAAAACAAGCTTCTTGGAAATGGACATTTGATAGTCTTAGTTTTTGGACATCAACATTTTAGAATCAAAATAGTGACAGAAAAGGGGCCGAGGCACAATTGATGATTCGGTCTTGTCAACTGCGCATTAGATCGGTGGCAACAATTGGGGTTTTGTAATCAGACACAAGGTCAGAAATGTGGAAATGTATGTTGGCTTGTTTTGGACTTGGAATGACAGCTTATCAGTCAATGTGAGACATATAAAAGATTGCTTACCCGATTCTGATATAAAGACACTTAGAAGTCGTTCGATAAGAAAACGTAGCGAAATGTATCGAGCCCTGCCCAAAGCCCATTTCTAAAAAAGGAAGACACAACAATGCTAACGAGTTAATAACTTTGTTTTTATTGTCCTTCGAATATATCTATTTGCAGTGATGTCAATTTATCGCTTTCCTCGTAAAATTTAGCGTGTATCTGGTGCACAAAAATTCTTCATTTAGCGCTATTTTTGGTCTATTTTTAGCAATTATAACCAATTTCTAGCTATTCCCTAGAAATTCCAGGCAAATCAAGCCATTTACTACTATTCAAAATGGTCGTAAAATTGCCAAAAGTTTTCTAGCGTATTTTGACCGTTTTTTACGCCTTTTCGAGGTCACTTTTTTAAAGTTGGTAACAATGCTCACAAAGAGGGAAGCAAAATTTTCAGAATCCACATATGACGTGGGGGTAATGATTAGTTTGAATCTTCCACGATTTTCAATGTTATGGCTGATGAATAAGTAAGACATTTGTCCAGTGAACCAGATACTAATCAAAGCAAATATATTCGACAGTTCTAGAATTTATTCATGAGTAAATAGTGGAGGCAAAGTTTATCGAAGTGCCACACGACGCAGATGTGCATCTTGTGGTAAGTTGCTTAATGCTTCTGATACACACGTACTTTCAGTCCACGTTTTTTTTAAAAGGAAGTATAAATAGTAATGGCAACGCGCTAGACTTAGATTCTGCCTTGTGGCACTAAGCAAAGGCCGTATTTATTTTATTCACACTGTATGCTGCGTTATTCAGGATAACGGTGAACATATTAACCCATCTAAATGGATTGATAAAATTTATTGATAGATCAATGTTTAGTGAGGCTACCTGAGACAATTCATTCCATTTGATTTCAAATTATGTAGTATCAGGAAAGTCAATTTTAACCTGCCTGTTCCCAAGACGAGGATGAAATTGATTATTCGTGGGGGAACAATTTATTTAAGAGAGGGCCAAACAGGAATTGATTGCCTGTGTTCTGAGTTCTGTTCTCAGCAAATGGAGATCAACACGAAATCTTTCAGGGTGAAAGAATGGAGGCAAAGTAAGTAGGCGCCTCCGTGTGTATTGTATAAAACATTAAGCTAGTTATATCAGAAACTGATACATCACCCGAAAACGTAAAAGAAAATCTAAACAGGACACTAAATTAGTAAAAGATAACCCACAAGACAGAGAAAGGATCTTGAAAACTGTGACTTGTTTACAAAAACGATGACGTCATCAGCAGGGAATGTTCCGGAAATTCGATACTCAAGTCCTGCTTACGGTTAACTAAAGTTGAAAAACATGCAGGCACGCCCATCAAGGTGGATAACAGCGATTTCAGGTTTTTGTGGAGGTGAATGCTTTTTTTATTACAAGGCTTTACTTCTTTTGGTGTAATATATATTACATCACCCCATGATACAAGCCTTCCGCTTTTGTTTATCAAAAGAAATAAATGGTTACCTGAAAAGTAATAAAAAATTCAGTGTTTGCAATAAATTGTTCCTGCTCTCGCATAAACCGCTATCATTTATTTTTGGGTATTTCTCTTGCATGCTAGTTCTAGAGCCAAAAGCTACTCCGAAAACATCTATCTATCTATATATCTATCCACACACACTCGTCTCCACGCATATATATATATATATATATACATATATATATATATATATATATATATATATATATATATATATCGTAACTGTTCCATGGGTTTCTTTATCTATGGTAATAGTGCTTAATAATTGGAAATCGAGCGTTCATAGATGTTTATAACCTTGTAACTACTAATCAGTTTTACGCGATTGCGATCATCAGGCAATTGTTTTTCTGTTTCATTCTATCCTTATATACAACTAAAATGTTGCTTTCACACATTTCACAACATCCCCGATCCGATAAACAGGATGAGAGGATAATTAAATCAAAACATGACTGAACGTTATTCTAAGAAAAAAAAAGAAAAAATCTTAAATGAAAAAACGAAAAGCAAAAAAAAAAAAAAACGAGAGCAAAAATAAGAGACAACGGATGGAGCAAAAGGTCAACTGATTTGTGCCCCAGAGGATAGTAAATAAAGTGAGGTAAAGCTAAGAAACAAGATGGAGGGATGAAATAAAAAGGTTTGCCGGTAAGATAGAGCTAACGGTAGCCCACAAACGGTCGTCATCGAGGGAGATACGAAAAGCCTTTGACCAGCAGTGATAGTCCAAGATAGCTGATATATATATATATATATATATATATATATATATATATATATATATATATATATATATATATCCAGAACGATCCATAAATTCAAACGTTAATCACATTGAAAAACTTTTTCAAATTACTTTTTTTGTATAACTCCAGCCATTTATATCCCAATAACTGTTAATGTAATTAATGTAATTTTCTCCAGTGTTGTTTGTTTTACATAAACTTTCTTATTTTGGTACAATTTGTAAAGTCTCTCTTGTTGAGATCATTAGTTGTTCACCATGTGACCGTTTCAGGGATTTTAAAAAACAAAACAGTTATATCAACATGGCACCATAGCAGGGTTGATCAAAGACCAACCCCTTTTCAGCTACGGTTTTAATATACAGCTTATGTCATACATGCAGTTAGTTATTTCATATAGGATATTATCATAATGTATTGTATATAAATGTTTTTTTGTACTATACATCATTTCATTTTTTTGAAACCGGGCTTACTCACATAGGTTACCCCAAAAACGTATTCAACGATGAGGGATCAGTAAGTATAACAGACGTGACTCGTTGTTTGTGTCACTTCTATTGAGTGTTCACCCATGTAAATAATAAAATCTGTTATGCCTGTTTGAACCTCAGACAGCATACAGACCAAATTATGATAGCTTTAAGAATACTAAGTTTCTTCGAGTTGATTTTCTATCGATATATATATATATACATATATACCCTTGTATTTATAATTTTTCAAGAAAAAGCCAGAATGATTGGCGGAGTTAAACCAAATATGTGAATATACAGTGCTCAAATATTAGTTGAGTTAATTGTACATATTTTCCCAGGGCTATGGTTCGTAGTTCGAGTCAACAATTCCGATTGCAGAGTTTTAAAAGCCAGACGGTCTTCCCCATTTGGATGAGTGGTGCAGCACCATTTCCCTACCAATCAATCCTCTATTTGTCTGTGTGGTCGACTAACCTGATTCATAGATTCTTTATACCCAGCCAAGCTAACGTCGATACCTATTTACCGTGATTAATTTCTTTCTCCATTCGATGATTCCGAAGAACTTTAGAACACAAAAATAGGACTCAGTACAAGCACTTTAAAGTTGATAGAGGGTTACCATCATCCGTCACACTAATGTGAAAAAAGAAAAAAAAAAAGAAAAAAAAAAGACCGCCGACCCAGTCAACAGGAATTCTCGGTCAGCTGATTTGAAACGAATCTCCGAATACGCATGGCCGAATGGCCAAATATCCACACACCTCTATTAGACGCTTTTGGTCGGTTGGTCGATCGGTGTGACTCATATCAAAGAACGGAAATTGGAAGGAAGGTAAAAATGTGATGTGATATAAGGCGTGATGTCATTGGGCATATGATGTAATAAATGATTTTACGAGTTCAGCATTCACGATTTTTATTGAAAATAATACTTCTGAAATATTTCCACATTGCAATATTTTATGAGAATATGAGAATCAACAGAAAACTATTGGCTCTTCTTTCACCTCCTCCACCGACCACCACCACGTACGGTGGACGCTTCGTTGAAATTATGGTTCTTGTTTGCATTCATTCATATTTTTTCCGGAATTTTTTTCGCATCTTTATTTATATATTGCATTTCTTGCTTCCTGTTTTTTCTTTCATTCAATTCCATTTCCCTTTCATTTTCATTAACTTGTTCTTTCTTCAACTTTCCTCCCTGTGTTTCTTTCCTTTCTGTCCTTATCTTCTGAATATTTTCGTCCGTTCCCCCTTCACTTTTGCAATTCCTGCTTGACGGTCATTGACTTGTGGTAAACCTCCGGACACACGAATCTTCTTGACACTCGATCAGGGCCTCTTACACAATCTTGATCCATGTAAACACCGATACGCATTCACCGTAATGATCCTTTTTTTTCCGTCCGGCGAAGTTGTCCGAATTCTCTCGAATACAAAAATAGTATTCAGTACAAAAGCACTTGAGAGTTAACAGAGGATTTCTAGTATCCATCGTACTATGTTAGAAAAACTATACAGTACTGTCAAAAGTATTGTCTATTTTCTTCAAAATCAACTTACTTGATTTTCAAACTCTATTTAGACTAAACAGATGTCAGCGGTAATGCATGTTCTAAAGCATGTGGAATTATGCATTCATTTCACGATTGAACACAAGGGGAAATAAGCAATAATTAACCTAATGTGACCCCAGGATGAACTTGACCACATTCTATCAAGAGTTATTAGTGGAGCATTTCCGAGTAATCAAATATTTAGTATACGTATTCAGTATATATTTATGAATAAATGATGGTGATGATGGTGATTGCTACCATACTATACGGGTGTGGTGACTCTTTGGAGAGCACACTGTCGTGTGTCATCCATAGGGCAGTGTACGCGTAAGGAAGGACTGGCTGTATAGTCCGATCCTAGATTGGCAATATTTTCCTGTCAATCGGCTGCAACACTGAATTGAACGCATTGAGAATTATGTATGTTATGTCGAAAAATAATATATTTGTCAAACGAACGCTCTTTCCATTATTAGGGCGGCAGAGATATGGAAGGATCTACGTATGTATACGCATGCGCATGCGCGGTTGACAAATATTCGTTATTTTTTTTATTATCGACAAAGTAAGAAATTTGTTTTCATTTTCTAGAATACGTGGGCGCTTTTGATACGACAAGATTTCGAGGAACGGAATTTGAATTATCTCTTTTTTTTTTTCCTTGACACTACTTTGCTGAAGAAATTGTTGAAACAACAGGAAATTACTGATATACATTCAATCCACATACATTTGCATAAGTGATTTATACATGTTCATTTTGAATGTTTTATACAATATATATATATATATTTATATATATATAATATATATATATATATATATATATATATATATATATATATATATATATATATATATGCTTGTGTGTGCATATATGTGTGCACATGTGCACTCATGTATTTGGCTTTTTTAAAATGCCAACATGCTTATGTGATATAAGTAATAGATTCGAAAATATACATCTGAACTTGTATGTAATAGATATTTCAGTCTATACGTGCAAATACATATATTTATGCATATATACAGAACAGGAAAATATTACGGATATTTATAGTTGGGTGCATGTCAGCATGTATGAAAATCTATCTATCTATCTCTCTATCTATTCAAGGGCATGTAGTTAAACAATAGGTATGTAAGTGTGTGATTATACCTATTTATGCATTTTGGAAAATGCAAGCTTATATAAACCTATACCCTCTAAATGTACACACGTACGAACACACACACACAACACACACACACACACACACACAACATTCAAGATCCAAATCCAAGTTTTTTTTAATACTTTTTTGAATCCAAGTAAACAAATAAAATCATATGCATGCATGCACACACAAACACTCACGCAAACACACTTACACACCAATATATTTCCCCTCTTATCACAAGATATGGCAAAGCTCTTATCGAACTCTTCCTCATATTTTCCCTCGAGTCTCCTCCTTGGAGCTTCTTCTATCCATGACAGAATTATCTTTTCTTATTTTCATCTTGTCCCTTAAGTGAGATGTTATGCATAATTCATTTTACATCGTGAGGTCTCCCTTGAAAAGCAATATCACAGTTAATTTGGGAAATATTCTGCACCATTGAAAATCCGAAAAGTATTCTTGCAGCATGCCATATTAGGGGTGATCAATAAGAAATTGGGAAAAGAAGTGATCAATTGATAAGTTACTCCTCTCGCCTTTTGTGATCACTGAAATTATCAACTTTAAAAAAAAAAGGTGGACACAAAGTGAGGGATCAATTTAGCAAAAACTTATATTGCAAACTGAAACCTCTTGTAAAAACCTACTTTTGGAGAATAGACATAAGACATAACAAGTTGTGTAAGCTTAATTTTTCTGTCCTCTAACTACATTGGCACAGCCTGTATGCGTGATACGTACATACATAGTCAGCAAGACTAGCTTGAAAACTGAGTGAAATCTATGGTGACAGTTTTGGTTGACGATTTCTAGTAAACATTTCCATGTTCCGTACGGCCAAATGAAGATCATTGATTAGTTTTTGCAAGAACTATCCGAAAGAAAAATGATCAAGCGCCTTCGGCCACTCATTTAACCGATATCAAAATGTAATACTGTTATCGTTGGAGACAAAAACTGTGTTGATAGAAGGTAGTTGTTTTCTTTTTTCAATTTAGATTCTTGAATGTCAGCAAAATAGCCCTTTTTTACGTTGTGATGATGACACATGAGAAGCAATGCCTAATGTCTGAGTACATTGTTCAATATATTCAAAAGCCGAATTATTTTATCAAGGAAAATTTTATACTTTTTCTAATAAATGATATTATTTAGGATCTCCTTTTTGCAGTGAAGATGGTATGGTATACGTATCTCATTGAGAATTATTTGGAATATATTCATAAAAGGAATACCTATACATAGCAGTCTATGTTCGTCAATATGGATAGAATAATAAGAGAATAAAGTGGTGGTTGTATGGCCAACATACAAGTGAGATTGCTTGATGTTGATTTTTGATAGCAGGGATAGTTCAGAATGATAAGGCTACATGTTCTTTTGACATGTATTGATGATTGCTGCCTAAGCACATGCACGTACGTACACACTAACGCAAGATATATATATATATATATATATATATATATATATATATATATTACTGCAAACCAGTAATCCAATATCCAATGAAGGATGAGTTTATTTCATAAATATACATTCAACATTAAGTTGAAGTAGAGCCTGAAATATGGTAAAATAATGGATCCGCTACACGAACACGTTTATGCTTCTGCTCTTTAGGGATTCTTCAGGCGAATAATTCGATTTATTCAGATCCCTGTCAATGACGTTGGGGGATATCAATTATCTGGGTAGAAAGACTTCGTCTTATTCTATTTACATATCTTTTTCCTTTATATATACATATATGAACCCAGTTACAAACGGAATATGTTTAGTGTGAAACAATCATTCGGATTTTAATTTGTAACTGAGTATATTCATGTTCATTTATATTTAATATTGTCTCCGTATCCACATTGAGACTTCATCAAATAAATATCTACTACGAATTGCACCCCTGCCTTTGCATTAGTATTTTATTATATATATATGACATAATTATTAATCATTATCATAATTAACGCTCCCTTCTATAGTGTTGAGCACTCGTCTACTACTGCTATCATGAAATGCTCTTTCGACTCTGGAATGGTGTACTTCGTTGGATGGGGAATTATGCATAAGTAAATATATCGCTTGATTCGGTCGTGCTGCTCGTCCAGTTCTGCGTAGGGCAGGGGTAGAATGACTGCCTCTGGGACTGAAGCAAAGGTTTTAACCCCGCCTCGCAGTACTGGAACGTATATTGGATAGTCTATAGCCACCCTGAAGAGTTGTAATACAACCAAACATCTGTCTATGGATGATACAATTATTAATTGTTTTTAAAAAAAATTATATATATATTTATATAAGTATGTTTTTGTTTACATATGTTCTTAGTTATCTTATCATAGTAATCTATTCATATGTATACCTATAAGTCATGTATTTGTTAAATTCATGTCTATATCTGTCTGTCAATCTTTCAATGAGAAAGATACAATTACACATACCAGGGTGTATGTACGGAGGAGGTCTTTTTGATAGCATTAGTTTTGCTGCTAGCACTAGGAAGATGAAAGGAAACTTGATGGCAGATGTGCAAATACGCACATTCACTCACCTAGAGGAAGCAGGAAAATCGGTGGAAAAGAAATTAGCTGAGAAAAATGCAGAGGAAGGGAATATAGGAATGAAGAAGAATAGAAGAAAAAAAGAAAGAAAAAATAGAAATGAAGAAGCAAATGAAAAAAGGAAAAGGTGTAGATAGAAGTCAGGAGGGAGGGAGAGAGAGAGGAAAAAATCAAATAAAAAAGAGTGAAGGTTTGAAATTTAAAAAAAAGAGAAGAAAAAGTAAAAAAAAAGAAGAAAAACATCAAAGAGAAAGGAGAGACGGAGAAAGGAAAAGAAGGCGAAAAAAGTAAGGAGAACTTGTCTGGTTAGTCATTTTATGGAAACCGTCACGCGATCATTGTCTTTTGGCAACAAACTGTGTTGAGGGTGGTTAATTAAAAAGATTGAAAAGGGGGTGATCAATGAATAAGTTACTTTTATCACCTTTTTTGGAACAATGGTCTCTAGAAAAGTATCAATTTTCAAAAAAATGACGGACATAGACTGACGGGATCATCATTATCATCATCATCAGTCTTTTAACGTCTATCGTTGGACATAGATCTTTCCCAGGATCCCCCATATTTCTATATCATGGGCGTCGTGGAGCCAGTATTTTCTGAATTTGTCTAATTCACCTCTCCATCTTGCTTTTTGTCGGCTTCAGTTTCATATTTGATCTATGGGGATCCATGTTGTGAGTCGTGATGTCCATCAGTTGCCTTTCATTCTTGCAACATGGCCTGCCCATTGCCATTTGAGTTTTTGTAATGGATTCTGACCCTTGTTTTCTTCCTGATATATTGTGCTGTCTTGTGATCCTTCCATGTGAGGCTGGACATGATTCTTTCCTTTGCAAGTTGCATGCTTCTCATTTAGCAGGTTTGTCTCTTGGTTTTACATCTTCAGCCCTCTAGCTCTGTTGGAGCAGCATGTATGTATGATGCAGCCAGCCAGTCGGACCATCTCAAAAACTGGTTTGTCTCTTGGTTAGGTTCCATGTTTAAGCACCATAAGTGACTTGGGAGGTTGCATTGGTTGTATACTCTTCTTTTTAGGATTATTGGGATCGTCTTGATGGGCATCAATTTGACACAAATCTTTATTGCAAATTGACCCTTCCACTAAAAACAACTCGGGGAAGGGGAATTTAAAGACAAGCAAACTAAAGAACGATTTTTCTTGACATAATGAGAAGTAGATATTTACATCTTCAGCCCTCTAGCTCTGTTGGAGCAGCATGTATGCATGATGCAGCCAGCCAGTCGGACCATCTCAAAAACTGAGGAAACCTACGTTGATATTTTCAGTGACAGTTTTGGTTGACGGTTTTGGATAAGATACGAACGATCAGGGGGAAAGAGAGAAATTAGAAAACAAGAGAAAGAAGAAAGAAGACAATGAAAAGGTAACGAAGCTAAGAGAACGGATAAAAACGAAATGAAAGGAGAAAGAGAAAGAAAAAATGACGGGAAGAAAAAAAAGAAAAGCCTTCAAATCATGATCAGAAAAAAGATTATAAAAAAATCGAGGAAAGGAAGAAAAAGAAGGAAAGACAGAAATGGAGAAAAGAAGAAAGGGGTGAAGAAAAGAAACAGAGAGAAAAAAGGGAAGGAGGTATTCAGAAAAAGATAAAGGAAGAAAAGAAAGAAAAGCCATAGCAGAACGAGAATAATGGGAGAGAAGAAAGGAAAGACAAGAGAAAAAGTAAAAGAAAAAAAAAGGAAGAACAAAGGAAAGAGAAAGAAAACAGACGTGAAAAAGACAATGAAAGAGAAGAGGATGAAAAAGGAAGAGAAAGACGCAAAAAGAAAAGGAAATCTTTTCTAATAATGAACAGTGGTGAGACCGCCTAGCCGAATACCTGTGCATGTTGGGATCGAAACATATAATTTAGTACTCTGAGAGCCTAATGGATATTGAGTCATCATAAATTTATATCGCCCATGGCAACCATTACAAAATGGCTGCTAGCTACAAATGTCGCATCAATTTTTCTAGAAGCAATGGATATATAGTATATAAGGATTTGATTAGTTCAATTTATTTACCATACATAGTTTTGAGGAATTGCAATTTGGATAATATTTGAAAATCATTGAAAATTCAAGATGGTGGCAATAAATGATATGAAAATTGTAATTATGATAAAGTTGAATAAACTAGTCTGATATAGATAATATCGGTGTCAAATCATACATTTTTAGGATACAGAATTCAAATTTGGAACTTTAGAATTGCCTTGGAGCTTCCTCCTGTTTCATTATTCAAGATGACCACCATATGTTGAGTCTACAGCAAAAACAACAAAATCTTGGTGACTGTGGTAAATGTCAACCAGAAGAAACATATCTGAAGCAACGAACCGGAAAAGAACCATTAAAAATAAATCGCCATTTCGTGAGCCTCATTTTCTTTGCAAAGGTTATCGATGTGCTTTTCTTCATTGGGATATATTAAGAGCAATACTAGTACTATGAGATATCAACCTTTTACCAACGCATCGTAGAGACTTTTTTTCTGTTCAGATCTGAAAGAAATTAAGATCTTGGAATGGTAACTATGTTGGCATAAACTCTGAGACACTACACTAGTATCCTTTCCGCTTTTCTCCCATTGTATATATCTATGTAAGTATATGTATGGTAGGAAAGAGAAAACACAACTCTTGTATATTTTACCCTACATCTGATGCATTATACAGGGTGATTGAAAAATGTGTAACTTTTGTAAATATTGCTTGATTTTCTTGACTTCCTCCTGTGGGAGTGAGCCGAAAAAGAGGTGGACCGCACAGAATTGCAAACTTTGGATCAACTAAATAATCTCATCGGAAATGTTATAACCAACATACCGCCACATTGAAAAAATCTGACAAAATGCTTAAAGAAATGGGCACCGAAATCCCTCCCTCTTGTATCCTGTATTTTCGTAATGCATTTAAACACCCAAAAGTTCGGTTAATATAACCATTATGACCATGAGAAATGATATTTGTTTCGCATGTATTGCTTTAATTCCTCAAATATTTGAGTAGCACATCGAATATATATATATATATATATATATATATATATATATATATATATATATATATATACATGTATATTCATATGAATTATCATATATATATATATATATATATATATATGTATGTATTCTCAATTTGTAAAAAAAATAAAAAACAGAAAAAGACGAAAAACAAATTTTATCCGTTGTAGATGCTTAACACTGACAGGATCCTCGTAATTCAGGCAAGACCGTCATAAATATTTCTTTAATGCATCTATTCCTACAAAACATAGCGAATGAATAATGAGATGTCTTACATTATTTACAACTGAATACTGTATCTCTTACTGATAAGTATTGTGATGCACAAAATAAAACAAATGGTGCAGTCCCTTGATTTGATAAGGCTTTCGGGTAGACAACATTTATAAGTCTCCAATCGGGTGTCAGTATAGAGAGATTGTTTCTGGATCGAAGCCCAGAACAACCAACGTAAAGCTGGTCAAGGGGAAAGCATGGAAGACCCAGGATGGGGCCACCAATCTTGAGAGATTGTTTTGTTAGTGGTCATGGCAAAGCTGAGGTTTGACTGGCAACTAATCTGTTTGAATAACGTGGATCCTGGAGATTTAGACATCCTCTCTTTTGTCTACCCTAATTAGGATGGTAGGCATGACAACGAGGGAGAAGCTGCTCGACGGTTGTACAAGTTCTATTGTACAGTTTAGGAAGATATAGATCACTCAGAAGAATGATGGGCGTCTCAACCTACGTTTTAAACTTGTGGGAGGAATACTTGGAAGTTAAAAAACAACGTCTCTGAGTATTCATGCGTGTGTGTGCATGCGCGCGCTTTGTTGCTACTTCTCTCTGAAAGACAACTTCTAGCGTGAAAACGTGTCCGTGTCTTTAGGAAAAAATGCCTGAAAAGTGATGAAAATCAATTTTATTGCAAAAATTTGCCATTCACAAAAAGCAATATTGAAAAAAAAAAAATCCAATATTAAAATCTTTTTTTTCCCGATTTGAAATGAAAGATCTGTTTCAGAATGACCTTCGGTGGCGTCTAATGATCGCCAAGATTAGCTTATGTGAGGAGACGACTTTTAGAATTCTTCATGCCAAATAATAAGTCAATAAGCCTTGTAGATTTAGCGTGAAAGAGGCTCAGGCAAGCAAACAAACAAAAGGCCCAAATCTATCTATCTATCTATCTATACACTGGAACATCATAATGTTAACTCTTTTTCTTTTATTCATAGACGAGATCAAAATAATTGCAATTGTACTTATATATATATACATATATATATATATATATATATACATATATATATATATATATATATATATATATATATATATATATATATATATATATATAAACACGCACCCATCTATATATCCGTATGTTTATATATATGTATTGATTTATGATGGAATTCATAATTTAACTGAAGGCTTGCGTAGAGTCAAAAAGAATCATGGAAAATAGGAAGAATAATTCACATGAATACATTTCTATCAAAAACCTGCTGGAAAATTGTGCATTGACCCAGTAATTCTCTGAAATAATAAGTGATGGGAAACAATTTCCAAGAAAAACAGAGTTTGTTTATTAACGTCTGCACACACTTTGTTCTAAACCTTGAATACGTATTCGTTTGCAGCATTTGAAAGCTTACTTGTAACTCTAGGGTAATCAGAAAATGACGACGTCAGCATTGACGTCATAACTATTGCAATATTATTATCAGACATTTTGTCATCAGCATTTCAATAAGACAAGACCACACATTTACACACGTGTACAGGTACGTATGAACACACACACACACACACTTGTATGTACAGACTTACGCACAGTAATTATAAAGAGAAGGGAAGAGATAGAGGGGTAGAGAAAGAGAGAAACAGAGAGAGAGAGAGAGAGAGAGAGAGAGAGAGAGAGAGAGAGAGAGAGTGAGAAATACCGAGGGACGATATATTGTTGAATGTATATATATATATATATATATATATATATATATATATATATATATATATATATATATATATATATATATATATATATATGTATATGTAAATGTATAGAAATCTATCAATCTTCTTACCCAGGAAAACAACCATGCAAAGCACAGTTGAATTTATTTTATCATTTTGCGTAGAAATATTTCAGAAACCTTTCACGTTTCCACATTTCTGACAATTTATGATTTTTTCATTTAATAAAAAGCCAATAAGTAATGATAGAAAAGAAAAATTGATATGGTGTTAATCCCTCGGAAAAGGAACTGGAAAAAACCGTCCGTAGTGAGTATGCAAGAAAGCGTAAAAGCATGTGAAAAATCAATAAATAAACAAATCAAACTCAGAAATAGATTGAAGCTTTTTTTCCCCATCGATTGAATCGCCTTCGGTAAAATATGCAAAAATATTCATAGAAAACAATACTTGCATTTTAATTATCTTCTTCTAAGAGACATGTTCGGTTTTTTTTCTTCAGATTGATAACAATTACAACAATAGCAACAAAAATAAAGAACAATAATAATATTAATAAAAGTTGAAAAGAGGAAGAGATCAATAATATATAAGCTCATGGCAAAATATCTCACTAAAGAAGCGAAGATTAGAAATAAAATGTTTATCTTTTTATAACACTTCGAAAACGTTTATGTTTCAGCAAAGGAAACAGGAAAAAGAGATTTTGAGTTGTGGGTATTAAAATGAAGATAAACACAATAACAGTTGCAAAAATGATATTAAGCAGGAAAATAGTTATTTTCACACGAGCAGCAATAATGAGATATTCTTCAAGCTTTAAACAGTTTTCGAAAGCGGCAAGAAATCCCTGGAAAAGTGGGAATGGACCGATGTTACCTCTTTCTTGACTCTCGTAGAACCTGAAAGTCTATTGGCAATTGAAGAGATGGGATGTGCAGGAAATATTTCCACTTTTGATACGGTCATTGATCTCAAGTTTGAAGCTCATGAAACGAAGGTCAGTTACTGAAAAATTTTATCTCATTAAAGAAATTAATTCAGTATATTGATTTTCACTTATTATTCATTGATAACTATTTAATCTTATATTGTGTGTCTCATTAAAACCATATCATGTGACATGACTTCTCTAGTGTTTTGCCACGTAGCCATGCAGCTTAGAAGTATCAATAGAACAGACTCAAAGACTTTCCCTCGAAGACAGGAAGAAGACGATTAAATATTCAAACCACAATATAGTAAACCCTTGTCATAATTAACTAATAACAAGGAGGTGTTGTCGTTGAAGCCGAAAGTTTGTCAAATCCGATAGTTATCCCTCATTCGGTAAATACATCGAAAGGGAAACAAGTATTTGGAGACTTACAAAACATTCATTTAATATACTTCCGATTCTCACATTCATCATAAAGTTACACAGTTGATGCATTTTAAAATAAAATTAACAATTACCAAGAAAAAATACATATTTCCAAATATGCAGGATAAATTAGAAGCCAAAAGTAACAATAGAAAGAGTTTTCGGACGCATTGATTCATGTCTTAATACCTAGTTGCATTGCCCTGATGTGTAATTACGGCTTGGGACGTTCTTTGGTAATCTTTCACAAACCCATTCACAACATTCATTTTAAATCTTTGCTCACTCTTCCTTACGAATGACCTTAAAATCATGAATGTTTCTGGGTCCCCTCTGCTGAATTTGATCTTTCAAGCATCACCATTTATTTTCAATTGGATTCAAACTAGGAGATTTACTAGGTCGTTGAAGAGCGCCTGCATTGTTCCAAACAATCCATTCGTGAGTTATTTAAGCTGCATGCTTCTGATTGTTATCTTGCTGAAACATCCAATCTTCTTCAAACTTCAGCTGTTCCATCGAATGTAGCATATTAGATTCCGAAATACCCCGACGGAATGCTCTTTTAATCGTTCTTTCGATGAAGTACCCCAGTGTCATCGAAAGAGAAATACCCCCAAACAATGACACTTCCACCCCCGTGTTTTACTGTAGGGGATGGTGTTTTTGGATCATGGGGACATTCATATTCTCTCCATTTATGGCAAACTGGGTTCCAATTCATCCATTACTAAGAGTTCTTCTTGTAACCGATTTACCAGCGGCTCCCAAATCATCTTAGATCTAATTCTGAGTTAATATTCAGGATGAATCTTTCTCTTCCTACCTTCTGTTCTCTTATTTCTTTGATACCTATCTCACATAGGCTCAACAACGTACAGGTACAAAATCTATAACGAAACCCATCTCATCTATATACATATTGATGACTTGAAATCCTTCAGACTGACTCACTAAATAAAGCAGCCCAGAGAGTTGAAGACAAGACTAAATAGGAAGGAATGGAAATACTACACGAGCGCTGGAGAAACCACACCACGGCCAATACCCACTTCGTACCAAATAAGCTGATGTAGATCAGAATAAAAACCACCAGAAAGCTCAAGATTAAAGGCCGAAACAAAGGGCTTCATACTGGCAGCCCAGGACCAGAGCCTAAAAGCACGGAACAATCAGGCTATCATACGAAGAAATGGTAGTGACCCTAAATGTAGACGGTAAGACTGAAACAATTGATCACACAGTAGCAGGGTACTCGGTCCTTGTAGCCAAGGAATATAAGATGAGACACGACAGAATTGGACAGTATATACACAGGAGCACCTGCAAATATTATGATGTCTCATATGTTAAGTACTGGCATAAACACTGGCCTGAACCAGTCACAGAAGCAAAAGATGTGACGATGTCATGGGACTTCACCATACATACTGATTGAATTATAAACGCGAACAGGACAGATATTATAGCGAAAGACTTTAATGAGAGAACGTGTTTCTGAGTAGATATGACTGTCACTGCAGATAAAAACATTACAGTCAAGGAATCCGATGAACTCTCAAAATATAAAGACTTTAAAATAAGAATCAGTAGAATGTATCAAATCAGGACCAAAATAATACTGGAGACCTGTGGAGACTTACTGTTACAGCCTTTAGCAATGGTCATCAGACATCTAGTGAGAATTGAAAAAAACACAGCACTACTGTTGACTGCAGGGATCTTGGGGGTGGAGACTTTCTGTCACCTCAGCGATGACATCTTGGGTTAACATGCATGAATAATAATTGGAGGACGAGGTTTCTTTGATCTAATAAGATTGGTACATACCTGAGGTTTGTGAAAATCGTGTTGGCCATGCTGGGAGGTGTAATGGGATTTAGTGACATACGCTTTTTTTAGCCAGCCTGTCAGCCAGCTAAATTCACATGCATACCTTTGTTTTTTGTTTAAGCAGTGAAAGAATTGGGGAAAATAATTATTTCCAATGTCATGGCTTGTTGCTAGAATTGGATGTCTTCGATTCCTATTCCTTGTTTGATACGGAATTATGCCACGAGCTGATTCGAGTTCGATGATCAGTAAGACAGTATAGATAAAAAGAATGAAATTTGATATGGCGTCATTTGGTCGGGGTGTTTCCTTTTGTGATATGTTTCTGTTAAATTATGTCTGCCGAAAAGATTTCTTTGATGAAATTTCTTTCTCTTCGCTTGTTATTCAGATCTTTATCGACACATTGCAATCAAGTGCAAACGTAGCACAATGGCTACGACAAAAAAGCATAACGTGGCGAATTGACGAATAAGACATTTTTGTTGTGTTAAAATCTTACTAGTAGGATGCATGTCAAAAAGAACAATGTTGACAGTGTTGAAAAGTCGTTGGACCTAAGCTGGAATCTATCTATCTATCTATCTATCAATCTATCTATCTATCTATCTATCTATATATATATATATATATATATATATATATATATATATATATATATATATTCAGATAGATAGATAGATTGATGGATCGATGGATAAAAATTAATAGATTTTTTTAGTTATATGCGATTGGAGTTTTTGAGTTATTAGGTAGAGGATTTTGGTTCGTATCATAGTGCAAACCTTTGCAAACCTGTTTCACCGACCTATTTGTCTGCGTTGATCCTTACTGGGTTCTCCACTTCTGAACATTTGTGCCAGACTCAGCAAAACTTGGTAAATTATTAAAAATGCCTTCCATGATGCAATGATGAGCAAGGTCATCCAACTAGCAATCACTTAGTGTAGTGAGTTCTGCTCTTTTTGAGTGCCCAAATACTGCAGCCTTGGGCCAGATTAAGCTAAGTTTAGTAAACAATAAAGAAAGCCTCCCATGGTCAGCAAGTTAGTTTCATAAGTCAATTGACTAAAGTAGCGAGATCGGTTCGCTTTTGTGGCCTTGTGCCTCAGTACAATAGGTTTGATAAGAAAAATAAAAGATTTGACACAAATGAATTCAGCTAATTCGTTTTTGACTGGGCGCCCTACAGCTTTGTGCTAGACTGAGCTAAGCTTAAAGACCTGTGACGTGGTTGGAATAGATACATACTTCGAACGGGTGCCTGAGTTCAGTGTTCGAGCCCAAGTAAAAGGTATGAATTTAGAAAACAAGAAGTTGTAGGGAGCAAGAAGGACTGGAAAAGGGACTGACAGCAATTGGTTTTCAAGATATTCAAAATGACCAGATGCTCTTCAGAGAGACACCATATATTCCGCCATCTCTTCGTTTATTTTCTTTCTCATGTTCATGTGCTTTTATTTCTTCTTCAAAAACATATTTTCGGCCTCTTCAGATGTGCTAAATGTGACTTTGCAGGTAACAAAGCCAAATCGAAAAGAATTGAAGGTAGGAAGATCATGTTGCACTGATCATGTGATAAGAGGGATTTTGAATGCCTCGAGAGCCAGTCTTTGAAACTGTTTTTTCTCGAATATCGAACATTGGCTTCAGTGTGAAATACGTCACTGTCTGATCCAAGCAGCAGACGACAACATACAGAGTATTCCCGAAGCAACACCGCAAATAATGAGAAATTTTCTATTATTGGAAAAGAGCTCAATTGGGAACAGTTCTCATCTCTTTTTTACTCAAAGTGGGCGTTAAAAAATGGAATACATTTTTCCTAATAGTTAGACACTAAGCTTTCACAAAACACGTATTTGTTTGGAATAAAAAAAATGTACAAGATTTTAAAATACACTCCATCAGATCTATTTGGAATAACTTACATTCTATTTTCGTCCCAAACTCTGTCTTTTTTTGTTAAACACTCTCAAGTGTCAAGAATGCTTAAGACGCGTCCATCTTCCAACAGCACCTTCGGCGTGCATTAAGAGAGTTAGGGTCAGAGATGTACTCTGAACTTCATAGCAAAATGCAAGGGGGGTATACATTTTAGTTTGTCTTATATTTTGAATTTCTCGCAAAGTACAATCGAACTTTCCCTAATTATATCGGACGCGTCCAGAAAGTGAGAGAGTGCAAAACAGAATCCTTTCATTTCGCAAATTAACGAACTGTTACGTTTGTACATTATATTTCTTTATTGCTTGCTGTTGAAATCAATTAGATCCATTACTCTGCACGGTTCAACATCAGGGTTTTTGAAAATTAGGAAAGAAAAAAAAATCATACATTAAACGAAGCATCAGTATCAAAGGAAATCAAGCGAGTTTGCAACTTGGCATAAAGATTCATTATTCAACTGCCCAGAATGAGAATAAAAACTTTATTCAAAGAACAAAATAGAATGAAGCGTAAGAAGTTGAATGGAAATTAATGTACGGCAACGAAGTTGGAATGAAACCATTATAACGAATCTATGATACATGAATCGAATCTAATACAGTTTTTAAAATAATTCTTATCCACACACACACACATACACACACATATAGTCAATAGAAGTAACACAAACAGCGAGTCATGCCTGTTGTTATACTTACTGATCCCTCATCATTGAATTCGATTTTTGGATAACCTACGAGAGTAAGACCTGTTTTGAAAGATTAAATGATGTGTAGTATAAAATAACGTCCATATACGATACATTATGATAATACCCTGTATGAAAAAAACAAACTACATGTATGACATAAGCTGAATGGGGGAGGGCGGTATTTGATCACTGCTGGGGTGCCATGTTATTATAACTGTTTTGTTTTAGAATCCCTGAATCAGTTACGTGGTAAACAACTGATGATCCCCATAAAAGAAGATGTGCACATTGTTTCATAATACCAAAGTATATGTAAAATAGGGATAAAACACAAAAGGAAATTACATGAGTTAAATTGACTGATATTGAGAAATGGGTGACTGAAGTGACACAAAAAATCTTTCGAAAAAGTTTTTTCAATATTTAGTGTTTAAAACTGTAAAGCTTTCTTGACTACATATATATATATATATATATATATATATATATATATATATATATATATATATGATCAACGCCTCCTTTTAGCTAATGTCATACATGTAGTTTGTCATTTTATACATGGTATTAGTGTATTATATATCAATATGGTTTTATACGTCATATCATTTATTTTTTGAAACAGTTCTTACTCACGTAGCTTACCCAAGAGCGTATCAATGGATGTGACTTGCTGCCGTGATACTTCTATTGAGTGTTCACCCATGTGAATATTAAATCCATTCTGTCGGTTTCAATATCAGACTGTATCCAAACCAACTTATGATATTATCTTAAAGAATACTAATTACACAGAAAAATCTATTCGAGTTGATTCTCTACCAATGTATTCAACCGGAGAATTTGACAATTTTCCCCATTAAATTTAAAGTTATTTCTCCATCTCATATACCATCAAACTTCCATCAATTGTTTTTCAAACAAGCACACAGACAGACTGACAGACAGATAGACGGACAGACTTATACATACACAAAAATACATATAATCTCAAATCGTAAAACTAGATAGAAAACAAATGAGAATGATATTATCTGTTGTAGATGACAATCACAGTGTCCAATTTTTAACACAGTAAATAGAGCTATTGATTTATAAAAGAAATGATAATTACATGGACATGTACCCGGTGAATGTAAACATTTCGTGCCTCTCAGCAACCGGAATCAACATACGACTGGCTGCTGACGAGTGCGAGAGGCATGGAATTTTTACATCAACCGGGTACATAATCTTGTAATAATTATTTCTCTTATATATATATATATATATATATATATATATATATATATATATATATATATATGTGTATATATATATATATATATTCAGTAAAACTTCATAGCTTTAAACTTTAAAGATGTAATAGGATTTTTCAAGGCCTTTTTAAGGTTATTTTAGTCGATTCCAAACACGTGTTAATACAATTTATGAAAGATTTTGAAAGGGTTTCATGTTTTAGAGAAAATTATATATATGATAGTACTACACATGGATTTTTCATGTGGTGATGATCAGTTGTTTACCGCGTAATTGTTTCGGGGATTTAAAAACAAAACAGTCATTTTAACATAGATTTCTAGCAATGCTCATCAAACACCAACTCCCATCAAGATTCAGTTGTTATATTCAGCTTGCTATGTCGTCTCTAGGTCCGGCTCATCATAAATCATTCAACAACATACGTGCGCAGAAATTTTAACAAATCTGTGAGATTATCTGAAATTGGCAAAAATCTTATTTTTCAATTTTTTTTAATCAAAAAATACTTTAGTGAAATTTGATTATCTGGGGAATGACTAAATTTGGCTCCATTAGGTCGTGGAATAAACTCCCAGTGTTCACCAGAATTGCCCAGACATCTTTATCAGAGCGTTTTTGAATTTGTAGTGTATTTATGTGATAAATTGATTTCATGAGAATTCTACTGAATTGAGACCAACCTCCCTCCTAAATTGGCAGAAAGCTACAGGACTCTTCAAAAGTAATTGAATTTCGATTTACCCGTCACATTCAAATTTTTTCCCCATTTCCCTAATATATATATATATATATATATATATATATATGATGGAATAATGGATTCCCAAAACAAACACGTTTACGTTTCTGCCCTGTTTGGGCTTCATCAGGCGAATAATTCGATTTATTTTAGATTCCTATTTAGAACATTATTGGGGGGGGGGGTTCTATTTTCCCGGCTGGAAAACTTTCCTCTTATTCTATTTATATTTCTTTTCCTCTTTTAGTTGTGGTTCTCTGTTCATACTTTATCTTTCATAGAGGAAGTAGGTTTGTGGTTGGTTGTCATGAATTACTTGGGATGTTCCAGACACTTTCTTTATCAGTGTGCTTTTAAAAAAATATTTTGTGGAATGTTTCCTCTCAGGGGGTATTCTTTTCCTAGTTTTATCTCTCTTCCGGTGTCAGGGTTCACTTTTTATACCTTTAGTTATTTATATTTGAATTAAAAAAAAAATTCTTGATAGGTTTGCGTCTATATATCAAAGTAGCTGGGGGCTTCATGATACTGATAATAATGTTAATAATAATGCTGCTAATGTTATTAATAATACCGAGAAGAATAAGATGTGTATAGTGGTTGATTTTTGTATGTGAGGTGATAAATTACATTTTTTAATATAAATTTTGAGCAATTTTGAGCTACTTCATTTTCCTTATTTAGTTAATCTGTTTTTTTCTAGTATATGTGTTTGTTTTGATATTTTTCATTTTACTGTGGGTGTGAGATTACTGTCCACTAGGTCCCAGTAATGTGTGGATAGTGATGCATTGTTTTTGTGTTTATCGCTGCTAAAGAACAATGTATAGTTGCCTAATCTAAACTTAAAGGGTGTTTTTGATATTCCTATATGATATTTCGCTTCGAAGGGTTTCTGTAGGGTTGATATTCCAGCTTGTATAATATTTGATTTGAGACTTTTGCAAAGGGCTCCAGTTGCAGTTTGCATTATCGCAGTCTGTTTATTTAAATTTTCTCAACTAGTATTGTTTCTTACTACTTTATCGTTATGTTTCAATATGATTCGTCGAAAGTTGACCATACAACTATAACTAATTTTCAGTTTGTTCTTGTTGAATATTTTACGCAGTGGTTTGCTCGGAAGTGTATTTTTATTAGTTTGAGGATCTTTTCCCTATGTTGGTTTCACCTGTAGATTGAATGGCAGAGTACACCAGATAATTTTTCTACCTTTCTGACTTGTTTTGTTGCTGTTGTTGTGTTTACTTTACTGGATTCAACTTATTGTTGAATGTATCAAGCACGTTATGAAATAAACCCATCACACATCAGATATTGAATTACTGATTTGTAACTCAGTACAAATGTACATATATATATATAGAAAAATTATATATATATATGTACACTGTATATTTAAGCCGTATCCATTCTTTTAAACTGTTGTTGTTCTATTTGATTTGTTATGATAATGGGAGTTATGTTATTGTTTTACAAGCATTTCAGGGTGTTTGTCCCTCTTCGATATGATATTTTTTTCATTTGATTTTGTTTTGTTCCAACTCAAATTGCTTCTAATATTTGAAGTTTTTTCATTTCGTGAGAGTTTCCCAGGATTTTCGAGTTTTCATTGAGTATTCAAGAGATCAAACAGAGAAACGACTTGATAGAAACTGAAACTACGTAACCGAGACAATAAGGAAGATGTAGCATCAACTTCGGAAAATTCTTACATTCATTCCATTTGACTACAAAAAACTAAGCAAGAAAATGCAAAATACTTACAAAAAAAAAAAAAATGAACGGACAAAAATATCCAAAATTTCAATATTACACACACACACACATATATATGTATTTGTCATTGAGAAATGGATATATGATCCGACATAATAAATATAAGTAGCGTTTTATTATATTAAAATTCTATTTGAAATGATCACCTGTTATTACACTGTAGATTTATGCAGCAGACCCATCTTCTTTTATAGTTTATTCTATTCACTTCGTTTAGGTCGAATGATACATTCATTGAGTAATGATAGGGAATCATTTCAAATATAAGTTTCAATGTAAGATAACGCAATTCATATATATAGATAAATAAATATATATATATACATATATATATATATATATATATATATATATATATATATATATATATATATATATATATGTAAGTGTGAAGAATATTTCCGTGATAATTAGCGGATTCATAGTAAAACATAAATGAGGAAGAATTTTTTCACTTCAAAATTTTCCCCGTGTAATTAGCGTTCTTGATGATACCATAAGTAAGTTTTAATGCAGTCTGAATTCAAAATCAACATGACGGATCTAATATTCACATGGGTTAACATTCAATTGAAATAAAGAGCGAGTCATGTCTGTTGTTATACTTACTGATCCCTCATCGTAGAAAACATTTTTAGGGTAACCTACGTGAGTAAGCCTTGTTTAAAAAAATATGTAGGATGAAATAATATCAATATACAATACACATAAAAACTTCTATAAAATGACAAACTACATTTATGGCATAAACTATATAATGACGCGAGGTGGTGTTTGATCAATGCTGCAGGGATGCCATGTTGATATATCTGTTTTGTTTTTAAATCCCTGGAACAATTACGTGATAAACAACTGATGAACCCAACCAGACACAATTTATACATTGCGCAAAAATAACAAAATATTGGGGAAACAGGAGAGAAAACACTTTGGAAGATTACATAAATTGCATTCACAGATATTTGGGAATGGGTGACTGAGCTGACACAAAAAATATTTTGAAAAGGTTTTTTAATGTTTAGTGTTAGAAGATTTAAAGTTTTCTAGATCATATATATATATATATATATATATATATATATATATATATATATATATATATATATATATGTATATATATATATATATATATATATATATACTTGTGTGTGTGGATGTGTGTGTGGAACCACTTCATCACAGTTATAGAAGAGGAGGAATTTTTTATCCACTACCCGTTTGAATAATCGTTCCAAAGTGAAATAGAATTGGCAACTTCACTTGCGCTTGCAGAAGCACATGCACACAAAGATAGACGTATATACACTCATTCGAAATGCATACCCTTTAGTATCAATGACACACTCACATGCATACACATAATTACCATATCAACTGAAACTTCTGAAGTATATATACACACAGACGTACAAGCACACATGTATAGATGCACAGTATAAGAACCGTGCCACTATGTTCATTTTTACTTATAATACTCGTGATAGATACTTTTCAACATCAACGACATATGCAGAAGCAGTCCGTTACTTGAACGCAAGCCGCTTTATCATATCACCACATAGATAGCATACCCACCTCCACAAGTTAGGTTTACTTCATATGGTTCCTCTATCTTTCGTTTGATACAAGATCCGAATATCTGTGACACAACGACACATTTTCCCACCATCTTGACGAATTCATTCTTTCCCAAATTTCTATCAACATCCGATACAGGTTCAATACACGAACGGCTGAAAAAAAACAAAACTAACCACAGTTCGAATCATTCTCAACAACTCAAGTGTTCTCTATTTTCTCTTCTCAGTTGTCTTTTGAAAAAGCCCAGAAAATGGTCGAAACGTCTGAGTAAAATTCCAATAATTTCAAAACATAACTTCAAATATTGTCATTCATTCCTCATATTATCGGATTAATCATAATTCATACCAACAGGTTGATTGGGTTAGGAATGGGCTGAGTGCGGAATAGGTAACACAGGGGTCATTCACCGGCTCTCATCAAAAATCATAAATTCCAAATCCTTTCGAAACAGCACCAAGATCCCCAACCCAAAGAGTTGTACTAGTCACACTGTGGCTCTCAGAAGAAAGGTAAACAAACCATTTTCCTTGCATTACTACTGACGCTTGAAATTATTTGTCCGTTTCTGATGCTAAATTGATCATTATTCCTGCTCAAAATTGAATTTAAAATTGTATTTGCCATCAAACAGTATGCACCTGATCACCCCCAAATGATTTTATTTTTCCGAAATAATACACAGTCCTCACAATTGCACTCAATTCATTTAGACGAGATAGACGAAGACATGGGACAAATGAATTAAAGGAAAGGTAGAAAAATAAAACAAAATAGACGACCCCCGCACGTGCATGTGTGTGTCTGTACTTTAAGAGAGAGAGAGAGAGAGAGAGAGAGAGAGAGAGAGAGAGAGAGAGAGAGAGAGAGAGAGAGAGAGAGGTGAAAGTAGAAATCACATTCATTTTGACTAGTTGGTTTTGGAAAGTAATCTTGGTATAAGATGGATTTTTGACTGAAAATCTAATGGAATTCAATTGAAATGTTTTATTTGGAAAATGGACTTTGTCTTAATTATTTTTCTGTTTTCTATTCGTTCCGTATCTTGGCATCATTTGTAGTGATTACCTTCTCAAATGGAAATTGCTCTTTCTCATTGTTCTAAATACCTTGTAAATGGATAGAGACACACAAAAATTACAATCTCTAATTACCCTCTATCATTATTATCATTGTATCTATTATCATTATATGCAATCTCACACCAGTTGCCTGATGGTAACTGCAGGAGTTTGAGTGACAACAAGTCTCCCCAAGTCTCCAGCCCTTCTCTCTTAGTTCTCATAGGCCACAGTAATACCGCAGTTTACAGTTTCACACCGGTTGCCCAGTGGTCATTGCTGAAGGCTGAGTGACAATAAGTCTCCTCCTTATTATTATTATTAGGAATCTCACACCAGTTGCCTGGTGGTAACCGCTGGAGTTTGAGTGACAGCAAGTCTCCTCAAGTCTCCAGCCCTCTTCTCCTAGTACTAGCAGGTCGCAGTAATTCTGCGATTTACAGTTTCACACCGGTTGCCCAGTGGTTATCGCTGAGGGCTGAGTGACAATAAGTCTCCTCAGGTCTTCAGCTACCGTCTCCTCCCTCTTTCGCATATCATGACAGAGTTACAATTCGTTGCAGTACTTATATCTCTAGCACCTTCCTCAGTACCCGTGCAGTTCCCAGTAGTGCTGTGGTCTGTACGGTCTCTATCCTCCCCCTAATCCCGATCTCCTCCAGTCTCTCCCTCAGCGTTCTGGGGACAGTTCCTAGTGCTCCCACTATGACTGGTACTACCCTAGTTTTCATGTTCCACATTTTCTTTAACTCCCTTGCTAGGTCCTGGTATTTTTCCCTTTTTTCACCCTCCTTCTTTTTTACTCTATGGTCTGCTGGCACAGCCACGTCTACTATTTGGCAGGCCTTCTTTTTTTTGTCTACTATTACTAAGTCCGGCCTTCTTGCCTGGATGAGGTGGTCAGTTTGGATGTCAAAATCCCACAGTAGTTTGTGGTTGTCATTCTCCAAAACTGCCTCTGGCTTGTGCTGATACCACTTTTCCCCATGGTTGAATCCCATTTGTTTACTTAGTTCCCAGTGTATCATCGTTGCTACTCTATCGTGTCTATGCTTATACTCCTTCTGGGCGAGTTGACTACATTCACTAGTTATGTGGTTTACTGTCTCATCTCTTTCACCGCACATGCGGCATTTGCTGTTTGCCTGTGTTCTGTCGATTTTAGCTTTTATGTAGTTTGTCCTTATGCTTTTGTTTTGGGCTGCCATGATGAGCGATTCTGTTTCTCTCTTAAGGTTTCCCTTTCGTAACCACGTCCATGATTTCTCGTCTGCTATATCTTTTATCTGTCTTTTAAACTCGCCGTACAATTTTTTCCCTTCCCACTTTTCTTTTCTAGTTTGCTGTACCGTTCCATTGCTTTCTACTTTGTTTGTTGCACTATCCCTCGCGCTCTTTATGATTTCTTCACTATTTGTTTGCACATATTTATCTAGGACTACTCTAGCTCTCTGGACACAATCTTCTATGCTGATGAGCCCCCTACCACCTTCTTTTCTCTTAACGTATAGTCTATCTGTATCATCCCTAGGGTGTAATGCTTTATGCATCGTCATAAGTTTCCTTGTTCGCCTATCCATTGATTGGAGCTCTTCCTTTGTCCATCCTAAGAATGGTCCTGTATACCTAACTACTGACACAGCCCAGGTGTTCATTCCTTTTATTAGATTTCTGCTATTTAATTTGGTTTCTAATATTTTCCTTATCCTTCTAAGGTATTCCCTCTTAATTTTCTCCTTCATCTCTTCCCGTTTTATCGTATCACATTCAAGGACACCTAGGTACTTGTATCGGTCTTGTGCAGTCAATGCCCTAATCTTGTTGTTGTCCGGAAGTTCAATTCCCTCAGTCATTGAAAGCCTTCCTTTATGCATCACCATTATTGCGCATTTTTCTATCCCAAACTCCATTCCTATGTCCTCACTATATTCCCTTACTTCGTTGAACAGAGTCTCAAGCTCTCCCCTGTTTTTCGCGAACAATTTAATATCGTCCATGTACATTAAGTGGTTGACCTTTCCTTTTGTTTTAGAGAAGTGGTATCCTTTGCTGTTTTTCAGGATTCTGTTAAGCGGTATCATTGTTAGAACAAATAACAGTGGGGACAACGAGTCCCCTTGGAAGATCCCCCTTTTTATCCCTACCTCGGCTAGTTTGTCCCCTGCAGCTGTCAAATCTACTTTCCAGTCTTCCATTGAATTACCAATGAATTTAACCACCGGTTCGTTAATTTTGAACATTCTAAGGCATTCGAGTATCCAGCTATGTGGGATCATATCGTATGCCTTTCTGTAATCTATCCATCCCATTGCGATATTCTTTCTCCTTTTCCTTACTTCTTTTAAGATCATCTGGTCTATGTAGAGTAAATCGTTTGCCCCTTTGGTTCCTATCCTACATCCTTTCTGTTCTTCTGGTAGTAGCCCCCTTCTATCCATTGACATGTATATTCTCTCTGCTATTTGCCCGGTCAGGATTTTCCACATAAGTGGTAGGCAAGTGATTGGTCTATAGTTGCTTGCTATGTTCCCCTTTCCCAGGTCTTTTTGGATGAGGGTGGTTCTGCCTTTAGTCATCCATTCTGGTGCTTTGCCTTCATTCAGACAATTTTGGAGTAGGTGAGTGAGTCTGCCGTGTAACGTGGTAAATTTTTTGAACCAATACCCATGGATCCCGTCGGGACCCGGTGCTTTCCAGTTGGCTACTTTCCTAAGAGTATGTTTCAATGTGGTTTCATTCAGTACTATTGGTTCTCCCTTGTCTATATCTCCTAGTTCTTTTCTCATGTTTCCTAACCATTGCGTTGTTACGTTATGTCTTTTTGGGTGCCCCCATATGCTTTCCCAATAGTTCTTGGCCTCTGTGGCATCTGGTTTCATGTCCTGCCTTCTTTCCCCATTTAAATCTCGATAAAACTTTTTCTCATTGTTTTGGAATGTGCGGTTTTGTGTGTATTGGGCCGTTCTTAGTCTGTATCTTTTTAGTCTTGCCTCTTTGGCTAGTCTTTTCTGGTGTAACTCTTCGACTACGGTGGCGATGCCTTTTTGCGTTACCTTGTATTTGTTATAAAGTCTTACTCGTGGTCTGTCTGTGTGTGGTGTATTTCTAAGCAGTACTTCATCTCTCTGTAGTTGGGAGATCTGCCTTTGTAACCTTCTCTCCCAGTTGGGTTTCCCTTCCCTATTATTGCTCGGGCTCCTATCTTGTGTTGTAAAGCTTTGTGCTACCATTTTCGCCCCTGCGTAAATTAGGTTGTTAAGTTCTAGGAGGGTGTTTGTTTCTATGTGCTGTAAGAGGCAGTTGACCTGCTCGGTCACTTCTCCGACTTTCTTTCTGTCTTTGTCTCTTAGGGAGGGGAGTGTTGTTTTCTCTCCTCGCATGATCTCTTTCAAAGCTTGTATTTTGGTGTTCTCTTCTTCCGTTGGTGCCTCGTCGTCACCCTCTGATACATAGCTTACTGTGGGGGTCTCATGGGGAGTTATTCTAGTTTTGTTATTGGTACTAATTGTGCTGGGGGGGCATTCTTCAGATGTGTCACCTGAACCTCTCTCTACATTAATGCGAATCTCTAGTAGTTCAGTCTCAGACAGCCATTTCTTCTTTTGAATTTGCTTTACTTGGTCAGCAAGGCGTTGGTTCGATACTTCCACATCAGATTTTTCCCTCCATATTTGGAGCATACGCTCCCTATAAGATCGCACTGAAGGCTTGCTTTTAAAGTAACAATACATAACCAGCCTATTCTCCTCCCTTGTCCATCTCTTTCTCTTGTTTTTTATAGCAGTCACTCCGAGAGGACCGCGCCTTCCCTGGGTGTCGTTAGAAGTATATGAGTCTTGGCCAACAGTAGCTATGTGACGACTGTGTCCCTCCTGAAGGCCATTAAGGGTACACGAGCCGGAGTTTTGGCCAGCAGTCACAGGATGACGACCGGGTCCCTCCTGGTGGCTAACAAGGGAACACCTGCCGGTTACGACACACAAATCTTGAATTTGTGCCCCGTTTTTTGCGGTAAAATGGTTTGGTTGTACTGTCATGATAGGGGTTTTTTTGGTTCTTTGAGGTAGCGCCAGACCTTGGTGGGTTGGTTAAGACCGATGTGGTTCAGAAATAACCTAAGAGCCCCACCAGCTCTTTTTGGTTCTTTTAAGGTAGCACCAGACCTTGGTGGGTTCGTTGAGGGCAATGAGTTCAGTGGCATTCTCAGAGTTCCACCAGTTCTTACAACCCATGGTACGACCTTACGTGGATAGGCCATTCTGCTGCACAGATATATCTATTTGGTGGTATGACCATCCCCTCCTAAATTCAGGCCTAAAAATTAGCACTAAGCTTCGTCTGCGTGAAATTAACAACCTTGGGGATCATACGTCTCCCTTAAATCTTCTAAGTCTTGACTTAGTATAAGTCTCGCAATCTGTGTTCTTCCCCCACGGTGGATTTCCCCCTGCTAGCTTATATCTACTGAGGGGTCCTAACGGTCAGTGGTGGACAGACTCCATTCATTCATACTCGGGGGAGGGGTAGCTAGGCATTACTTTCCCATAAGACACCTCTTATCTCGGTGGGGGGGGTGGAGAGTTATTAATTTTAAATTATAAATTATAAATTTAATTCCACTTACCCACGTGCAGCTCCAAGAAACAACAGACCACTCTCTCAACTTTTTTTTTTTTTTTTGTCTTTTTCATTAGGCAGAATCTGGCAGTGGGCAATTCATCCAGGTGAAAACTTATCGGAATCGCAAGGAAAACCATCTCAGAAGTAGAAATATCAATATGTCAAGAATAATCATTCTTAAAGCCTAAAGTAACATATCTTTTGAACCTTCAAAAATCATCAAAATATCAAGAATAGTCACTTAAAGCCTAAAGTAAAATATCTTTTGAACCTTCGAAAATCATCAAAATATCAAGAATAGTCACTTAAAGCCTAAAATAAAATATCTTTTGAACCTTCGAAAATCATCAAAATATCAAGAATAGTCACTTAAAGCCTAAAGTAAAATATCTTTTGAACCTTCGAAAATCATCACAGGGTAGGGGCCTGCGGTCCAAATGTTACAACTACCACTTATAATTATAATTAAAATTATTAAAATTATTGTTATTATTATTATTATTATTATTATTATTGAGACAATATACATATAAGAGTTTAGTCTGAGTTAGTTTTCAAAGTCAATCACCAGAAATCATTCAAGGAAAGAAATGTACCTCTTTGCCGAAAGATTAATATGCTGCTTCTACCCTCTGTCTCGCAATCTGTGTTCTTCCCCCACGGTGGATTTCCCCCTGCTAGCTTATATCTACTGAGGGGTCCTAACGGTCAGTGGTGGACAGACTCCATTCATTCATACTCGGGGGAGGGGTAGCTAGGCATTACTTTCCCATAAGACACCTCTTATCTCGGTGGGGGGGGGTGGAGAGTTATTAATTTTAAATTATAAATTATAAATTTAATTCCACTTACCCACGTGCAGCTCCAAGAAACAACAGACCACTCTCTCAACTTTTTTTTTTTTTTTGTCTTTTTCATTAGGCAGAATCTGGCAGTGGGCAATTCATCCAGGTGAAAACTTATCGGAATCGCAAGGAAAACCATCTCAGAAGTAGAAATATCAATATGTCAAGAATAATCATTCTTAAAGCCTAAAATAAAATATCTTTTGAACCTTCAAAAATCATCAAAATATCAAGAATAGTCACTTAAAGCCTAAAGTAAAATATCTTTTGAACCTTCGAAAATCATCACAGGGTAGGGGCCTGCGGTCCAAATGTTACAACTACCACTTATAATTATAATTAAAATTATTAAAATTATTGTTATTATTATTATTATTATTATTATTGAGACAATATACATATAAGAGTTTAGTCTGAGTTAGTTTTCAAAGTCAATCACCAGAAATCATTCAAGGAAAGAAATGTACCTCTTTGCCGAAAGATTAATATGCTGCTTCTACCCTCTGTCTCGCAATCTGTGTTCTTCCCCCACGGTGGATTTCCCCCTGCTAGCTTATATCTACTGAGGGGTCCTAACGGTCAGTGGTGGACAGACTCCATTCATTCATACTCGGGGGAGGGGTAGCTAGGCATTACTTTCCCATTATTGGTTGTGGGACATAGACCTTCCTAAATATTCGCCTGGCATATTGATTGTGGCGCCAGTACTTTTTGAACTTGTTTAGTTCGTCATGCTGCCGTATTTTTTGCCGATCACAATTTTGCATATGGTCTTTGCATGACCAGCCCATTGCCACTTGAGATTTCTTTATATCTTTTTCCCGCTCTAATATAGTCTGTTCCCTCCATCAGATGTTGAGCTAGATTCTCTCTTGTACACATTGCATGGTTCTTAGTTTCAGGGTATATATTTTGGTTAGGTTCCATATTTCAGCTCCATAGGTGACTATTTTTTCAAAACTAATGGAATGATTTTGTTCTTGAAATTTGAGCTTGCACTGCCGAGAACATGACAACAAGGAATGATTCTTCGCTTGATTCCTTCTTCTTTCGAGGATTTCATGGAGATTCGTTGTCCTAGGTAGACGTATGTCTACTTTCTACTGGTCTTTAGGATCTTTGTCTTCAACATATTTGTTGTACATGACAATTTGAAGTTCATGTGAAAACCAATTTCTTGCTTTCTCCATTCAGTTCGTCTCGCATTATTAAGAGACCATGAAGGCTCTCAGCCAAAAAGAAGATGTTGTTAGAAAATCTGATGCTACTCACCGTCTATCCTGATTCCTTTATTAGCAAAAGCAGACTGAGAGTTTGGTCGAGTTGGTATTGCATTTTCAAGATGAAGGCAGAGTATTTATGTTACATCGGTGAATATATTACAAAACTTCAATATGTACGAGGTTTACGACTTGTTGTATGATAGCTTCGATGATTTGAGTAAATACGACCCCCGAGAAAGTTCGTTTAAAAAAAAAATATTCTTCAATAAATTAAAAAGAACAAATTGCCATATTTTGAAGCCATCGTTTTGTACGGTGAACTGAAAGGGAGGGTCCAGTTCAGCAGTATATTATCTCATCGTAAATAGGACCATCCCACCCACTAAGTTCATGTTTCGGAAAATTATCTTTTTAATGAATGAAAAGTATTAATCAATATATTTCAAAGCCATATTTTCGTATGATGGACGGAATTTCTATATAATGCAGCCTAATTTATAATTATTCTGTTGGATCAAATATATCCATTTCTTGATACATAATTGTCACATTGGAAGAAACAATTGGAGCGGATATAGACCAAGAATGAACGAGATGAGAATCGGGAGTGAAAAGAGTTATTCAGGCAGCTATTTAGCTCAATGGTAAGAGCAACGCTACGTCAAAGCGGACATCCCACTAGTCCCAGTTCGATTACTACAGCAGCTCCATTTTCAAAAAATTGTTTATTGTATTTACAATACCTAGACCAATTAACATTGACCGTTTAATGACGGGAGATTATTTCGAATGATTATATATATATATATATATATATATATATATATATATATATATATGTATATATATATATATATATATATATATATATATATATATATATATACATATGTATATATATATATATACATATGTATATATATATATAGATATATATACATATATATATATATATATATACATATATATATATATATATATATATATATATATATATATATATATATATATATATACGCACATGTACCCCCCACATATATATATATAGATAGATAAAAATGAATGAAAGTTTTGATGCATTTGTTTGATAAATCATGTCCGTGACCTTACTGGTTATATAAACAGTTAGCATCAAATATCATTCATAATAGGATACATTTTATATATTACGTGATATATTTTGGTAAATTACTTATTATAATCTCTTTGATATGGATATAATACCTTTTGAATCAGCAGTTTCCTGAAGTAATTTCTAAGTTTCTAATAAGATTATAATTGAAAAAAACATCACTTTTATTTAATATAAATTTTTTTTATAGGTATTCATTTCATCTAAATTTCTGGTGTTTCTTGAATAGAATCTCCAAGGTTGTCATTCTATGATTATTTTTAAGCAGCGAGAATCAGGAAGGAAGAAATAAACTCAGGCGACGTTTGACCTCGCAGCTCTTGGAAGTCTGTCTTGCCGTAAAAGTGCAGTCTTCGTTTCTCTCTCCATCTTTTGTTTTCTATGGCCAGTCTTTGATTGTTATTCAACGACAGTTAAACATGCTACATGGGTCAGAAATCTATATTAATAAATTGGAAGAGTTTGTCTGTCCTTCATAAACGGCCGAACAGTTTGATGAAGAGCAAGCAAACTTACTGGCCCTTGGGGAAAGCTTCTCCGTAAGGATTATAATGAGATTTGATTAAGTTACTTCTACATAGCATTGCATGCATGTTTGACACTAGTTTTTCACTTTTTCTAGAATAAACTTTTTGAAATTAAAAAAAAATGTAAAGATTGAAGTGCCCTAAAGTACTAATTTTCTTTTAATTAAGTATCGTTAAATTTCAAATAAATCCATTTTTTTTTCATTATAATGGATCAATTTACAAAGTCTGCCGAAAGAAAACAACAAAAAACGAGGAAAAAACAAACTATTTTTTTGAATTCTTTAAATTGAAAAAAAAAAAAGAATCTAAAAATTGTTGGCCGTTTGGCAAAAATCCTATTGATTGAAAGTACTTAAGTTATTTTAATTATATATTGTTAGAATTATGAATAAATTCAATTTTCCTTTCATTCTGAAAGACCAATGTATGAGTCGTGTCTTGGAAAAGGAAAAAATCAAACAAATTTCTCAAAAGTGATTTATTACTTCACCTACAATCTAATGAGACTTTTCTCCGTCTAAATACACCCTCTACTGTCGATACACAGTCTCAGGCGTAATTTCCAATCATTCGCTAATACATGCAACACTTGTTTAGCCGTCCCAAAGGAATAAACCCCGTCTATCCGGAAAGAATTTAGCCATTCGATTGCGAACAAATAGCCCACTCAGGGTAATAACGCTCAAGTCATTTTCAAATTACTCACATTTAGACCTTACACACTTATTCGAGCGTCCATTCATTTCAAAACAGTCTGCAAAGAACTATCTTCGTGGTGTTCTCCCTAATCTCGCCCATGGTTTGTAATCTCCTCCCTTTCAACAGAGAATTTAGCTTTTGGAAAGCTAGAAGTCTCACGGGGCTAATTCAAGACTTTAGGAAGGCTGACTGAAACCCCACCGAGACGTGAAGAAGAGGAAATTGTCACGTCGGTTATTGTAAATTCGAGGGAAGAGGTGGGGTAAAGAAGTGATTGTTTAAATGTTTCATTCTTCATGACAATATTTTATTGAAATTCTAAAACATTTGACGGAATTTGGCATTGTGACAGATCGGGTAGAGGTGTTACTTCGAAAAAAAAACAAAACATCGTTCTATAAATGCATTTAATCTATTACGAGATCTCAAACAAGCATAAAGCCTCCGACAAGAACCTCACTCTCATTCTACCTGTCTTCAATAATCTAATATACTTGTAAATGCTCCTATTTCAAGGAAAATAAACATCTGCTCTGGTCTTCACGTTAATTGTCAGAGAGGAACAAATGAAATATTTTGATTGGACAGCGTTTGTACTTTGATCTTATGATTTAGCTTAGAATAGAAAATCGATATTCAGCAACTTGGTGTGTCTCTTCGAAGACGGTAAAATATTCTTGTAAAATTGTTTTCCAATTGTTCGCAAGGATGCTGAATTCGAACTTATGACCTGATAGTTATGCCCTAATCAAAAAAAGTTCCAGGGTGATGAACAGATGGCTTGGAATCCTTAATCACAGTTCTCTACGCCAAAGCATGATTGATGGAGTGTTACATTGCATTCATATAATCTCAAGAAGAATTGCAATTGCTTATTCACCAATTCTGCCTCAAAAGGAATCAACTTGCAAGTTCATTCATTGAATCTTTCGCAGAAATCGATGCCCAGTGGCTAGCTTAAGAGCAAAATTGATTCACAGTGAGCGCTCCAAAATTTATTTCTAAAAGGTTTTCCAGGTCAAAATTGTTACAAGTTGAAGAAATTCTTCTGGTAGAACAAAGATCGGCTTGCTCATCTTGCAAGCGATAGATCGTGTGATGAATCCTGATGAAGACTCTCGAAACGTGATTATGGAAAGAAAAGTCACTTGCTCTGTATCAACATACATCGATTCAATTTGGATAGTTTCCTCGTCATAGTTCCCTTTAGACTGTATGCATGGGTGCGTGCACAGGTTTTGTAACTAGCACAATAATCTAATTAATGTGAGTACAAAGGTTAGTTACCTAGAATAATTTTGCAATCAATAATTATACTTACCGATAAGTAAAATGATAATATATTGTAGTTGTAGTTGTGTAAAACAATCTGTTCATCGGAGCAAAATGGCGATCAACTCACATGATTCTTTTGGCAATGGGGTTAGCATCATTCGTAGTTTCACCAAACGATGTTGCCACCTAGATTGTCAGATTGAACTGAAATTTGGCACTGAAGACTGTTGAACCATGATGCAACTTTCATTCCATTGAACTATGAAAAATGACCCTACGTTGGCTTTGGCTTTAGCCGTTCATGTTTAGAAAACTGATCACCCACCATTTAAAGCAGTCTAAAGTGGCTCTGAATACGATAAAATATTTGAATGTATAGAGATAATTAAAAAACATTCTCTTTAAAACTTGATATTGCTAGAAACTAAACTTGTGCAAATCAGTTGAGGCCGCCTCTTTCATATAAATATGTTCGGTTAGATCAGTTGTGAATAAAACCTAGTTTTCATTGGATATTATGACTTAGTTATTGATTAAGCGATCTGTGAACCAAGGTGGAACCGAAATCTGGGTTCTGAGGACCTAACTGCTTCTGTTAAGTAGTTACTTGATTTCTAAAAATCATTTGTACATCACTACTTCTTTTATTTCAAGCATTCAATGTGCACATACTTTTGTCACAGAGGTGGAATTTACACAACATGAAAATTACGTGAACATTGCCCGCTGAGAATTAGAGGGAACATTTCATCACAGGTCTAAGCTCTGTGCAACAAACACAATTCGCTCAGTACTGAATCATTAATGATAATTGATCTTCGTTTTTTTGTTCCTGAAATTTGCAATCTAACAGCATAACACCATCTCTTTCCTAATTATATAAAAGTATAGACACGTGTTATTGGAAAGCGTCAACACAAACTGTCACCAAAAATATCTGTATAGAGCTCTTCTGGTTAGCTGGCTACGTATATGAAGCGCGCACAGCCTGAAACAATGGAGGTAGAGGGCTGAAAATTTACAAATTTGCACATTATAAGGTTAAGAAAAAACGACAAAAAGTGAGAGAGGTAACCTTGATCACATGACAGTTTCTATTGAGTGACTAACCAGATCTGTTTATATATGTATATGTATTGATTTCAGAAAATTTCGTTCCCTAATCCTTTAACTGTAAAAGAAAGAACACAGCGTTTTCCCAAGTCTGCAGTAACATACATCGGCTTAGGGTCATTGCTATGATACCCAAGCATGAGAGAATTCTAATAAATATTTGGTTAGAGAACAGTAATTCAAGAGTTTGTGGTGAGTGACTGAGTAGTAACGAGGTTTGACCACAGAAAGTCACGTAAGTTTGATCAAAGAACACATCAGTTTTACACGTGGTCAAATGATAGCAAAATACGTAATCTGGACACGCAATTTGATTCTATGGCAAAATCACAGGTTTTTAACCACAACGCATAGAAAGCGACTAGCTAGCACCGATGTGTGTTAGAGTTACTTATGTCCTGATTCTCTCCCATATGATGCAGTGGGCAGATGATTCCCATTTCAAACATTAATTATCTCTCCAAAGAACATTCCAAATAGCACGAGAACTCACAGCCACAGCCAAATAAGTCCGAGCCGTCATTCGATGGCCCTGTCCACTGAACAAAAAGTTGGGTCTGAGCCATAACCACATTAGCCCAAATGCTAGAAAACCGTTATCTAAAATCCTGGTTGATCAAATTTCCAAATGTTTGGAATGCAAAAGTTCAAAATCATCGAAAAGAAAAATAGGCATCTCGAAATACAGAATGGTCATTCGTTCTATACTGAAGTGGATAAACATTGGTCATTTTTAAACTCTGAACATGCTAACACCCGTTTGCTGGATTTCAGTTTATTCTCGTTGACTCGTCCTATGAGGGTTGACTAATGCTATCAATTGGGAAGTGCTTAAAACTGCTACGTAAACTAAAGAACTGGTTTATTTGACCAGAAAAGGATAACTGGTCATTCATGAACCTTTTTGATTTTGTGACCTTTCTTTCAAAACAACGGGGTAAGTGTTTTTTTTATTCTTGGTTTTCCAGAATAGCATTTTTGTCGATTGGGAACACGCCCAGTAATAGCTTGGTTGCCAAGACGACGGTTCATCTTATCTTTTCCTTAAAAAATATCGCCACTTACAAGATTGACACAAAATCTCCGCATGTTGAAAGCAAAATAGAAATCAATACTTTTATAACACTGCAAAAATATTTTTAGACGTTTCCACAAATAATACTATATATATATATATATATATATATATATATATATATATATAATACTTGGAGCACTTTTTTCAAAATTGAATTATTTCAGTTTTATCATTAGTTAAACGAGAATCGTGAATAGTAATACGCATGTTGTGAATTCTGCATTCAGTTTAGTATTCTGTACAAAAATAGTTTAAACCGTTGTTGAGCTTATAAGGTTATTTTCAAGCGTCCAACCAAAAGGAGAGCAACTGATATCAGGTGAAGTAGCATGCCCTTTTGATACTTCATGTTTCGTATATCGTGTCCATTTCACCACATTTGTAACAACAGGTCACCAAGCAAACATGCTACTCTTGTGGTTACAGTGCATGCTCATCAAATATTGTCATCTTGGTTTTGGTAGAGACTGGATCCCAAGGAAAAAGATCCAAGTAGAAGTCTATTTGAAAGATACCTCTTTAAGTTGCGATGAAAATGAAAAAAAAAATGTGAAAATATTAAAGAAAAGTGGATTCTAAGAAATTAAAAATGATCAGAAAATGTCACCGTATCGTGTCGGGAAGAGAAAGTACGGGAGTGTAATACAACTCAAACCCGAGACTAATTGTTGGTTTCACTTTGCAAAGAAAGAAAGATCAGCATCAACTAAGGCCAATAAGTGCTCAAATTCTTCTTATATATATATATATATATATATATATATATATATATATATATATATATATATATTGGTGTTTGTGTATGTATATATATATATATATATATATATATATATATATATATATATATATATATATATACATATAATTGGTGTTTGTGTATGTGTGTGTATATATATATATATATATATATATCAGTGGAATGTAATTGTCAAATTCTTCGGATGAATATGGTTGAAAAAGGTTTTTCTGTGTAACTAGTATTCTTATCGATGATATCCTACGTTAGTTTGCCCGTAGTCCGAGATTAACACCTAAAAAACGGATTTAATATTCACATGGTTGATTTTACAGTAGAAATGTCTCATATCAATTTGCAACTCTATTTGAAATGATCTCTCGTTATCACACGATGCATGTATTATTTGGCAGAGGCAGTGTAAATAGGAATCGAACCTGCTGCAGTAATCGAACCAGCGACTGATGGTATGGCTGCTTCAACGTACCATTGCTCTTACCATTGAGCTGATCAGCTAGCAATACAAGGGTCCATATAATTGCTTCGACTCAAATTCTCATTTTGCTCATTCACTGTCGATGTATGTGCTATTTACGCTGTCTAGGCCAAATGATACTGTCACAGTCATCATTTCAAATTGTGTTTTAAAGTAATGTAACGCATTTATATTTATTTCTGTTGAGTTATATATTCATTTCCTAATAAAATGATTGTCAGCAATGTGAAATAAATGGAACAGTAGAAGTAATAAAACGCATTTATAATTATGTATATATATATATATATATATATATATATATATATATATATATATATATATATATATATATATAAACTAATGATTCCAACCAGAGACAATTCATACATTGCACCATAATGATAAAATATGCATAAAAAGGGGGGAAAAAAACAAAACACTGAAGAAAATTCCATAAATTGCATCGACAGATATTGGTAGATTAGTGATTGAAGTGGCACAAAAGAATTTTGAAAAACTTTTTTGTGTTCAGTATTTAAAGCTCTAAAGCCTCCTAGACTATATACGTATATAATTTGATAACTAAAAGTGTTAAAAAAACATTTGATGGAAGCTTGTTGCTACACAACGTGGAAAAATTAATTTTAAGGTTGGTGGAAAAAAATTCTCCGGTTGAATATGCTGGTAGATAATCGACTCGAAGAAGTTTTTTTCTGTTTAATTAGAATTCTTAAAGATGATATCATAAGTTGGTTTGCATGCAGTCTGAGATTAAAACAGACATAACGTATTTAATATTCACATGGGTAAACATTCAATTGAAATGACGCGAACATTGAGTCATGTCTGTTGTTATACATATTGAATGATATGTAATATAAAATGATTTCAATATAAAATGTATATAAAACCTTATATAAAATGACGAACCACAAGTTTACTATAAACTAAATAATAAGAAAGGGAGGATGTGCTTGATCAACACCACTAGGTTATCATATTGATATAACTGTTTTATTATTAAACCCCCTAAACTGTTACATGGTAAACAACTGCTGATCCCTACGAGAGACAATTTATAAATTGTATCATAATAACAAAGCATAAGGGAGATAAGGAAAAAGACATTTTGAAAATTATATAAATTGCCTTCATAGTTTTTAGGAATTAAGAAAATGAAAAAGTTTTTTAGTGTTCAGCTGTAAAGCTTTCGAAATTATATAATATATATATATATATATATATATATATATATATATATATATATATATATATATATATATATATATATATATATGTATATATATATATATATATATATATATATATATATATATATATATAAATATAAGAACAGGAAGGTAAATTCTGCAATAAGGGTTGAATATATATATATATATATATATATATATATATATATATATATATATATATATGTATATATATATATATATATATATATATATATATATATATATATATATGTATATATATATATATATATATATATATATATATATATATAAATATGTATATATATATATATATATATATATATATATGTGTGTATTCAAATTATAAAGACAACCCTTTTGCTTATAGAACTACTTGCTTTCGAATGATGCATTGGCTGTGTTCCTGATAATCCATGGTTATTCCTCTATTTTTTTCTTTCCATTTCAAAATACGTTCTGCCTTTCCAGTGCAGGCAAATCTCTTGAGATTAAATCTCCCGAATATGTTTCAAATATTCTGCGCCATGTTTCTTGGAAGATAAAAATACAAATATCCAAAAAATCGAAAACCCGAAATATCAATGCCCAACTGAGTCACTTCGTTAATTGCGCCGAATTGCAACCCAACTAATGATTTTCATTATTGACCAATGAAAAAAAAAAAGAAAAGAAAAAAGGAAAAAGAGAAAAAAAAAGAGAAGAAAAAACCAACAATAATAATTAATCATTCACATTGTTTACACTAATAATAGTTTTTAATTAACATTTAGCATTAAAGAATATTTGCTGTTTTCAAACAATCATTACATTTTTTTTAAGGATATGAAATTGAAGGACATTACGTGGGCGTTCGAAGTTATATTTTCAAGTAGAGAACGTTTTGCTTCATTGTTATTCATCAGGGGAAATGACAAGATATTAAAAACGAAGGCATCTGGTGCTTGATTACGACAACTGCCCGTGAGATAATCCTGAAAAAATATTTAGAATATAAGCTTAATTTAAGATATTTGCATTCCTTGAATGATTCTGTTACAGCACCAAACGGAGATGATTAGGAGGAAAGATGACTGTGTTGCACCAATTTTCTTAGTCGGGAGTGACCACTAAACTTAACTTGAATCAGTTTCTATAATCCTAGATTTTGTCCAATTTCGAACACCAATCTCCAACACTTGTGAGACATTTGTGACTGTCTCAACATGGTAGGCCCTATCTATCTATCTATCTATCTATCTAGCTAGCTAGCTAGCTAGCTAGCTCTAGCTAGGTAGCTAGCACACACATACACACACACAAACACACACACACACACACACACACATGCGTACAGACGTGCATTGCCGTGTTTTGTTAATTACCGCTGTCCAAAAAGACGAGTTTAAACGCTGTTTCTGGGTTTAGGTTATTCATGTGTTCTGACATTCCCATCCATCTATCTGACCGAACTTTGCTCAGTAATAACCATTCGTAGCAGAAAGTTGAAATTTTACACACACTCTCCCATCAATGAGTTAGGAATGTATGTATGGGCGACGGTAATTTCCCCTGGGAATGATGGTTTTATTCATTTTCTTCATTAAGATAATTCGATTCGGCTACGTCTTTATTGTTGACCTCTAAATACAGATGAGAAAATGAAAGAATATGAACAGCAGCAATGAAAATGCGAATAAAATGCACTGAGCCAACAAGAAAGTATTTTAGATTGAAAATTTAACAAACATTTTTCAATCAACATGAAATCAAAAGAATTAAAGATTAAGTTATTTCGGAACTGTAACGTCATTAAAAGTCAGAAAAATGATTTTATTTGAGGACAATGCAAAACTTTCTTGCTATTTCTTGCACGATGTGATTCAGAAGTTTGAGAAAAGGGTTCAACATTATTTGAACACCAGTCAGCGATAAAACTGTCGTTTTTATCTTCTCGTGTTGCACAGGAAAATCTAATTTTTCAACGGGATGAACACTAGCAAAGAAAAACAGATCCATTTCGAGAATTAGAAAAAAAAATCTCAGCTAGATCCAGAACAGCCTTCAATATCCAATTCTAACGAGAATTGCCGAGAACAAAATCATTTTTGTGTTTGTTTGGATTCAAAGAGAATTTCACCTTTTGACTATATTTGCTTAGTTTCTGGAACCAACACAAACCATTACCACGCAATGCTACGGTGAGCAATTGGCTCGATTGAATGATACATAGGAAGAGAAAAGAACAAGAAAGATGACTACTGATTTTGCTGCATGTCAACATCCGTCGCCAATTTGTAAATACAATACAGCAAACGACAATGGAGCCAGGTTGGGAAGTTCTCCGACATACTAGCTTATATTTCCCAACCTGTGACTTCTTTCTTGTATCCCTGCATGCAACACTTCTTGCCTGGTCGTCAGTTTTCAGAATTTTAAGGTATCAAAAAATTTCTTAACGTATTAAAAGCGAAACTGTCGTTTCATGATGGAATACACTATTTAGCTGAAAGGTAATAAAAATACTTTGATGATTGAACAATTATGTGATGAATTCATATGAATGAGGAATTCTGACTTATCACGACCCTGAAAAATTTTGCTTTAGCGTAATATTATTCGGGCTTGCCTATAGTTTAGGTGAGGCTTTCGCTTAGATTCGTCTGTTTCAACTTGTGTCTGTAGCCGGAGGGGAGAAAGAATAAAGGCAGTCGTCTCTTAAAAAGGTCTATATGACATTTTCTGTCGAATAAAATTTTGGACCCCAAAGACATACAATGAATGTTTCTGTAATATCAAAAGTTCTTTAGAACGAGGTTTCGTTCACAAATTAATCGTAAAAAACAAGATATTGGTTCATCCAGTCTAAAAGCAGTTATGTAATTCTCATGTAATGAAGTAACACATTAACACACTTGATAAAATAAAGAAGAAAACATGGAAGCACAAGCTTGATTGCATTAGGGTTAAGCAACTTTGATTCATCAAAATTTAAAAGGGAAACCAAACAGAACTAATTTCTCCATACAATAATATTCCGAAACCATCTGTCCCATTTCAACTTTTTTTATGAAGAGCATTTCAAATTTTTGTAAAACAAGATGACCCGATAGGAGCTTTGGAAGATGAAATGAATTCGTCATTAGTTTTTGCATTTGTCACCGTGCTACTATTATTTGTGCATGACGTCACTGGTTTTTGGTCTGGTCATTGTCATCTGTTATTGTTGTTACATAGGAAAATAAAGAAAGTTGTTTTACTCATGAACTGAATAATTTTATTTTGATAGTATAATTTAATTGCTTGGTTGCCTGAACAAGAATTTTTGAACTGAAAAGGACTGTTGTCTTTTTTGAAAATTCTATACCTGGCGGGTCAGTTATTCAAGATGTATTTCAAGACAACAAGATAGATACAAAGGGTTTTGTATTGGATTGATTCTCTTTAGGGAAATTTTGAAGTTAACTCTAGAAGCAATACTAATTGATATGTAATACTTTTTTATCACGTATATCAATACGAAAAAATTACTCCAGTCTGTCTCCATCTCAATATCACCCCCACACATACGCACATGTACTCATGCACATACACGCACACACACACACATACACACACACAACTGCACGCACACTAAAGATATACTAACACACACACACACACAGATATAGGATTTGTCAGTCTTCTCTATCATTGGCATGATAGAGCGAATACTTTCTGAAGTTGTCAAGCTCGTCTCTCCATCGCGTATTCTGCCGGCTCCAAGCACGCGTGAGATATCTGGGGATCCCTGCTGTGAGTAGTGATGTTCATCGGTTGTCAGCCATTCTTGCAACGTGACAATTGCTATTTGAGTTTTCTAATGGATTCTTTGATGTTTCAGATTCCTGTTCTAACCCTAATATATTGTACTGTCTTGTAATCTTTCCATTTATGGTTGAGCATGATTCTTTCATGTGCACAATGCATGGTTTTCAGTTTGAGGGCCAGCCTCTTGGTTAGGTTCAATATTTCAGCTCCATAGGTGACTATTGGGTGGATGCCTCGATTGTTTACTCCTATTTTTAGAAGTAATAGGATTTTCTTGTTTTTGAAGGTTGAGCTTGCTCATCCAAATGCTTACGCACACAGAAATACACAAGCCTCCTACACGTACAGACACACATAATTAAAAGAATACATGCAAAAAAACGCACACAAATACTCACGTATACAAATGCATATAGAGCGATGTGTATGTCACGAAAATAACGAGATTAGGTTTTAGAAGCATCGTCGCTTGAACTAACCAGAGTTAGCCGTAAAACATTTGATATTTTATGACCAACCACCTCACTCTTTAACCTTTTCACTGAGTCACTTTCAACCTTCTAAACCCAAACTGATGCAGATGTCAATAGTCCACCAGAGAGAGGTCAACATTCAGTTGTCCAACACAGATATACCCACCGTCATGCGGTCATTAATACAACCGTTCGTCAACACTCAATAATCCCGGTACATCACTGCACCTGATTCCACAGCACTGACTGACACGTTATGAAACTATAATTTTTTTCCCCCACCAACAGATTTTCTGCCCATTCAACTCACTTTTTACTTCATGTTCATCTCAATTCTTGACAACCGTGCATAGCGGCAAATAATTCAATTTGTTATTGTCGGTATTATCCCTGTCCTCGTTTTCCTATTTCTCTCTTCTTACTTGCTTGCAGTCTAGCATTTTGTGTGACAATTGCTGCTCCTCCACTATATGAGAGGACATGCTTCTCTTTTCTCGCACACATATTTAATATTGTTAAGCCAGGTTCTACAATAGATGGAAGCGACTACATCTTATCAGCGCCGGGAGACACTTAGCAACACGCATTAAATTGGGAACACATCATAGGAACTCAAGCTGAGCAATACACTTTCTGCTAAAAACCTTTAATTCTAATCCGGAAACGAGAGGTTTTTTTCTAGAGAAATACGCATAAAATATGCTGCATGTGAATAATTCAACTCTTACCCACAAGTACGTTGCATGAATTTGCATGATAGAAATCAAACGAAAAATCACTTGTATTTCTGCTCCAATGATTCTTGCCATTCAAAAACAAGAACCATAAGTTCAACGGTGCTCCCACCGTCCGTGATACTTTTTTTTTATTCACTTGGTTCTCATTCTAGTAAAATATTGCAATGTAAAATATTCTAAGTATTATTTTCATTAAAAATCACAAAAGGTCATTTTTGGTATTAAAAAAAAAAATCATGACCTCATTAGCAGCAGTTAGAAAAATTGTTGGGAATAGGAGTTTTAATTTTTCAACCTTTGATGAGGTCACACCTTTTGATGACATTTTTTTCCTTTTTTTTTTTTATTCAACGTAAGTGGGACCAACAAACTGACCGAATAGCGTGTAATAGAGATGAGTTTACATATCTGAAAATTTATTTCAAATCCTTTCAGATGATCGCTTGGGTTAAGGTACCTCTGACGTAAGGCTACAATCATGGATTACCTCGTGAGGAACAAATCCTTTAGTAACAGGCCGTGCACCTTGCATACCGATATCCCACAAGTGATATCCCTAACATGAATTTGGATATGTATGGATATAGTCTTAAAATGGTCATGTAAATTCCGTCCATTTCAGTTTGTCGAATCATAAGCTAGTCGAAAACCTCCACACGCCTTATGAAGTGAAGAGGAAATATCAAATAACAAAAAACAAACAGTTTTATTACGAAGTGAATTGAATTATTTTGGTCGTAGAATATCACTGTTGGGCTATTATGATATCTTCCTACTGAATAGAACTAATGCTTTTCAAGACTCCACCGTTCAGTTTTCCAGGGTGTATATCAAAACGACGAACCGTAAATATATCTTATGTATAATTTTGATTATTGTAGCAGACGAATTCTCCTGGAGCAGTTTCAGGGAATAGAAACTTAGAGAATAATGCTAAAAGTGAAAGATTCGTTATGAATAAAAATATCACTCGTTTCTATCAGACGTTTTTAAGCCCTTAATAGCAATCGTGTCTCTTAGAGAAGTTAGAATAATGTCAAGTACGATTTAGAATTAAAACATAATGCTGCCCAAGCAACTGTCAACGTCAATAAAGCATTTTGAGTGAACAATACGATAAAGCGAACTGCTCAGCGCTGATTCAATAGGTTCAGGTCTGGAAATAAGATAACCTTCGTGGGAAGACAGAACCTGTTTTTAATGATGAAGCATTTTTGACATCAGTGGTCAACGACCCACAAACAGCAGTTCAAGAACAGTCTTGGTATTCTAAGACTTGTCACAGAGACGTCATCTAAAGGAACTAAAAAAAAAGGGTTAGAGTTTGGGTCGCACAGTAATTGAATGAAGTGCTCCATGACAGTTCCACATCCTAAGCTTTTCAGCTGACCATGTTTAAACTTGCAATATGAAGTTTTGCAGCATCTTCATTATTTATCCGATATTTCTCCTACAGATATCCATCTTTTAAAACATTCAAATAATATGGGAGCCATAACTTGTGTGTTCACTGAATTCGTGATCACTAAACATTGATAAATCTGTAAAGATAGAATATTATCGGAGGATCTTTGGAAAAGGTTATTGTTTTAAATGAGTAAATATTTTGATTAAAAATTCACTGTGTTTTAGTGATTCATTATCCTTTATCTAACTGCTAAAAACGACATTTCATATGCAACAATCTTATTAAAGTACAGTTTCCGCCCCCCACCCATCCAACTCATATTGACAAGATAGAACAATTTTGATTGGTTACTTTCTCAGCTCTTTTTAAAATGCGAATATTGCTTCCGTTGAATAGTCATTAATTATTTTTTCCGAGATTCCCTGATGAGTTGCTAATATTCGATATATCTTCCGAAGTATCTTAATTTTCTCTGCTGTTGTTTGTTTTCCGTAACATTTCTACAAAATCTTCGTGGAAAAAAATCAAGATGTCGAACAACAAACTAATTGAATACTTTTAAATATTCTTGGCAAATCCCTGGATGCTCGAGAATCAACAATCTGAAGCTTTCATGGCGGTGAGGGAAATATTGAGAATAACAGTCTCAAATGATTATCAAAATATATTTCTGATTCGGAATAACTTAGCGCAAATTCCTTGTACAAAATTGAATAAATACATGAAGACAAAAAGATAAAACTATGAAAGGATATTGAATAATAATTGTGATCTGAAATGGCCATGGGTATAGTGATCGCACTAAAATGCATGAAATGAATTAGGAAAGAAATAATCAGTAAAAAAACGGAAAACAAAGGGAACAATAACAGAGAGATAAAAGATGGTGGAACTACTTGAAAAATCATTGAGTAGTAATTGATGTTTGGAAGCGCTTCGGTCGCCTTATAAAAAAAAAGGACTTCAAGGAATTGGCGACTTCAGTCTGTTTCACTTCCTCGAATATGGAGTCTATAAACAGTGTGCAAAAGATGCGCATTTATGGTCAAAGATAATTGATTACTAATGATAGTAATGATATCGATTAATTTGTTGAGCAAAACTGATGATCAAAAGCTTTTGATATCAACACTTACAAGAGTGTATATATATATATACATATATATATATATATATATATATATATATATATGTATATATATAAATATAAATATAAATAAAAATAAATAAATAAAACTGTTATGAATCATACATGTGTTATATTATATAGAAACTTATCTGAAATGATTCCCTTTCGTCACACTGTTGATATATCATTCAATTTAGACAACGTGAATAGAATAAACAACTAAAGAAAATGGGGTTGCTACAGGAATCGAAACAGTCTCTGATAGGGAGCCGTTCTAATGTAACGATGCTCTTACTGTTGAGCTAAACAGCCAGTCGGTAATGCATAGGTCAAATAATTGCTTTCAACTCAGATTATGGTTAATCCGCCTATATGCAAGTGGAATGACAATATCAGAAGGCCTGTTGTTCAAATGATACATTTCATTTCGACTTTTCCTCAAGTTGACTTATGAAAAAGTTCAAAGGTTAGACAAGAAAATGGTGTATGTATAAATAGTATGTGACCTTTGTTGGGGGATGATAGTAGTTGATGGATGAATGCGAAAAGATATTTATTCATGAGTGAGTGTATGTAGGTAGTGATTAAAGGATATGGGCTGTAGTTGCTGGCGCTGGGACTGATATTATGCATGTGGTAATTGAGTTGTTCGATACTGAATCTTGCTAAATGTGGACAAGTGTTAAAACAGCCTGGTCCCTGAACAAACGTGAAATGACAGTCGGTGCATTTTCTCCTGTGTTTGGGATGCTTTATTTATGATGCAGTTGTGGCCCATTGCATTTCTATGTCTTCTGTGTGTATGGGAGTAGCCAAGTATTATGAGTGACTCTTCCGTGTTCATAGATTATTTTATTGATAGGTCTCGAAGTAGGAGGCATAGCCATCATGAACATTGACAAAAAAAAATTGCAAAATATCATTTACAGTATTTATCGCCAATTATAAAAAGTTCTAAAATATGATTGGAACGAAATTTTTTAGTCATGAAATTATCAGACAGCATTGAGTCATCTCAAGACAAGTATCAATGGGACGAATATCTGTATAGAGATGAACATAAAAGCCTCGTTACATAATTGATTCTAATATTTCTGTAAAAACCTGATAATCTTGAAGTATCCCCTGAGGGTTCAACACCTAGCTTGAAAAACGCTAACATCGCTAGTTAACAGTTACTATTAATGGTTGCTACTGATGTCAGGTTTTTTTAATACTATGTCCTTTTTTTTTACAACTGTCAAGCGTGCATACAAACATACTTACAGATAACAAAATAATAATAAATACACATATGCACATATATATTTCAGAAGGCTTTGCAGTTTTAAGCACTAAAGATGTAGATTTTATATCATTTCAGTCAATGATTTTCAAAAAGTTTTATGCTTTACATACAATTAGATATTATGGTCCTCTTTTCCAATCTTTCTTTCTTGTCAGCATCATCAGTTGTTTAACATGTAATCGTTTGGGGTATTTCAAAACAGAACATTTGACATGGCTCTGCTGCAGTATTAATCAAACACCACCCCCTTTGGACTTAAAAAAAAAATTAGCTTTGGTTCATTATTTTTTAGCACAGTTTCATAATACATGTAGATTGTTATTTTATATAGGGTATTATCATTATGTATTATTATGGATGTTGTATCATACTACACATCATTTTTTTTTTTTAAACAAATGTTTTACTTACGTAGGTTATCGAAAATGCATTCATGACAATGATTGACCAGTAAGTGTAATAACGGATGGGACTCGTTGTTCGTGTCACTTCTATCGAGATTTTACTCATGTGAATTTTTGATTCATTATGTCAGATTTAATCTCTGACTGTATGCAAACCAAATTATAATAACCTCTTTAAGAATTATAGTTTATCAGAAAAATGTTCTTCGGGTCGATTTTCTACCATTACATCCAACCGAAGGAATTGACAAAATAATTTAAGACCATTAACTTTAGATTGAATAATCCACATCTTACACTATCTCACTTCAATCAATATCTTAAATTTCTTCTGACTGAAATAGCTTTCGACATTTCTTCCTTACTGAGTTCTTGATAAAAGCCTGAAACAAAGAATAATTCATATCAACAAGCCATCTGATATTGTCATTTTACTCTCAACCGTATTAATCGAACTTCCATCGCTAACTCAACCTCGTCATACTTGATTAGACACAAATTATTAACAGGGAAAAAGAAATGTATGGAGAGACTCCAAAATCGAGCTAACGATGGCAAGTTCACACACACACACACACACACATATATATATATATATATATATAAATATACATATATATGTGTGTGTGTGTGTGTGTGTTTGTGTGTTTTTGTGGGTGTATGTGTGTGTTTGTGTGTGTATGTTTGTGTGTGTGTTTGTGTGTGTATGTTTGTGTGTGTGTTTGCGTGTATGTGTTTGGGTGTGTGCAGTTCCAACTTGAATGTCTTTGTAATCATCACATTCTGTCGGACGTAAACTATCAATCTCCCTCTCTCTATATATATCAAGGTTGATAATGGGTGTAACAGCTATATACAGTTAGCATTGCTTGATCAGAAAGGTAATTATGGAAGAGAGGCCCTTCGAAGTACCAATTCACACATTCACTTCTCTATATCAACAATCTCGTCTTGAAAGCGGCAGGACAATTTTTGTCAAGATATCTAGCTGAGCGCAGGGATTCATGTCTTTACCAAGGGCATTATTTCTTCAGCCAGAATTCGAACTAAGTTCGCCATGTAAGTCATTTTCACACAGTGAGACATTAAGCTAAACTTCGTAAATATCACCCAGGCTCAGATTAGGCTTCGATTGGCACCACTAACGCAAATGTTGACATGAAAAAAAAAAAACAAAAAACAAAACAAACAAAAAAACAAACAAAAACAAAACAGTAAAGATTTAGCAGAAGTAAGGATAACTGCTAACTTTTGTTATCGGAATTTAACCTCGATTAGTTTTTTTGCTAAGCTACAACATGTTAAAATATCCACTCTCTACATCTGTTTTTGCAGGTTTTAGAACAGATAAAATGAACCAAAGCTAAATTCCTATGATAAAAGTTAGTTGTTAGCATTTAACTTTGCTTCCAATGAATTTTTAGCAGGTTGTCAGTTTAGCGTTTTCGTTATCTGTGCCCCTCGCCCTGCTGAGAATGGGGTAGTGCCGAGCAGTGGATGGGGTTGGGTGAAAGAGGATCAATTTTGTGTTGTATATGTCAATAGTAATATTACCCTGATTTTTTAAAAATCTTACGAAGCATTGACAACCATTAATTTTTGACATATTTTCTTTCATCTCGAAAGAAGCAACTGTGAGAAGAGAAAAAAAGATTAAGATGAAAGGAAGTACTAATGAAAAATGAATAATGGATGTCAGTAGCACACTGGGTAAAAACCAAGGTTTGTGTAGGGGGAAGGGACTGCATTAAAAAAAATGAGGCTTTTATTCAATTTATTTCTTAAAACTTCCGTCGGGATAATTTAATTTCCTTACTTAATTTATTCTTTTCAATTTTTTAGATTTTGATTCTTTTTGTTTTCTATTTCTTCATACTTTATCTCTTTATTTTATGCCTTCCCCTTATTCTCTCACTTTCCTCCAAGTATTCTTCTGTATATTTTTATTTTACTTCGCCATTACTTTCTTGAGTATTCCAGATTGCTTCTGTATTTTGTTATTTCTTTTTTCTATCTATCTCAATCCATTTCTTTCTATTTATCTATCTCAAGCCATTTCTATCTATCTATCTATCTATCTATCTATCTATCTATCTATCTATCTATCAACATTCGTAGCTATGTGCGCACATGCAATATATAAATATAATTTTACACACGTACGTAAATTTTTGCATTTCATTCAATTATCTTTTTTATTAATTCTGACTCTATTTTTTGACCTTACTCATAACAGATCATGCTGTTTGTTCGTTGCCGTACAAATGAAATCCCGAGATGAAAGTTGTGATAAAAAAAACCCACTAAGAATTATGATGAAAGTAGAGTGTAGACAAAATTATTCAAAATATTGAGCTGCAATAGTCAATCTAATAATAGAGATAAATTATATGAATTTTGATTCATGATTCAGCCTAGAGGGATAAATATACAATTCACAATTATCGGGGAATGAAATCTGAAGAGACAGAATACCAAACTACATAAAGCCTTTCAATTGCAATATCAGTTCCAGAATATTGGGGAGCACCAACCGAATCAACCACGTAAACTGTTAACATAGGTCTCTTCAGTTTTCAAGTTGGTCCAGCTGGCTATGGATGTAGGTATCACAAGTACAGGTCGCAACAATGGAGCTAGAGGGCTTGAAGTTTGAACCTTCACTCTTGATTATGACTATAATCTTTTTTATTCCCTCGAATAAGTTTTTAGCGGAAGCCAATTTGCAATGTAAGTTTATGCTGAATTGGTTCCTTATTTGTGTCGATTGTGTTCAGAGAAAAGTCACATTCATTGATCCCCCCTTTTTCCAGATGATCACACCCGTTTCAACATGCTGCCAAAAGATGTTGGTCACGTGATGGTTTCTATTAAGTGACTAACCAGACCTGTATAATTGAATTATGTACTTAAGGTAAGTCTAAAAAGTATCCACTCATTTGATATTAATAGAAAGTAGCCTACTTTGGGCAATGATACCTCGGCCCTCTTAATACTCACTTTGGGACATCAAACAAATATCTTAGTGTACTTCCTCCTTTTCAAAACTGTCTGCAAGATCCTCTTTCGGCATTTTCATCAGCAGTGTCGTTGCATTCTCCTTAATCTAGCCCACGGTCTGAAATCTTGTTCCTTTCAACTGCAAAAAGCCAAGAGAAGCAGAAAATCGAATTTGGACTGTAACAAGGCTGATAGATCTTGGTGATGTACCCCCTCACCCCAAGCACAAAATGTGAATAAAAAGCTGGCTCGGTCATTGTAAATGCCATGGTCACGAGGTACACAAGCTTGCTCAATGTCGTTTAACTGCCAATCGAGTAACCCCATTGGCTTGTGTCTGTTCACGCATGCATTGCAAGGTCCCCTCAGTCTAGTTGCCATGTTACACCAAGGAGCTTGTGCAGATGTGAATAGATTCGCATCACTGCATATATAGAGACACAGATGGGTGAGTGTAGTTGTAGATAAGAGCAGATTATGAATGATTCATTGGTAGATATGAACAGACTGAGAGAGCCAGGGGTAGATATTGGCCGATTGAGGTTGGTATATGGATAGATGAGAACATAAGACACATGAGTAGATATGAACAGACGGAGATAGATTAATGTTTTGGCTCATCTGCATATATACAGAATGCTACTCAAATGTTCTTACCTGAAAATCTATTTTCTTTCGAAATAATTTCCAGAACTTGCATACATCCCTTTAATACACGCATATATATATATATATATATATATATATATATATATATATATATATATATATATAAGCACGCCATATACGTCTCTCCATTAAATGCCAGACTCTATTGCTCCATTCCACCAAAAATACCTGACAGCCACTCTAACATTCTTGAATACTGACCATTCTCATCTTGACCCCTCCGCTCATTAACTCCCCTGACCAACTTGATACTCACCAACGCAGATTCAAAAACCTCCCTTTCCACTCCTACTAAATAACAAAAAACACAGAGAGTCTCCTCATATCATTACTCATAACATTTTTCTCTGCGAGCTTAACTTCATGAAAAAAGTTGTTTTGCCGCCATCGAAATGCATAGAGACATGCCCACGTGATAATAAACATTTTCAATGTTTAACACCTGTTTTTTCTTTTCTTCTCTTAAATTTCTATTCTTTTTCCAATGCCTATTTTTAGCAATCCTATTCCAAATATAAGAGTCGATGAAATTAGGGCTTCACCTGTTATGGCTTCTATTTTTCTCTGAACGCATCGATGTAATCTATATATAAAACGGAAATAATTTGTACAACTTCGAAAAATGTCGTTTTAAACATCAATTGTTGAAGTTGTTCAAATCATTTCCACTCAGTATATTTCAAAGATTTTCTAACGGGTCATCCTCTGATGAGAGCATCAGTCGAAAGAAACTTTTGAAGATTCATCTTGAAAAACGAATTTAAACCTATTTTTTCTTCTTTTATGTTTCACTATCCAATCGTTTATAACGGGAAATTAAAAATTTTGTGCCGCCACACCCAAACCCTTCATCCATTCTATTATTGCTTTATATTTGTAACGACAAATGAGCGAGGGTGTGAAACTTTACAATTTACAATCGGCAACGCCATCCCTTCATTGTAGCAAAAAGTATTTCACTGTCCATTGGTTTTTACAGATACTAAAATATTTTTGCGTTTTTGTGCATCCGTAGCAAAAAGCACACCCATGATACAAACCACTATACACGACTGACATATATATATATATATATATATATATATATATATATATATATATATATATATATATATATATATATATATTGGCTCTGTGACGCTCACAATAGAGAAGTGTAGCGAATCTATGTGTGGGAAGGTCTATATCCAACGACGTACCCTAAAAGGCTGCTGCATATATATATATATATATATATATATATATATATATATATATAGATATATATATAGAGAGAGAGAGAGAAAGAGAGAGAGATAGATAGATAGATAGATAGATAGATAGATAAACAAACCTCTATTTATTTTACATTGATTCATAGTGTTAAACTCTAGTGAACCGGAAATTGGAAATTTTTCTCAAAAGGAGAGAAAAATGTAAAAATTTTCAAATCGTTTCCTTGTGCTTTGAGCTCCCTTGATAGACAGCCATATCTAACTTCCTGTCAGGATAAGCAACAATGAAAAAAGGGACGAACAAACCAGGAAGCACTCAGAGAGCATATAACTCCGCTGACGCCAAACATTGACCAAAAACTGAATGAACATCAGTTTATATGTACCAACTATGAAGGGGAGGTAATTGTGTCTCGATCGTCTTTATATATGAAAAAATATCTCTATGGTCCTGCCTGCCAAAAAATATCATTTATCTTCATTCTGAACATTTGGAGATATTGTGCTGGAACTCATGAGTGGATATATGAGGCTATGGAAAAAAAATCTACAGTAATTTTTTCTTAGCTTATGGCCGCAACTTCCTCAAAATTCCTTTTTGAGATATCGTCTGGACAAAGAGACGGACGTGAGTGAATAAAAAAGGATAAAAAAAAAACAGCAATAAAAGACATGTCTGGTTAGTCACTCAAAAGAAATCCTCAACTGACCAATATCTTAAGGCAGCATGCTGTGTTGGGGATGATTAATTGAATAATGGAAAAAAGCGGTAATCGATTCGTAATTTACTTCTCTCGCCTTCCGTTGGGTAGTGATCACTAAAAAAGTCTGAATTTTCAAGCGGACATAAAGTAAGGGATCAATTTAGCATAAGTTTACATCACAAATTTAAAGCCCCCCCCCCACACCAGTCAAAACCTTTTCAGAGGGGGAATTTTCCAAAAAACAAAATGAATTTTTTTAAACATGATGAGTGAATTTTTAAATGTTCAGTCTTTTAGCTCCATTGGTGCAGCCTATACACATGATACATTTGCCAGCCAGCCAACCAACCAGCCGGACCAACTAAATAACTGAAGAAACTTAACCTTAAACTAGAGACTAACTGAAGTGTATGAAGCAACAAGTGAGGAACAAGCCCAGTTATTAGTTTTCTGTACTGGTATCATTTGCATTTCGAATGTTTGCTTCAAGCCACGTTTTCACCCCGACGAGGCAGCATGCACCCTCTTTCTACCTCTCATACTATCTTCCTGGCCCTTCCACCAACCTCCGACAACTCAGTCTAACGTATCATCATTACCATTTTATCTGGTTTTGGAACGCTCAAAAACTGTCCCAAATAATATAATGGTGATTACTTCAGTTTTCACCCTTTCGACTTCCGAAATGTTTTTGAAAGAAATAGAAATGCTATACTTTCAGATAAATGCCAAAATGTCAACCATTGCCCCATGATACACATAAGAATTTTTCTCATTTTGGTTTTGTGTGGCACAAGACCTTGGTAGAGGGAGGTTTGAACTTAATACACCAGTGAATTACACTACGAGGTGAGAAAACTAATCATCACACCCTGGTAGGTGTCTAAAAGTATTTAATAAGCTTAACTTAGTCTAGCACAAACCTGGAGCATCAATTTATGGTTAACGAAACAATCTTTTGCTTGTCTAGCACGCATAAACATTACCCATGGTAAGGCGCCCAAAATAGTATTTACTAAACTAGCCGGAGACTCGGTCTAAACTAGCTGAATACTCGGTCTAAATTAGCTGTATCTCGGTCCAAACTAGCTGAATCTCGGTTCAATCAAGCTGAAAACTCGGTCTTAACTAGCTGATTTTCAATAAGTTTCTGCAGAATGCCTGAACGGCCTGAAATATATCATGGATTTGAACTACGTATTCAATGAATCATATTTGAAAATAATTACCATCAACAACTCTAAGAATATCTCAGTTGATTCCACAACAGATAGATGAATTGTTGATAGATAGATAGATAGATAGATGAGAATCAGATCGTTACCATTGATGTCTATGCAAATGCAGACTCCACAATATCAATTTTGGGGAATTTTCAAAAAACCAACATGCTAAAAACATTTTCCAGCGTCCGATTAGAAAGTACAGAAAAATCATTGGCCATAACTCTCACTGTCCGTGAGTTATTTCAGACTTCATCATCAACAGCCTTTTAGCGTCCGTCGTTTGACACAGACTTCCCCGGGATTCGTCAGACCTCTCTATCATGGATGTTGCGAAACTAGTACTTTCTTAAATCGTCTACTTCGTCACGGCATCATATTTTATGACGGACCCAGTTTCGTATATGATCTCTGGGGATCAATGTTGTGTGTCCCGCGGTTTTCTATCATATTGCAATATAAGCAGTCCATTGCCATTTGAGTTTTCCTATACATTCTATAATCTATCTCACCCCTGTTTTTCTCTAATATACTGAACCTTCTGGAGTCTGATTCTCTCCTGTATATGTCGTATGCTTCTCAATTTTAGGACCAATCTTTTGGTTAGATTTCATGTTTCAGCTCCATAGGCGACTATATGGGGGATGAATTGGTTGTATACACTTCTTTTTAAGACAAGTTGAGTTTTTTTAGTTGTTGGAGGTATATTTTGCTCTTCTGAAATCTTGCCAAGTGATTTTCGCTTGGTCTCTTCTTTTTTCGAAGATTCCACTGATATTTGTTGTTCTAGGTAGGTGTAGTGGTCTACTTCCTTCAGTTCTGCATTTTCGATTTTAATCGTTGTATCTCGGTCCTAAATGTGTTCGTTGTACGTTTGTTTTTCCGAAGTTCATGTTAAGACCTGATATCTTGCTTTCTCCATTCGGTATGTGTAGCATTCATAAAGCATTAAAAAAGAACTGTTATGTAAGTTGATATGTTGCAAGACTCTGATATATACGGAATGTGGGTATCGTATGACATCGATGACTTTATGGATTCCCACGGAGTCAAAGGTCTCTCTGAAGTAAACAAATGCTACTGCGAATGGCATTTCATATTCTGCTACCGTCTCTTCAGTTGATTCACCTCATCGAAGTGGTCAATGGTCGAGTAGCTTGTTCTGAAGCCAAGCTGTTCCTGTGGTTGGTTTTCATCTAGCGTTTCGATAATCTGGTTGGTTATCACTGGTAAAAAGTTTATAGATGCATTTGAGTATGCTTATTGGCCTGTAGTTGTCTACATCTTTAGGTTCCCCGTTCTTATTTAATAGCATTATCATTGCAGTTTCCAGTCTCCTGAGGCTTTGATCTGTTTGATGCATGTTGAATAGAGCAACTGCTTTTTTTTAGTGATATCTTGATCAGTTTTTTGTGTACTTTTATCATAATATTATCTTATCCAGGGGCTTCCTCCTTTTCAGTTTATTTGACAGCTTGCTTTACTTCCCACGGAGTGACTTATTACTTAAACGAATCAACGTATTGTTGTTCCCCTTTTTATTGCATCGCCACCGTTTCCTTTTTTTCACTCACTAACATTCATTTCCTCTCTTTCCCTCACTTATAAACACCCCCCCCCTTTAAGAGCGTTGGTCTTTAATTAGAAGCTCTCATCTTCCTCCTACTCTTTGGTCCTCTCTATGAACAATACCTAATCGGCACCCCATTGACGAGATTACCTTTTTCTCCCTCGCCAGTGTTCAGTCACGCAATGTGGTAACCAGTTATCACCAGAGCCAGTTGCTCTAGCTCACCTGACGGACAAGAAATAAGGGTCCAGTTGAGCCTAACATTTACATGGTAAATCGAATCTTCTGCCCAAACCTTATATGGAATTTCCAAAAAGATAATTTGCCAAATACATACTTTTCCGCCTGAACATGCTTGTTCGTATTGAAAATTTAATGGAGATATGCTGTGTGGTTCCTGGGTCCTGCTGTCATAAACAGACAGATTAGAATCCTGCGTATCATAGTTGTCATATAGCAACATTTTCCTTGTCCGATTCGACTTCACGTTATATTGTTTGTTTACACCAAGTTGTTGTCATAAACATATTAGGCTTCAATATATATATATATAAGGTTGATAAAAGCGCAGAGATATAAAAAAAAAATATGAAAGTTTGCCAAACTTTGATTTATACCCTATCGATGACTGATTAACGAAAGCAAAATATAGAGTCATTTTTTAAAGTTTGATCTTCGCTAACGAACTGAGCAGACTGTAATCAAAGCAAAGAGTACAGTCGATGTAAAAAGTTCCTGCACAAATCATTAAGTTAATTCATAACTCAAACGTGATGCACAGACGGTAAAGTGTGTGGTTTTCGTTTTGTAGGTTTTCGCTTCATTTCGCCGAACCAATGTAAGCCTAATGCTTTTACTTAGCTCACTCTAGCCAAAGTAAGGCACTCCCGGTGAGAATCTTCCTCATTACGAACTCCGATATTTGCTCGTTCGTCATTGCTCCAAGGCGAAACACATTATCATTATGAAGATACTTGTCTTGTTCTGTCAATAAAGCGTTCTCGATTCCTAACCACTGGCAATACTTTCATTACAATTCTGTCAAAAAGTCACGTTGTAAAATTACATGGTAAATACTGAACTACCTTTGCTAAATGACAAGCCATAATAAATGGCTGGTTTTCAGCAGGACATGATTTATGTGCAGACAATAGACGCTGTCTGTCCTTTTCATCAATTCCAGTCGCAATAAATGTATATAGCATTTACAGCTCACCATATTTTTCTTCGATAAATAAATGCAAAAAAAAAAAAAAAATAAAAATAACGGCAATTTGTCTGTTATTATCCTATCAAGATGATACGCACGGGTTAGGGTTAGGGGTTTGGATTAAGGTTAGTAAGTCAGTTAAAGGTACGTTTAATTTGTGATAGGGGCTTTTAACTTTTTTGATTTACATTTATATAGCAAAAATACGGTAAGGTGAAATAGCTATAATCATTTAGTGTGATGGGGACTAATGGAAAGAGCCAACGTCGTTACTGTATAGAACTTCCCCATATCTTGGTCCTTAAACTCGATAGCAATTTTAAAAATCAATATTTGAAATCAATACCGAAATTAAACTATACAGGATAAGTTTAACAGCACCAAATAGAATAACACGAAATAAACTCAAAATCATATGACGACGAAAAGAAGGGTCAGCGTTTCACCAAGGATCAGTTGTCAGCAAGAGAGTTTGCTTTTACTGCAGTAGTGAGTTCGATCATCGTTGGGTGCACCAAAGAAAAGGCATTTGCCACACCAAGTGCAACCTAATAATGCCAACAGGATTTTTTACAGCATAGAAAAACAATATTTCGATCTCTCCCTCTCTCTCAAAAAGAGCAAACAAAATGAAATGTCTGAAAGTTAAAGGTGGTTGCTTTACAAGTTAGTCTCGGTGACTAAAATCAATGTAGTGAGGTGGATTGACGCCGAGTCTCCTACCATTGTGGCCTTGTGCTAGTCTAGGCTAATCTCAGCAAGTATATACGACAGGACGTAATAATGTTAAGTTGTATGTTGCAATCAGCGGCCATTGTCTTCGAAACAATGTCCAAATAAAAAAGCTTCGAGTTTAAAAGAAAATTGGCATCTGCAAAATTGCGACTGCCCATTCTTATGTCGGTTCTCAGTCTTAACTAATAATAAACAAAATTATTGTCAAGATTCCACACATAAATTGTCATTCAGAGAAGCAATATTTTTCTTGCATACAAAACTGCACCTAGCAAACGTTACTTGCAGATATCGATTAAACTTTACTTCATCTGGTATAAGGCCATGAGTTGCTTACTATATCCGATTGCTATTGAATCCCAATAGAAAATTCATGTCATTTTATCGATCGGCAATAATCTTTCTCTACACAACTAATCTTTGTTTTTTAAAAACCAAAGTCAATACCTATTCCTAACACCTCCTACGATCACATTTTTTCTATTACACACAACTATTCTACATCAGATTGATTGGTTATTTGGTCAAAATTCCAAAAGGTTGTTGAGTCGCCATGTTGGATTTGCTTTATCTTGATATTCCGGAGAGCAGGGAGGGTTACTCGTCGGTGTCAATCTCCTCTTCAAACTGCACATATATTACTGAGTAACACTGTGGTATACACATCAGTGTTGAGACCTCTATCGATGGAATAGAGATAGAGTGTGATGGATTCATGCCTTTTCTGATTACATTAGAGCAAAATGAACACAAGCAGGCTTGGTTAAAATTCGAAATCGGTTTGTTGGCCCCGATGTCTGTACTTAAAAACACCCGGTGCAAAGCGAAGATAACGGTAAAAGCTGCTACATAAAATACATAATGTACAAAGAAAGAATTTAAACCCTTGTTCAATAAGCCTCTTTATTTTTAATGGAGCTCATATAATTCCCAATGTAATCTAGGGAGGAGAATCGTTGCTTTTTTCGTTCATAAACGTCTGATATTAGTCACAAGAACATGTTACAAAATAGAAAATGTGTTTTGGGCTCTTTTTGCAACATTTTGGAACTAATTGCACACATTTTAAAGTTCCTACTCAAAATCGAGTGTTTCCGTTATCTTAGCATAGTCGAGCACAAAGCACCAGTTAAAAACTTGATATAGTACCCGACACCTGTGAAAAGATTAGTGTAGCACACAAACTCTTGAGGATCAAATGGTTATTTACTGAGCTTAGTCTAGCACAAGGCAACAATTGTGAAGTATCCGTGAGGATTGAACGGTCACTTACTGGTCTCAATCTAGTACAAGGCATCCGTAAAAAGTTTAGTCTCCCACTAAGAATTCGTGAAGAGATTAGTTTAGTATGAAAATTGTTGAGGGTCAAATAGTTATTTATTTACCTTATCGTAGTACGAGGCAACATTTGCGAAGATCGAAGTCATTTATTGAGTTTAGCCTCGCACAAGACACCCGTGACGAGCATAATTTAGAATGAGGAATCTCGAGGGTCAAATAGTTATTTATTCACCATACCTTCGACTAGTAGAAAGCTACAACATTGCGATATCCGTGAGGGTAGAATAGTTATTTAATTCTAGGCTACGATAATAGATCACATGAAGTTAAAAATGTTCTTCACAAAGTTTTGCCTGGTCTAGTAAAATGCCGCAATAGTGAATATGAAACATTCAGTCATTAACTTAGATTTGTTTCAACAGAAAGCTACAAGAGAGGATCTAACTCATTGCACTAGTCAATTTGACGGTATGATGGGTGTTGCGTGGCAAGTTCATCCCATAACTAGCACCTTACCTTGGAAACCTATTTCTTACCGCCTTCATTATTTTATTCTGCAAATCATTTTTATATCTCTTTCGAACAAGTTTATGGTAACGAGCCTGATAATAAAACAGCTGTGTTGGAAAGTTAGTTTTTATGGCTCACTTTTTTGCATTCTAACAATCAGATCTCCCAACTTTGAAGCGAGTGAGTTCATGGCCATTTGCCAAAGATTTGATATCTTTTCTGAAATCTTTGTCAGCAAGGCCTTCGTTGTTCTTGTCTATTGTAAGTAAGATTGGCATAAGTACCAGACACTTGATATATAGCGTTTGGCATCCTTGTCGTGCATAGTGAAAGAACAATAACCTAAATATAGATCAGAGTTGCAATAAAGCGTGACCTGGTTAATTTATCCTGACTTGAGTCCCGACCAGACGTCAAAATTAGGAGATAAATTTCGTTTCATTTTTCGACTACGGTTTCTATTTTTGTTACATCTCTAACCACTGATTTTTGCCACGGTTGTCCGACTGCAAGTGAGAAATTGATTGGGTCACTTCGCTGTCGACTAAATCTGTTACAATTTCAAATATTCAAATAATGTATTGAAGATCCTATTTTTTTTATGGATTATTCAATGAAATCATAAATAACAGATATTTGTTGGAGAGAAAAAAACATCTTTAGTACTGGGACTCGTTCACGGAGATCTAAATAAAAAAAGAAACTGCTAAAAGACCCATGCTTTTATTGAAGATAGGTTTTCCCCACTGTCTGAATGTAGAGCGTTTCCATAAGAACCTTTCGTAAGCCAAAATGGCGTAAAGCAAAGAATTAATTACCATCACTTTATATTAAAAAAGTTTTCAGCGTTCTCACTGCTCCAAAAGGGTTTTGATGCTGTGATAGGATACCATTGAGGATTGGTGTATCGGATGTACAAGAGACTTAGTTTCGGAATGAGGGGGAGAGTGTGTGCGCTGCATCTATAATGGCCCATTACAAAACAAACGCTGGACGCTATTTCTGCCTTTTTTTCAAAGCGTGGAATAGCTGTAAAATTATGAACCGGTTTACGTAATGAAGAACGGCTCTGAATTGAGATTGATGATACTTTTCGTTAGGAAAAATACATTTATTTTCATTAATCACTTAGAAAACAATCAGAAACACGGTTAATATTTGACAACTGGTTGGAATTTGCGGCTGTTTTTTTATAAGCGAAAGGAGAAGATAAGGATTTTATAGGATTACCGTAGACCCTCTGTTGGTCGACGAACCAGTTACAAATTCTTCTCTCTTTGGGCGCTCGTGTGTCTGTATCAGTCTCTGGGTTCAACTGGCTGCATGTTTGGAACTATAGCCTTGAAAATCTGCATGAGTACACAGCTAAGCACGATCTAAATAAAAAGCTGGTTTTGTTTGGACTCTACGGCCATTTTTGACTATATTATTGTTATGATAAATTATGATAATTCTAGATAAAAGGATCGATAATCTTAGTTAGTTGATGTTTTTCTTCATATATAATTTCATATTTTTTTCTAGATGATTATTTCTGGTACTCATACAAGCTACGGTGATTCATTTATGCAAAGTGCAGATATTCAATTTGTTTTATGCGTAGACAAAAACAAAAAACAAAAAAAAAACAAATCGTGAAAGGTTATGACGTAGATAAAAGAAGAATGGGAGATGTATATCCGTTAACAAATAATTATCATCACGAATTAATTAGCAGAATGGGTTCTTAAACGAAAAAAAATCACATCTAGAAAAAAGGTGTCTGCGAGTTCAAAATTTTCCTAACTATAATAGAAATGATAATTAATTAAAAATAACAATATAAAGCGAGCTGAGAAAAATCTCAATCTTTTTCTTGTTTGATGACTGCAAATAGTTAATCATCAGGCTGGCACAAGGCTATGGGGTATATATTGAGAATTTAGCTCTCTACACAAGCGTATTGGTTTGTGACGCGAGTTATTATTGCGTTACCGTTGGTTACAAAGTACAAGCTTTCCTCGATATCCGGAAGTAAAACGTTCCTTCGCAACCCTTTGTAAGCATATTCAGTATGGAGCGAAGAAACAATTACCCCTAATTTGAATGAGAAATTCTTTTGAGCGTTCTCAGACTAAGAAATAATCTTTTTCTGTGTCTGTCAGCATTATGCTAAGCATAAGACTTTCGGGGCTTTTTAAAATGATTTTTTGATACCTTAAGATGCATTCAATCATTCAATGTTCTTATATATATATATATATATATATATAGAGAGAGAGAGAGAGAGAGAGAGGGAGTGAGAGAGAGAGAGAGAGAGAGAGAGAGAGAGAGAGAGAGAGGGGGTAGATAGACAGAAACCTAGCTTGAAGTAGACATTTATTTGACGTCATTAGCATGTTGTCTGAGGCGTGTCAAAATACGAAGTGTTGAGGGAACTGAACAATCTCTGGAACCGCCTACCCGTACATGTGAGGGACCCCACTTAGAACTCAACTTTGTGTTACATTCCACACTGGTGAGGAGGCGAATAAACACACCCACCCACACACGCATATATATATATATATATATATATATATATATATATATATATATATATATATATATATATATATATATGTTTTTTGTGTGATGTCCCGGTTCTTAGCAGGTGTTGAATTAAAATCCACTTACCTTTTCCGTTTGTCTTGTTCGAATAGACAACCCCCCAAACAGATGTTCTCTAGATGATAGGGCCGTGAAAGAAAGCAAGAAAAATGTGCCATGGACAGAGAATCTGATTGCAGCCTCTGACAATATTTGGTTGACCCCAATGATTTATTCTAACCGGAGAAGTTATTTTTACACGGGCAAAAAGCAGTCGTCGTTTCATTCAGCGCTGGGCAATGATTGATTCTCTGGAAGAGTGAAGCAGATGACCCGCTTGGAGAGATGCTGTAGTTGGTAAGAGGGAACCATAATCCCTTGCCTCTCCATGTGTGTGAGAGGCAGAACGGGGAACACTGTTTAGTATGCAACTCAAAAGATAATACTATGCCTACAGGCCACCATCAATCATTCAAAATATACCTTCGCATTTTCTCACACACATGCACATCGAGAATAACATATGCATACACACACACATACGCTTGTACATATACTTAGAGGTACTTACGCACGTGTACTTTCTCACATACCAGCACAGCCACCTGGACACAGACAAACATTATGATGCTAACGCATTCTAATGCACTGAGATCTACTTATACACGCACACCTCAAACTTTGAATCATTTGCGTACACATACGTATACGCACATACATATTTACTCAGCTCAGCTCTGCTTAAATATAGAAAGATTCATCAGACTTTAAGCATCCGTCGTTGGACATACACCATCCCCAAGATTCGCCAAGCATCTCTATCATGGGCGTTGCAGTATTTTTGTTGGGCTTCAGAAATGACTATCGAGAGTATGCATTGATTGTAGACCCTTACTTTTAGGACTAATGGTTATTTTGTTGTTCTTGAAGGTTGGGCTTGCTCTACCGAATGTTTGCCATCGTAGAGTGAGTCTTCCTCTTATCTATTCTTTTCTTTTTTAGGGTTCCATGAAGATCCGTTGTCCAAGGTAGATTTAGTGGTCTACTTTCTGAAGTAGCAAAGAGCAAGATAGACCAAAGCTCTACCCTAAACCTTTCTATCTATGTGTACACTAAACTGGAGTCGGTAGGAAAAACTATCTTCACTCTGAAATGGGCTTACACCGATAAGAGCTCTCGTGATTATATAATTGATAAAGTTATAATACCCTTGATCTTCGCCAATTACCTCAGACGTTAGCCATTTTCTGAGAACTCAATAGGTGCTCAGCTCACACAACAATGGTTAGCGTGCTGGCATCGCTAGCTGCTTGGTGTTAACTCGACTCTCGGTGTTTTTTTAAAGACAGACTTCCGATTAAGTCTCTTTCTTTCTTTCTTTCTTTCTTTCTTTCTTTCTTTCTTTCTTATTAGTTCCAATCAGGGTTGACTATGAAGTAATAGTTTTTGTTGCTGCTGCCTTCAGTGGTTACTGGAGAGCGGCTTGTCCGAAAGCTCATTCACTTATTCTCTTCTCTACCAATCATCCTGGCATACCAGTGATGAGAAATGTCAAGATATCTGATGTTAAGACTAGGTGCAATGAGGAAATGGATTCATGTTTCCTTAAAACATAAGCTTAAATTCGAACTCAGCTCGACGATTCCATTAACTATTTTTGTAACCACCACACTACTATATATATATATATATATATATATATATATATATATATATATATATATATATATATATATATGTATATCCAAGCCATTTACTTCCTCTGTGTAGACTGAGAAAATGCCAACCTCTAAAATAAACTATGTGAGGTTGACCTCTCAGATCATTCAATGTCATTTTCCAGCCAATATATGGTTCTACAAATCGGTAAGAAACGATTTCAAATCAAACATTCTTTCAATAATTCTTCTTACGAATGATGCAAACGTTTATCACAATAAGATTGATTTTTATACATGTTTGAGCGTGTTTTCCCGTCAATGAAACAATATTAATCATTATTATTATCATTGATAGTAACAAAACACACACGCACATGTGCACACAAAACTGTTATCTTTCTGTTATCTATCTACCTTCTCCTCCCAGTCTTTCATGGTGGGAGAATTTAATATAGCACACGCACAGGTAACACATGTAGAAAACAAGAAGTGAATCTGTTTTTGGTTTTTATCTTGGAATTTCGAATAATTAAACCCGTGAAAAAGTGAATGAATTTCTAACATCAAAAACAAATTAGCAATATGTGAATCAGCATTTGTCACTTACATTAAAGTCACAGCTTTTTAGACGAAGATTAGAATAGAACCAAAAATACATAATAATCATATAGAATAAGACATCATATTTATATTAATTAAAAAGCGAAATAAGTGCTTAAAAAAATAATACCCCTTCACCTGGATATAAAAAAAAAACGTGTACTTTTGTCGGATTCAGGGTCTGTAATCGGGAACAAATTAATTCTTGATCAAGGTCTACAGAGACGGAGCACCGTAACCATTAATTCGAAGCACCAAAGCAGCAGCCAGTGATACTGTCAGACTTTGTTTACTCTCTGTCATAGTGTGTGAATGCCACATGAAAATGCAACCTTTCGATGAATCTCTTCTTATATTTACCACTTTTCAGTAAATATTGATTCAAGTACAGTTGTCATGTTTCCAAAAAATGAAAAGTTAATTCACCGATGAAAGATTTCAATTAAGTAGCCAGACGACAATATCAAGACTGAGTGGTTAACGTGAACTTTTGATGGTAAGCTGAGACGACATTCTACATTATCTGATCTGAAACGACTAGAATTTTTCATTTTTCGAACCGGTACCTCGTACCGACTAACGAAAGGATGCTGTGTAATGTGGTATTTTTTCTACATTGGTTCTTTTCAGTCAATTTTACAGGAACTCTTGAAGAATGCTTCGGCGTGGGAACACTTTGAAATTATACTGATGGCCGGTCAGGAAGATATTCCAGACGGCAAAAGAATTCAAGAGGAAACATTATTGGAACACAACATGCAATACTGATTATTTTTTTATCTTCCATTTTCATCAGAAGTGTCAAAGATAAGATGGCGGTGGTATTACAGATTACTTGATATTACGTCCTCTTCCATTCTTATTCCGAATAAGGAATCTACCACCTCCCACTGCCCGGCTGGTCAATAGGACATACACCTCCCTTTCCCAAAGAAGGAGATATGGGAGCGTGATAAGCCTTACCCTACCACGCTTGCTCATGGTGTATTGGCAGGGGTGGATACGTGCCTTTCTCAACAGTATTAGTCCTAAGAGGGAACGAACTTCCTCAGCTTGGGTTTGAACTCGCACCGCCGATCCTATTCTCCACCGTCCGACCTTAGGCATCTCCTTCGATAATAATGGCAAATATTTAAAAGACTGTGCTACCGACCAAGTGAAAAGTAGGCGTCCTCGAAATTCATTGATCAGGTTACAACAGACGAGGTGCTGGCAAGTTTTCTTTTCACAAAGGATCCTTTCAAACACGAAAAAAAACAAAAACAAAGCTATGAAAAACAGCGTTAGCAGATGAGCATCATTCACGTTTGAAAGAAGAAACAAGCAAATGAGATCCTACCAAAAAAAAGCAAGAACCCCCATGAAGACAAACCGGATGGACGTATTGAATTCTGCGAAAGGTCACATGAATATGATGGTGTAGCATAGAAAGATAAGAAACACGAATCGCCAGAGGAAACACATTGGAAATGCAATTACGCGCACAACACCAGATGTGTTGATACGAATTCACCATGAGTGGGGTACGCATATGCGAATTTGCTGTCGAAGTTATGGCAGCCATATAGAGCATATCTTGTGGATTATATCATAATCCGTCAGAGAGTGTTAATTTTCAATATATATATATATATATAGAATTTTACACTATATATATATATATATATATATATATATATATATATATATATATATATATATATATATTAGAAAGTAGATTCGCTACACGAAAACGTTCATGTTTCTGTCCTCTGGTTTCACCGTGTTCGTAAAGGATACTAACATCGGCAAATAATTTAATGTAAGAATGAAGGTTAAGATCATAACATCCCTTAGAACACAATTCAATATCCACCTAAAGATAACTCCTACACCTAATCCATACCCTTTGACAAGTAACTTATAACCAACAGCAAAACACAAACTACAAAAAAAAAATTAGTCAAAAATAAAAAATCCTCCCACCATTCCAACACCCACAAAATTCCCCCAAAACAGGAACCCAAAACATACACAAGCATCCCCCTGAAGAGGTCCAAACAGGGTTGCGTAGCGAATCTACTTTCTCTTATATTTCCAGTTACACTCCAAACCAACTCAACACTTTGAGTTTAGAGCTGAATGTATCGAGCATTCTGCGAAATAAATCCATCACATATCAGATATTGCTTTATATTACATTATGTTATATTGCAATATATATATATATATATATATATATATATATATATATATATATATATATATAACTGAGCAGCAAACCTTAAAAAAAAAAATAGATTGTTGAAAATAAATCTTTTTTTGTTAATTTTCATCGTTTGCTTACAAACCTTTTTTTTAAATTCATAAACGCCATCGATAATGATGTTCATGCAACCGATTGGTACTGGAACAATAAAGTTACATCTTGTTTGTCTTCACTAAGGGACTAATTTTTTGGCATGATGTCATTTGCTATGTTTTTTGTATAGTTTAGAGGGTTCTCTGTAAAAAGAAAAGTTACCAGCACCTTGACTGTTGTGACCAGATCAATGAATGTTCGATGACGCCTAAATTTCACTTGGTCTGTAACACAGTCTTTCAAGCATTCACCATATTTATCAAAAGAGGTGCAGATGGCCGAACGGTTGAAGGGACGGAGAATAGGATCGGCAATGCGAGTTCAAAGTCGGGCTGAGGCAGTCTGCGCTTACAAAGAACCATGAAATCTTCCTTCTACCAGGTGTCAATCACAACAACTGAGAAATAGTGAAAGGAATAAAAACTGGGGCCTTTCGTTATCTAACGGAGCAAAGGCTAACATCCATGATTTTAAATTACGGAAGCCTGAAAAAAGATAAAGTCGCATTTTCCTTGTCTCGCCGATTTAAAACACAATTCATGGTGTTAGATAGAGATCAAATTCTAACAGCTATTTGAAATTGGAGAAGAAAGATTTTTCAATCTTTTTCCCAAACGAAAATTTTGGTTCAAGATCAGTCGATAGGTAAGAGTTTTGCCGCTTTGTACGAAGAATACACTAGTGCTGTCATAAGTTTAAAAAAAGAAGAAAAAAAAAGCCATACCGGACAGAGAATTTTGTTTACCTCGTTCGTCCGGGCACTTTTTGTTTTTGTTTTTTTATGCAAGAAAAAAATCGCTACCAATTTTTTCCTTTTTTGGCTTCTGCACTTTAAAAATATAGATGTTAGCTTTTGATAGGGGCTAACGAAAAAGACCCTAGAGAATTCAAAACTCTTTACCCTGCCAAGAATTCTTAAACTTTACATGATTGTCTGGAAATTTATTTGAGCTGTTTGAAATTTCGTTCTCTTTTCTCTATAAACAGTAAATGGGTCTCGCCAGACATCTCATCCGTCAACCTATTGGTGTAACCTACGATCCTAGTAACCCGTTTCTAAGATAAGTATGCAGAACGAGATTTAGATACTGAGCGTTTCAATCTATTTTAGCCGACCGCCTACCGTCTATTTAACTCAGCCGCGAGATCATGTAAGTGTTCGGAGATTAATTGATACAAAGAAAGCTTGTATTCAACTCGTAGATGAATCCTAAACTCAACAGGTACACAACTCAAGTCATACAATAGACATATAACTGCACGAATTTACTCGTATAAACCTACAAATACACATATACTTAACCACACACATGCCTATGGACACACATAATCACATGTGCCTACGCACGGGAAGATACATTTCAGAACGTCGAAATACTAATAACAAAGCGAGTATTAGTTTCCAAACATTAGGTCAACCTGCTTCGGGGATTTCAGCTTGCACCTACCTCCAAAATTAGATGCTGTAAATTTTTGTTAAAATCGACGAGAACAAATCTCATGCCTCACACAAAGCCATAGATATAGGGGAAATTAGAGTTCATGACTCAATGAAGATCTTAGCATATCATAGCGTGTCAGCCACCAGAAACATTTTTTTTTATATGGAGAATTGTTCATGTCTTACTGCACTAAATACGACCATGTAACCATTAGTATATATATATATATATATATATATATATATATATATATATATATATATATATATATATATATATATATATGTGTGTGTGTGTGTGTGTGTGTGTATACTTAATGTTTACGAAACCAGTAATACCACAGATAGTATTTATGGAACAAATATGTAAACAAAAACACACTGGGATCACTCAGTATACGATAACACGACCGGTGTTACAGAAAACAATGGAACAATAATCGTGGTTGTATTTTTGTTCCAACCACATTTGGAGCGAGTTTGCGTTCGAAATTGAATATTTTCAGTGGTAAGCGGGAATGAATGACGTCCATTCTGTCTTCACAGACGATGGAATGACCCCTGTCCTGGGCACATGCCTGGGTGAAGCGTACGGAGATCCTGGGATCCCTCTCTTAGCCTCGCTGATTAAGTCCAGAGGAAAGCAGAGAACGATACACGTTGCTTTAGCTTGGCTGATGAAATTGCCACCAGGGCGGGGCTTTCGAGATGTATTTATGCCTTTCCCCAGGGAATTTGTACAAAGTGAACATAAATATTCCGACTGCAGTTTGACCGGAGTTTGAACTCGGGTCGCTAATTCCATTGTCCCTGCCGTTACCGACGATGCCAATCGCATCAGATAAACACAGATTGATGATTAAACAAAGATTTTGAATTCGAAATTCTATATTTGATGTTTGGTGTTATTTTTTTGTATATGTCTTTCGTTTATGAATGACTTTCCTATTTGGAATTCTATCATATATATAGTTTTTCTTCAAGCTATGATAGGTATTTTGGGAATAGGAAATTGTAGTTCGAAGAAATAGACAATGAACGATCACTTGCTCTAACAGATGATGCATTACGAATAAGACAGTTGAAATTAGGTGTTGGAGTATTACTCATTAAGGATAGCAGCAAAGAAACGCACGTTTGAATTGTGTGAGCTGCATAAATTACCCACTTTTGTCAGTAGTTAAACGTATATCAAGGTAATTTCATGAGTTATCCGCACGAGAATACTCATTAGTCTGGAGGGCATGTGAAGTAATGATAGTGATTCATCTCAGAATTCCAGACAATATTTATATACTGAGCGACATAGGAGTGTAAACATTTTGTCGGCTCCATTCAGTAAGATGTGTTTTTTCCAGAGAAAATCATTTTGAGAGAAATAAGGTTTAACTACAGAAATATTCCTGTTATCCGAAAACACTGATAAAGTTCAGGGACGATGAAAAGTTATTTATTCCTTTCGAAATACAATTGTATATATGGGACAACTTTCTGGGAAAGACAGCTGTGTAGTTCACACCGTTGACATGGTGATCGAACCCAGGTAGAAACCAAGATTTTGACTGTAAAGAAAAACAATATAATTGAGAAAGAAATTGATAAGATGAAAAGGTTGGAGAGCCAAAAGTTGATGTTTGAAGTTTTGAAAATAAATCAATCATTAAAATAAAAAGTGCAAAAAAAACAAAAAAAAAAAAACAGATGAAAAAAATTGGCAAAATAGAGAAACTCTAAGAATGAAAGAATAAAGATGTACCCGGGAGAGAAAGAACAGCAACTTTTCCGTTAACCTGTAGGGATGGGTCAAATTCACTACGTTAGTTTTCCACAGGGTTAGGGCTAGGGTTTTAGCTCTGTGATGATAACTAACAGCCCCGGCATTTTTTTTTTCTTTTTCAGCCACAAAAATGTAAGATTTTTCTTTTTAGGCTTCTGTATTTTAAAATTATGAACGTGGTACTCGGGACAGAAAGAACAGCGACTACAACAAAAATGAAAGAAAAAAACTAATGAATGACGTACATACTTGTATTAAAGATGATATCATGTGATAGTTAAGCCCTTTAATTTTGGCAAGTAAGATCTCTATTTCCCCTTGAATCGCGTGCAAATGTCAGTCAGTTTTTCCAAGAATATTCCACAAGTGCATTAAAGTGGGCAAAGGCTCCTTTTGGATAGAGAGATCTTTTCAAGAATGGCAGATCAACTTCTAGGTCAAGGTTGAGTATTATTCTCGAGTATTATCCGCTAGTATAAAACTCAAGCGAAGAATTAAAACGGGACGAATTATTTAAAAACATTCTTAAAACATGGCGCTACTCATCCGAATTTGACATGCATGCTCGATGGAACCTGGGGGTATTTCAAAGTGAAATATTTAGAGAATTTTTGAGAGGTTTTATGGGGGGGGACTTATTTACAATGTATATATAATGGTAAAACGAACCCTCCATTTCAAATATACATAATTGCATTTAGTAACTAGCTGTAAAACTATGAATGAGGAGAAGGTGGCTTCAGCTGCTGGCTGGATACTATTTGGACATTGTTACCTCCCCCCAACACATTACATCCTTTTTATAACACTGACTGGAGTTTAGCAAGTAGTTGGCTGAATAATTTTCGGATGCAAAAATTCCTTTTTTACTAAATTCGACCAAAAATATATGCTATAAGTAGATTGAGAGAAGCTGAGATTATATAGTAATCATATTATGTAATAAATATAATTCATCATATCATTATGTCACCAAATTCCCCTCCTAAATATAGGTGCAGCTCAACGAGATTCGTTTGGCATACTCAATGGACCCCAGGAAAGATTTCAAAGTAAAAAGTTTTCCGGATTTTTTCCCAAGGGTTCTACAGGGGTCGTTCGATCTACAATTAAGGCACCCTTCATTGCCGTTCAGTATACATATAAGCATTCTGTCACTCAATACACTTATTATGATCTATCATATACTAGCAATAATATTGGCGTTCCCTGGGTGCAAATTAATTACATAAGGTCTGGTGTTGCTATGAAAAATACACAGTTCGTATAATTTTCCTGATAAGGATGCAGAATGTATAAATTAGAAAAATAAACATTCAGCTAAAATTAATCCGTCAACGTATGTATTAATGTAAACAGAGTAAAAGAATCAATAGATACATAGATATAAAAAGCAAATCTCCCGTTGGTTTTTTCTGCACGGAAAAAAGTAAGATTATTTCAAAGTGTCTGGTGAATTAAACGAAAGTTTATCTTAAGCGTTGAAAATTGAAAAAAAAAAAAAAAAAACAACAGCGAAATGAAAATATCATTTTGTTTGATATGTTTTTCTTAGCATTATTAAAATTAGATAAATTCAATCCAGTGGAAGTTAATTTAAATGTTCATATTTCATTTTGTAATTCAAAACTGAAATCTTTGAAAAACATCCAAAAATATTGTCTTATGAACATGAAGTCATATGAAGAAATTCAGTCAAAAAATGAACTTGAACCGAATAAGTATTTTATAATGACATCACAGCGTTTCCCAGTTACGTCTAGTTCAGCGAAATAGTCATGTAGTAAAAAGACGCCCCATCCAAAACTCCTTAAGATGTGACTAATCAAATCAGATTTTCACTACAATTTAATCCCGAACATTTTAAGGTTTCCTCGATGAACCGTTTGGGAGAAGGCGAACGTAGTCACAAACTTTCACAAATATGAACATAGACCACATATCTTCTTTTATGATATGAAACAAATGATTTTGTTCGTCAATAGGCACCCCCTAAACATTCTGGTAGCTGAATCAGATTCGGCAAAAAAAAATGGCATCTTGTGCCTGGTCTTTTCCTATTTATTTTGCTCCACCTATTGTCCTCTCTTCTTGTTACGTGCCCAGCCCATCTACATTTTTGTCTTTCATTTTTTGTATTCAATCTTTCACCCTGGTTCTCCTGCAAGGCCATGTGGATCTTTTTCTATCTCTATCCATCGCTCACTGTGCTATTCTGAGTTGGTTTTTAGTTCATTTTGTCGGCTGTGGACATATATATATATATATATATATATATATATATATATATATATATATATATATATATATATATATATATATATATATATATATACATATATATATACATATATATATACATATATATATACATATATATATATATATATATGCAAGGGTGAGTCAATATGTAAATTGCCAGACACATTTATTAGCAGAATTTTTATAAAAAATCAATTAAGAAATTATTGATCTATGCAATTAATAGCGAGGCATTGGCTTAAGTGCATTGACAAGGAATGAAATTATGTTGAAAAAATATTTACTGTGTAACAGAATAATTCTTTCAACATCTGGCATCGAACTTATTGATGAATGTGTGTGTACGGATCATCATCATCATCAGTCATTTTGTCTTCTATTCATACGAGAAGATATTAACACACACTCTCTCTCTCACTCTCTCTCTCTCTCTTTCACACATACACACAAACACACTCACTCATGCACACACACACACACATATATAGATAGATAGAGCGATAGATAGATAGATAGATCGATCGATAGATAGATAGATAGATAGATAGATAGATAGATAACTGGGATAGATATGAACGGACTGATATTGTGTTGGCCCTATGGAATTTATTTTAGCCTATACTGACCCATGGCCACATTACTGGAATACCAAGTAAGGATCAAACTCACTACATCAACGAATCAGTCTGAGACTTCTTGATAAATTGCTAGACATTGTACTTCTACTGTCGCTCTTGAAAGATATTGAAATAAATGATGTTTGGCATAATGTATCCATCTACAAACGTGTCTGTAATGAGAGACAATTCTTAACAGCTTTAAAGAATAAAGAAAAAACCCAGATATTCATGAACCAAAAGTTGGTGAGTGGATGGATGGAAAGTTGGCAATTTAATGAGATAAATTGCATTTGCATTAATTGGCATGTAGAAAAAGTGTCAGTCTATTGATTTATGCATAGATACTTTTGCACATGCGCACACATGCATACACAAATACTAGTACAATATATATATATATATATATATATATATATATATATATATATATGTGGAAGTGGAATTCTAGAAAGACAGATTACGAAAATATCTTCCGATCTGATATATGAACGGAAATCATATGATGGTGATGCAGACAGGCCAATCTATCAGAATTCGAAGGGCAACTCGTATTTCCAACTGCTGCCACTTGAACCGAGAAGGGTCACTATAGACGGTTGGTCAGATAATTAAAATATTCCGATTACGTAGCGTTGCTCTTTCCACTGATATGAAAAAGGCCTGGCGAAAAGGAGAAGTTCTAAATAACTGCTTCATCCCATTGTTCTCATCTTGTTCATTCACTGACTATTTCTGCTTTAATGTCCCTCAACTCAGACAATTATATCATTAAGAAATGAATATGTAATCCGACAGAATAATTATGAATGCGTTATATAATTTGAAACTCTACTCTACCGGAGGATGTATCACTTGGCCTAGACGGCGTGAATAGATTAAACAATCAAAGAAAATGGGGCTGATTCAGGAATCAAAAGAGCGACTTTACGTTAGAGCAGCTACCTATCGATCGTAGGTTCGATTCCGGCAGCAACCCCCGTTTTCTTTAATTGTTTTATTGTTGAAGAAACCGACGACGACAGAACACAAGATGGAGAGATGAACTGAACAGATTCAGGAAATACTGGCTCCGCGACGCCCATGATAGAGAATTGTGTTGAATCCTGGGGAAGGTCTATGTCCAACGACGGACGTTAAAAGACTGATGATGATGATGATGATGATGAAGATGATGATGATGATATATGAAGATGCACTTTTAGCGTATTTCCTGAAATGTAGTTTATATGCCATTAAATGCGATGATTTGTAAACCTACTCTCTTTTACGAAGTTTTAAAAATGATATCTATACAAAAGTCAAACCATAAATGAGTGATTTCTTGGGCAAAAATCGAATGTCACTCTTTGAATGTGATTGACTTAATGTATGAATGTGTATGTTTATCGATGTATCCGTGAGATCTGTAAATACAAAATGGCCGATCCCATCTTATATATCTGACGTCGTTTCGTCTCGTTTGGAATCATATTTATACTTTGTTGTTTTTCCCCCAAATTATGTTTGCCTAAGTTCACAATTGATTTTCAGTTGAAATTCAGACAGAGCTATTTGCGTGGGGGAGAATATTAACTTAATGCTCGTGTATAGTGATGCCTGATTAATTCCTTGTACGTTGCAATGGATTATGGAGATGGTTGAAGGTGAATCAAATGAACGATATTGTTAGAATTTTTATCGGTCATTAAGCACAAAATACTATGTAATTAAATTTGCATATATACACACGCACTCACACACACACATACGTATATACGCATATATATATATATATATATATATATATATATATATATTGACGAGATGCTAAGTGTTCCAGGAATTCGATCAGTATAGTGGTGCAGAATCTAACTACCACCCTTTGTAGACTGCACAGTTATTCGGAAACTGTTTACACGTAGAGAGTAAAAGATTTGGGCGCTAGGGCAACTATTTCTTTTCATGATCAAAATTCACAAACTTTTGGGCAATGCTTTATATATATATATATATATATATATGTGTGTGTGTGTGTGTGTATGTGTGTGTGTGTGTGAGTATGTGTGTGTGAGGAAGTGGAAGTGGAAGTGTGAGTAATGTTTCAGCCCAATAAGTGACTATTTGGTGGTTGTATTGGTTGTACACCCTTCCTTTTACCATTAATGGGATCTTCTTGTTTTTGAAGATTGAGTTTGCTCAGCCAAAGGCCTGCAATCCTAGAGTGATTCTTTGCTTGATTTCTTCTTCTTTTGAGGGTCTCATGGAGATATGTTGTCCTAGAGAGATGTAATGATCTACTTTCTCCAGTTCTGTGTCCTCAATTTTGATCTCAGTGTTTTTATCTCCGATGTGGTTGTTGCACATGATCTTCGTCTTGCTGAAGTTCATGTACTTACATAAATACATATGCATAAAACCCATGCACAATTTAATAATAACAAAAATACAATGTTGTATAACCGTATGCGATTATTTCCATGTGTAGCTCTCATGTAAGAATGTAGAAGGGAATCCTTACTTCACTGTTAAAGATATGAGTTTGTTTTTGTTGTCTTCCAAAACACTTGATTGCTTCTTGCTGCAGCAAATACAGTAATGTAGTTCCATAAAGAGAGAGAGAGAGAGAGAGAGAGAGAGAGAGAGAGAGAGAGAGAGAGAGAGAGAGAGAGAGCAGAGGACAAAAAAAGAATGTTTGTTTTAGTGTATTAGAGATCAGAGAGAAAAAGATAAGATATTTTAAAATATTAATTTGGACTTTCTTTTTTTCACCTTCATCCAAATTTTCAGTTTTTTTCAATGCATCTATTAATTTTGTGTCGTCGATTCTACAGCAAAGAATATAAAATTTGATCGAAAATAAAAAAAAAATGACATCCAACGAGGTTTGAACCCACATACCCCTAGAGGAAAGCCTAATTTACATCTGGCTGCTATAACCATATCATCACGACAGTTTCTAGTCAAGTATGGCTTGATTCACACCTTGAAACCGACATTTTATTCTGAATTTTTGTTGGTTAAAATTTAAGACAGTCGTATTCCTTACGAAACATTCTTTGTCATTAATTCTTCTTATTAGATGAGAAATTGCAATCTCAGAAGATAATTTTGTCAACTTTTCTACCTCCGGGGTTCAAAGCATTGTTAGTTTACTGAATGAGATGTGTTCATGTTCTATCGTCTGAACCCTCAGCCACCCTCCAAACTTTCAGATACTCTGTACCTTCACCCCTGAGACGAAAAGCTCTAATTGATTTAAAATGTTTCGTTCACTGAATACTAAAATGATATTTTTTCAATAGCAAAAGGCAAATAACTGCTTTCAACCCAAATTCTCATCTCGTTTATCCTCGGTCTCTTTCGTCTCTTTCAATACAACAGTATGTATTTTAGAAATTGACATATTTGGGCCGACGGAATGAATTATAAATTGCGTTGTAATATATAGAAATTTAGGTGAAATGATTTCCACTCGTTACTGATATGTTGGAAGATGCAAAAAAGATGGAAAATAAACAAGAAGAGAATTCAGGTTGAAAACAGTTATTTGGCCTTTTAATTATCGATGGGTTATTTAGCACAATAGTGAGAGCAACCCTACGTCGAACCTGTCGTTGACAGGTTCGATTCCTACAGCAGCCCCATTCACTTTAATTGCTTGTTCTGTTTATGTTATCAAATATGAATGATATATTAAACGTGTAACGACAGGAAGTTTCTTCGTAATATAACGCAATTTTTAATTTGTTCTGTCGGACCAAATATATGTATATCTTTATATTGATTGTGTATGCATTTTTTGATATAATTGTCTACGTCAAAAAACAAAAACAAAACAAATAAACAAATAAAGCAGAAAAAGACACTGAACAAAACTAGAATTTTTTTTAATAATATATATATAGTTCATAACGTTTCTTTTCAATTTGTAAGAACACAAAAAAGAAGAAATAGAAAACTGAGTTTATCCGTTGATGATGATATTTATTCACATATCCATCAAAGTAAATAGAGTGCTTTAGGCACGAAATGTAGACATTCACCGAGTACACACACACACACACACACACACACATATATATATATATATATATATATATATATATATATATATATATATATATATATATATTGACTGCATGATGCTTGATCTATATGAGCTTAAAGTCAAGGGCATTGGCAACGAAGAAGTTCACCTTAAAAAATGAATATTTGTTGTGTAAAACGCCTTTTCATCACTAGGCTACTTACCTGCGTATGTATTTGTATGTGAATGCGTGTGTAAATCCATTTGCACACACAAACCTGTATATGTGTGGGTGTTAACAGTACGTGTGTGCACATGTAATTGTATCTGTTTATAAACATAACCTTAAATCGGTTTGCTAACCCTGTAAATTTATATACACATAATAATATATACATATATATAAAGAAAAAAATGTTTTTTTATAGACTCCTAAACTATAGCCCCCTTTAAGCTGAACAACTTGGACGATTACCTCAATTAGGGGCTAATTCAATTTTGCATTTTCAAGTCTAACGGCACTGAATCGGTGTACGAGCTAACTTGACCGCAGGATTAACAAAGGATAGGTCGTGCTGACTTTTTACACACTAAAGGTCAATTTGGGGTCAGGTCCATTTTGGTCAGGTCAGGTCAATCTTGGCATTTTAAAATTTAACAATCGACCATAATTCGGCTCTCGACAATGGTCAGTTGGAAGACATAAATTTCCAGTTATAACATGCAATAAAAAAAAAACAGCAGCACACATGTCATCACAGCCTCCATATTCAGTGATAAAGATGAAATAAAAAGGGGGTCCAGTCAACGATGAATCATACGATTCATTTCTTTGGGGATTTGAACATTTTCATTCTTCCCGAACAAGGGAAGACTATTAAATCTTATTCACTCAGAACCATTGTCAACATAAATCTTACCACTTTTTCTCACAACATTTTTACGTTATAATTTTAAAAAAAATTTTAATGAGAATTTAGGGTTTATCAAAATGCTATCACTAGCGACATTTTCGGATGAGACGAATTTTTTTGTCAACGGCCAATCTCCGTTACGCAAGCTATAGGCATTATGTGTAAATAATTGGATTTAGCTGTAATATAAGAGTAGGTAAACAGAAAAACAATCATCAAATTATTGTTGAATTCGTCACTTATTGATAATGTATGAGTTTAAAAGTGTTTATTACATAAAAGAAAAACAATTGTGAAAAAAATTCAACTATTTCACAATACACACCAAAAGGAGTTTATGATGTTATAGATATTGATTACAAACAGAACGTACATAATTATTTGCTGCGAAAATATATTGAAATAATTTTGCCTGGACCCACTGGATAGATGGCGATCCCTATTTTGAGAAGCTCCTTGTTATAATTTATTACATGAGTTCTCTATTGAGGCTTCTTTGGTATAGGTATAATTGGTTATCAGGAAATTTGAAGTTTTAGAATTTTTTTATAGTAAATTGTTTGTTTCAGGTGTTTATTAGGATCAAAGGTGGATATGTATTGACAGATTATATCGTGCGTGGCTTTATCGTCTTCATTGAAGTTGGGATGAATTGGATTTCAGAAGTAAAGGTTAAGAATATTTTTGTTTAGGTAAGGTGTGTTATAATTCTTGTTCAGGGTTAGTTTGATCTGTTTATCATATTCATGGTCGGGAATCCATCATTGATAAATGTTGGCTTAATGTTTTTTAGTTCATTATAGAATATATTTTTTGAGGAAGATATTAGTTTTGCACGGTAAATTAGATTTTTTTAATACACTTTTTTTTTTATAGCTGTTGGCCATTTACTATCATAGTCAAAAGGCTGGAGTAGTTTTTTTATATATGGGGAGGTGGTGTAGTTACCGATATTAGTCAACCAGTCGATCTAAAAATAAGACTAATATCACCGCTCACCATGACCAAAATATTCATAACCTTTACTACAAAGAAAAACCTACTTTCCTGAGAACTGATCATTTTGGTCTCAACCCCAACCTAACTTCCCCTGCTTATCTAAAACAAACTCAACATATGCAGAAACAGGAAACAAACACTTCTGGTCTTTACTCTCGCAGACCCTTCTCATTTCTGACCAAACTTAACTCTCACCTGCACAGATACAGACACCCCCTCTCCAAACAACACAGAAATATCCTCATTCTTATTTTTTTTTACTCAACCTCAAACATGCAAACAGCAAATTTTTCTCTGAATTGCTGCAAGATTTCCTCTGAAAAAGATAGCTGGCACCCGCCGAAATGTACCAGAACATGCTCACGGGATAATAAAAAAAATGGAGATGTAACGCCTGCTTTCTCGAAAGATTTTCTCCTCGCGTTCTGATTATCATTTTCACCAACATTCTGTCGGATCACTTGACATCTACAATACAAACACACACACACACACACACACACACACACACACACACACACACACACATATATATATATATATATATATAATCTTTTCTTTTTTATATTATCGAATTATTTGTTGACATTATTACATTTGTAATATGTTCTAAAGACTGCATCAGAACCGTAGCATTCAGGTATTTTCTCTGAAAACATTAATCTTTTCTCTACATTGATTTATTTACATAGTATGTATTTTCCTAACAATGTATTATAGATGGTAAACAATGCAACTATCGACGTTTTCTAATGTGTTTCAAAGAGAAACAAACCACTACTTCCGTCTTATATACAGTTTGGCTTTTACATAGATATTTACAGGCACACAAACTATTATCTACACATTTTATACCTAACGGATATCCATAGTCAACTCCAACAAAATCTTCTTTTGAAGTACGGACGCTATCATTTGGGTACAGTCGGTTTTGTCTCAAGAGACGTTATGTTAAAAGCTAATAACTACGTTATGTACAGTTTCAATTATTCGATTGGGTGATTTACAAATGAAGTTAATTTTTCTGATTACGATATGGCATTTCTGGTGAGTTACTTTACCACGAAAATAAATTGTGATCGCATTTCTAATGGTATTTCAGTATTACAGCCAACAGTAAGATGGAATCAGTAATTCATGTTTTCTTTGCAACAATATCCTTGGAAAAAGTATGAATCTACCACTCCAGGTAAGTTAGGCTAGTGATTACTCTCACTTGCTGATAACATACAACCGAATTCAATCTGCTGCAAGTTACTTAGAGAAAAGATAAGCGCTGTCAAGTAAAACCCACTCACTCGAAAAAATCATGAGGGACACAATATGTTACCCTGATGATCAACTGAGGGTCGGGATAGGAAAAAAAGAAGAGAAAAGAAATAAACAACAATGTATTGCTTGAAATCTTTCTATTTCACTTTTTATCTAATTTAGAGACTATTTTGCTGCCACTGCTTGCGTGAGTGGATTGCCAATGGGATCACCCATTCACTTCGATGTCAACCGATTTATATATTAGAAACTGACAACCAAAACTGTCAACAAAACTATTTCACTCAGCCCTTGACCTGGTCTAGCTGGCTCTGTGAGTATCACACGTCTAGGCCACACCAATATAGCTAGGAGGCTGAAAATTTGAACGTTCGCTTCTTATTGCGTCTAGAAAAAACGTTTTCTTTGTTTTTTATTCTTGAAGATTCATTAGGTTTCTAATTGGAGTGGATCGATTTGCAATGTAGGTTCATGATAAATTGATATCTTAGTTTTTGTCGGACTAATCTTATCATTATGCCTTTTTTTAGTGATCACCTCCTCAAAAAGGTGAGAGAAGTAACTCATTCATCAGTAACCCCTTTTTCCATTTTCTGAACTGATCAACCCCAACGTAGTATGCTGCAAGAAGGCATTGGTTTCATTGCAGTTTCTATCAAGTGACTAACCAGACCCGTCTGTTCAATATCTATCAATAAAGTGAGCCAAGTAGACATCCGCTCCAACTGCATTCTCCTTCTCTATATATTACTGTATTTCCCTGTATACAAATGCATCAAACCAAAATTCATTAACATTTCATTCTTTTTTTGCGATGTTCACTTCACTTCCCCTCAGTTCATTAATCAATATAGACAACTACGGAAGCGGGAATAAAGAGTAACTTTTGATGCCACATAAAATTATAAATTGCTAATGTGTGTCAATATTTTTCTGCTACATGAAAAAAAAAACAAACTTCAAAAGTGTATTTGTCACTTACAGGTTGTGCAGGTCTCTGTAGAGACAATGGTACTAACTCTATGTTTTTTTTTTGCATCCTTTTTTTTTTCTTTCCTTCCTGTATTCACGTGTTACTCATTTGTCTAATTGTCTAAATGATGAATCGTGGCTCCCCACCTGGTTGAAATTGCTCAGAGTTTCTTCTCAGTATTAGATGTCGGGGTTCAAACTTGAGTAAAGGCGTTTGACTGTCCTCTTTACCTCCGATTAACCTTGTGAGATAAGCTTGGAATTGAGATTGATACGAAATCGGATGGATATATAAACTGATAGGTTTTGATTCATTATTCGTACTGTTATGTGTTGATGTAAGCATTATATATACACACACACACACACACACACATATATATATATATATATATATACACACACACACACACACACACATATATATATATATATATATATATATATATATATATATATATATATATATATAATGCTTACATCAATATAAAAGTTATTATCTATATTCTAAAATCATAGCTGAAAGGTGGGTGATGTTTGATCAACACTGATGGTATGCCATGTCAATATAACTGTTTTTAGATTCCCGAAACCGTTACATGGTAAACATCTGATGATCCCAACAAGAAAAAATTTACAAATAGTACCATAATTACGAATTATATGTGAAATAATTAAACACTGGAGAAAATTACATTAATAGATATTGGGAAATAAGAGACTGGAATGATAAAATAATTTTTGAAAATTTCTTTTCAATATGTAAAGTGTTTAAAGCTGTCTAAAATATGTATACACACACACACACTCACACACACACATATATATATATACACAGAGAGAGAGAGAGAGAGAGAGAGAGAGAGAGAGAGACAGACAGACAGACAGACAGACAGACAGACAGACAGAGATTTACTTAAAGATAACCCAAACAGGGCAGAAACATAAACGTGTTTGTGTAGTGAATCTACTTTCTACTATATTTCAAGCTCAACTCTAAACCAACTTAACACTTGAAGTTTAAAGTTGAATGCATGGAGTATTCTATGAAATACATCCATCATATATCAGACATTTCTTTATATCATATTATACTATGCTACATTGCAAACCTGATTTGAACTATATATATATATATATATATATATATATATATATATATATATATATATATATATATATATATATATAACGTGTGTGTATGTGAGGGATGTTCTGGGAGTGATGATTTGAAAAGTGTTCTGGCAAACAGATTTAATTGTTCAGTCAGTTCGATTCTCGTGGGTGCCTCAGTATTGTGTCTTCGCGACAGACTAGGCTGAGATTTACAAATAAAAAACAAATACTTTCTGAATTCGCCTTGTTAGTCACACCATCATTATTCTATTGCATGTCTGCCTAATCCGCATGTGACAAACAATGGCGTACGATTTCTCTCCCTTTTGAAAATCGTCTCTTTTTCTTCTCTTTGGAAACTTGGGAATTTTCTCCAAACTGCCACGTTACAAACACGATATAATAATTTGGGGGAAAAATTCATTAAAGAAAGTGTTTAATATTCTTTGTCCATCATGTTTCAATTGCCACGAGTGAGGACATGAAAATTTAACAGAAAATCAGCAGAAAAAAATGGAGCTACTTCATGAAAACCGTCACCTGACCAATTTCTTTTGACGACATGCCGTATTAACTGCAATCAATTGAAAAAGTGGGAAATAGGGTGATCAATAAATAAGTTACTTTTTTCACTATTTTTCGGGCAGTGATCACCGAATGGAATATTGTAAGACACAAAGTAAGGGATCAGTTTAGCATATACTTTCATTGAAAGCTGAACTCTCCACCAAAAACTTTTTTTTTTTTAAAATAAAGAAAAAGTTTTTTCCAAACCTAATAAAGAATAAATGTCGAAAATTTAGCTCTCTAACTCTATTGGGGCGGCCTATACGTGTGATAAATACCTAGCCAACCATAAAGAATGAAGAAACCTATTTTGACAGTTTGAATGACAGTTCTGTAATAATTTATAAACGCTTTTTCTAACCTCAAAAAACAAAATGGTTGAAAAGTTGTTCAATCAGTAAAACTATAAAAAAAACAATGGCCATTTTTTAATCAAACAGAATCGGAGAGAACAAATTAGGCTTCGGATTTGAATACTAATGAGAATTGAATAATTTAGTAACTAATTGATTGTGAAGTTCAAAGAGAAGCGAAATAATTCGGTCGCTTCCAAAATGGGTTGACTACATTACGTTGATATTTTTTTCAAATATGATGTATACAACTATTGAAAAGCACCCAAGATCTATCTATGTCGGTCTGTTCACATTTATGTATCGTTTGGTTTTAGACCTAGCATGGGGTCATCAGTGGAAATGTGGAACGAAGAGAGGGAACGATAGTTATCATGACAGCGTGGAGAACATGCACCTAGTATGAGTGTGGACGCAGAGGTCAAACAGAGTATGGTGGATTGTAAAGAAGAGACAAACAAGTATTTTGACGAACAAATGAAACGTACATTTAATGCATAAATATTTATAACAGTACAGGACTGAAAACGATAAATGTAAGAAAACATTGACACAATCGTTAGAAGAAAAGAAAGATAGGAGATAGTTTCTGAGTAAAAGTTGAGAGCTCTGTGCCGAGAGATTGTAGTAATCGTGTGTTAATGTTGGCGACAGGAATGCTATGAATCCATAAGGCTTGGGAAGGGTCAAAAAATGGTTATAGAGACCGGGTATCGGTAAATATGTCAAACTGACAAGTTGTGGGCGATGTATTTGTGATCACGTATGAGCTACTTGGGGGCCATACTCAGACGCTGGAAAACGCTCGCCAGACAGACTATTTAAAATACAGAAAACACAAAGGGTTTATCTAATATGCGCTTCTCAAATTAAGGAGAATTAGACGAGAGATAGTAGTGACTGTTGTGAAGTAGTTGCATTGCCATTTCATTCACGGGAAATGGAGGTCTATTCGCATTTTGAGCTAGTGGTGAGGACACGATTGAGTTACTGAGCGTTGGGTGATCAGTCAGAGTGGAAAAAAACCCTGTAAATTTGAGATCGATCAGAACGCTGGCGCAATGAGACCGATCCTGGTGGGGGAGGAAGAGATAAAGAAAGAGTAATCGGCCAACAGAGCCGGGGCAAAAAAGCAAGTGAACGCGTATGATCAGAGCTTTTATAAGGAGTCGTCGTCGGAAGTGACATTTTAGATATTCAGGTAAAAATAGGGATTCCACTTAATTTTGACTATAAGTAAAGGAGCTACACATATGTATCTACCCTAGTCTGTTTTTATCTATCTCAGTCTGTACACATCGATGTATATATCTGTTCGATTCTTTTTCTATCTATGACAGTTGGTGCAAGTTACGTAACGATATGTATATAGTTATATGCTATTAGACCGAGAATAAACGTTACTTGCAGCTGTTTAGCTCAATGGTAAGAACATCAATACGTTGAAGCAGTTAACCCTCGGTGGTAGGCTCGATTCCTGCAGCAACCCGATTGTCTTTAATTGTTTATTCTATTTATGTTGTCTAGGGTGAGTGATACATTAACCATGTAATGACGGGAGATCACTTCAAAGCTATATCTATGACTATATTGACCTAAGCCTTTTATTCACGTTCAGTTGGTACCACTTTTATCGTTGGAAGGAAATTTATTCCGTTAAGCTGAGTCATGCATAAAATAAACAATGTTGCATATACATATATGAAACTGGGACAGAAGCATATGCAATGACATACACAAATATAGAATGAAGATACGAATTAGAATGTAAGGTATGAGAGCACATTTATCGAAGATATGTGTAAACTAAATCGATACCATTAAGGTACTCACTAATAGCGTAGAAAAATATGTTTTTAAAGATTGGTATTTTACGTAATTATGGATAAATTTCTTAATGCTCGCTGATATTCAAAGTTGAATATGGTGTATACGTTCGTTAATCATTGTGTATGTTTATATCTGTAAACAGAAAGAACGTATGTGTCAGTTTGTGTATAAGCATGTATGTGAGTGTATATCTACGTCCCGAAATGGTTGCGTTTGAAGAACCAACAATTCTTTATTCAATAAGAGAGAAGAAAGTGACTGAACGAAGATTGTGGTGGTTTGTTTGCATTTATGGAAAAAGTTGAAAGTGTAATAATTGCCGATATTGTAGTTTTCGGTGTGGCTTCAAAACTTAATTGGAAGCGAAGATGTTGGACTTCTCCCGTTAATGAATCGCCTTTGAGCGTCATATTACACATATTCCAGAGCGAATGTACCTAGGTATCATCAAGTACTTGCGCACAAATAAAAAGTGTTGAGAATACTGAAGCTTGGATGTTTTAGCGGAGATATGTTTTATACTTATACGACCAACGATAATCTAGGTTCACTATGGAAGTGAAAAGTAACTGTTTCAGATGGAAAGAAATTGACTGAGACTGATATATGGACAACTATCTTACCAAGGTGGATATGAGTGAGTAGGGGAAATGTAGGTGGGCAAATTCAGAGTAAGATAAACGGATATTCTTAATCAGGTGTGACAGGCCAGTATTTCACGAGGGCAATTTTGTTCCCATCGTTTATAGCAACACTAGCAGAGTACCTGTAAAGAATCCCAGGATTATTTACGTATGGATAAAAAGAATACACCGAAGTATCAATGTTTTTTTTTTCGTAAACAAAAACGCATACCTAAAAACTAAATTTATTTTTCTATCGATTTTCTACAAATCTTCATATTTTCTTTTCCTAATATTTGAAAGAGAATAAGGTTACAGGATTGGGTAAATAACGACCTTCTTTGTTGATTGGAGAACAAAACAGTTATTTGTCCTATGAAGAAGACATCATGACTAGTAGTAGTGGTGTAGGTGTGGACATACAAAGACACAACTTTTCCTGAAATTCCCTCTGTCTTTTCATTTGCCCTTGCGTGACAGAAACTAATGAACAAACAAACCAACAAACAAAGTCACATCAACTTTTGTATAATAAGATTTTCAAGCCTGCAACCCAAATGGTAAATTAATTATCCTAGTCGAGCGCTTACAGCATTTCCTACTCTTCGATGAAATTTCTTTTATTATTGCTGTGTAATATCAATTCTAAACGACGATCAGAAGCAATTTTTTTCCTGTCAAGAAATTGTATGAACATGATGCAATACAACTGACTCCTGGCGAGTCTAGTGTTCTGATTGAACAGTTCATACTCTGATCAGAAAGACACACACGACATATGTAAAGTAGTGTGTTCTCGGCCTCATGAAGTAACAGTTCTCTTAGCGACTATATTTGTATAAGCAGCAATTATATTGTCATGAGAGCCATCTTCTTTCAATAGCAGTCATGTGAAATGTTTAACAGAGAAAACGATGCTTGGTTGAAAGAAGACCTTTATTGCCAACCACTGTAACATCTACCTAATTACAACAGAATATTACACACACCTTCTGACAACAAGATAAGAGCGTTTATTAACCCACTATTAATTAGCAGTTCTAAGTTATGAATCCACTTCCTCCCCACAGATAAGTGTAAAATAGCGTATGGCTAAGTAAGTGACGTCACTTCGGGAGCTATTTTTACATGTCACACCCTAGAAGGACTTCAAGACGAGGAGAAACTCGTGGTATGTGAAACTGGGACGTAAGGACACTTACTTAATTAGAAGTTCAGAGAGTAGCTGAGACATTGCCAAAAGAAATTCACACTATACAGCACTCAGAGAGCGCATACTTTGGTTAAGTACATTTTTATTAAAAATTGAATGAAAATTAGTTCATATATATGTATAAGTGTGATGCTGAGGAGGAGACTATAAGAAAATTTGAATCCGGAGTAAATTTGATAAATTCTTTCACAGCCCAAGACCCAACCTCCTACGAAATTTTATCGAAATTCTTTGAGGACTTTCGGGGATATTGTTAAGACAAACATAAGCAAACAAATAAATGTATATCAATAATATAGACAAAAAATTCCTGGGTTAACCGCAGAATCTTAATTATTTCATCTTTACCCCATGACCTTGCCTTCAAGAAAATTCCATTGAAATATAGCTACGACGCAGCGAAGGCAACTGTGAAGAGTCTATGATCTTTTTTCCCGAATTCAATCGTTTCCCCTGTATCCCATTGTCCACTTTTTTTTTACGTTGAAATTCATTGAGAACTTTTGGAAATATCGTGTAGTCAGAGGGATGGACGGATGGAAGGACAGAAAGACATGGGTGAATACCTATACAGGGACTCACGACCTTCCGACTTGTGATCATCCGTATAAAGTGCAAGAAAGAATATAAATAGTACATGTAAATACGATAAATGCGTATCATTCTCGATTGTCCATGTTTTATTATTTCAAGTATTTCACTTATGAAGTACACAATGAAAGCTTGGAATGGGTCAAATTTTAGATTTTCAAACGGAGAATGCTATGGAAGACTGTAAAAAAGATTGACAGTGGACTAGGCTTTTTTTAGTGGTAGAACATAGCGTGCAAACACTTGAAAAATAATTGTCCAACTTACGACCATTCCAAAATATGATCTGCAAGTCGGAACAGAATCCCTCCGTAAGTCGAAGACTATTTGTATCTCCACCAAATTCGTTGGTTAAGGTAAATTAGCGGTTCAATGAGAAATTGAGCAATACAACTCCAATAAAAAACAAAACGATTAAATTGATTGAAAGAAAAATCATGTGACTAGCTGATCTAAAGCAAAGATTACATTCAATTGCAATTAAGCTTCACGCTTTACATCTTCTTTTTATTCATTAAGTGCTTAAATGAAATAGAAAACTAATGCTTGACAAACAAACGCTGGAGAGGCTTTTTTTCAAAAAGACAGATCATAAAAGCCGACAGATTGATTGACACATGAAGTTCAAAATGGCGTTCTTCCGACGACCCAAGTCATGACAGTTCGAAGAAGGGAATCGATAAATTTTCTCTCCTCTTTCTTTTATGGGGTTTACTTCTGACTTTTATTATCGGTGACCCCTACTGATTTGTTGTTTCCGACGTGCCGAGAATTATTCGTCTTCCGCGGCCTGGCAGTCCATTCTTTGAATTTAATATTTTCACTATATCATCGCTCATATCATGTGCAGAAACTTTCTGCCATGTCCCTAGGGTGTTTTTTTTTTACGGCTAATCTTCCATGCACAGAGCTGTTTAGTCTGAACGCACGTGTACACCTTCATGTGTGTATACACTCATGAATATACAATGTAAACTAATCGTATGTGATAAAAAAATAATCAAAGCTCATGCACACACACACACACATACACACAGAGAAACACTCTCTCTCTCTCTCTCACACACACACACACATGCGTGCATGCGTATGAATATGTATATTTATATATATGTATATTTCGTTGAAAAAGATAAACCAGATTTTGTTTTTCTTGACCATTTGTTCAGATTTTGGTTACAGGAATGTAGAAACTGCTTTTGAATCTTCATTTTGTTCGAAGTGCTTTCGACTGCATTCAGTTATTTTCTAGGAGTATTTCTGATGATTGATTAAAAGTCCGAAAATGTCTGTACTTTTCCAACGAAAAAATGCTCAGGAGTGAAATTTTTCCCGAAATACAAATGTGTATGTTTATTTATAGATAGATACATCTATAATTTTGTAGCCTGGTAATAAAAAGCATTTATTTCATACAAAACATATTTCAAACATAGTCTCGTTCCTTGTCAGAGCCCTTAATTCAGTAGTGAACAATCATAACGCAGATCGACCACTATTCAATGAAAATTAGGATGAAAGAGAAATTGGGTGACATCTATAACATAAATCCACTGGCTCTGTTTGTCACTGTCAACTTCTTTCAACATTGGCGCAGCTCAACCAAATTTTGCTTGCCTAATCAGTAGACCTATGGGAAGGTTTTAAATTTCAATGCTTTGAGAAAACATTTCAACAGTTTTAGATGGAAGTTCTACCTGCAATGGGATTATAATGCAAAGTACATACTAGCTGGAAATCATCTGATAGTGAGGACATATCTCACTCTATATGTATATCACTAGATTTGACAGAATGTGATAGATATACAGACATTATATTAGGAAACGTACTTCGCCCGACACTGGATATAAACCAAGTAGCACATTGAAAAGCTGACCACGTAAATGAATAAAGAAATCGTCCGGACTCGAACCAGCGTCTACCAGGAAGCAGTTTTTAACGCGACTGTTCTATTGATAACACATATCAATTCTGGAGTCGGAGCAAATATAATGTCTCTACAATTAGCATATATATATATATATATATATAGAGAGAGGGGGGTGTTTCTATTACTTGATGATCGATCTATGTGATTAATATTCAATACCAAAATGTGGAGTAAAATGCCTTTCGTCATCATTGGGCCACGGAGTTATTGATGTACATAAGTATGTGTTGGGTATCACTCCTTATTCTCAGAAAAGAATTGAACCGAGAAGTTGTGTAACTATGCAGGATATAAATAAATAAAGTGAAGGAAGAAATATTCCGAATCCTAGCTAGCGGACAGTATTCCACCGAGGTGTGAACATCGACTGCATATCAACTGATGAAATCGGGTGCTGATGCTACAGGGACATGTTTTGTGGAGAGCAAGCTTTTCTGTAGTCAGACAAATGAAAAAGCATAGCAACAAATATTGCTTGATTACTTCTAAGAAGAAGGCTTATTATTATTATTATTATTATTATTATTATTATTATTATTATTATTATTATTATTATTTTGCAATCTCACACCAGTTGCCTGGTGGTTACCGCTGGAGTTTGAGTGACAGCAAGTCTCCTCAAGTCTCCAGCCCTTCTCTCCTAGTTCTCATAGGCCACAGTAATACTGCAGTTTACAGTTTCACATCGGTTGCCCAGTGGTCATTGCTGAAGGCTGAGTGACAATAAGTCTCTTCAGCTCGTCAGCCAACATCTCCTCCCTCCCCTGCCCATCATGTCATATCATTATTATTATTATTATTATTATTTGGAATTATTATTGTTATTTGCATATCCACACCAGCTAGCTGGTGGTCACCGCTGGAGAATGAAGGGTTGTCTTATCTTTCATCTCAAAATCGAGATCAACTAGATCCCAGGAGTTGGAGATGTTCCCTGATTATATTCAATGGAGTATTGTCTTTAGTCCCTGGTTGATGAAAATGTCCTTGATGTCCAGTTCAAGGAGTTCTTGAGATTTGTAGTTACTGCTTCCAATATTCCAATAACGATTGGTTCGGTCTTAATCGATTTTCCCATAATCTTTGCAGTTCTTTGTTCAAGTTTTGGCATTTCAAAATCTTTTCTTTTTCGTTTTTTCCCCAATATCTGGTTACCATCGAAGGCTGAGTGACAGTAATTATGTTGTTGTTGGCATTGATTTCAATTTATGTAAGTCAATTGCTGAGTCTAACCAAAGACCTAAGGCTGGCAACATTATAAGTTATGACTGTCCGGGCTTAAGAGAAAAAATAGAATATACCCGTAAAAATGTCGGTGTTGTTGAGTCTGGATTTATAGCAAAGCGCCAAAAGACAATGTAGAAGGTAATCTTATGAGAGAAAGTCCAATTATGATTTATATTGAAAAATAATCATATAAAACTAACATATATTCATCCCAGTCAATAGATATTTTTCGTGTACATAATATCAGCTGAAATTTTTCTTAAAACAATTTTTATAAAAAATAATTGTTGTCGAAGAATAAAACAAATTTGTCAAAAAATGAAGGAGAGCAAATAAAATTGTAAGTTTTTTTTTGAATAAATTAAATAAAATTTATTATGAGAAAAAGTAGTTGTTGAAAAGAGGGAAAATGAACGACTGCGACTGTCCTCTGGTCGCAATGAGATTAAAAAAAGTTGGAAGCAGGAGAGTCTAGCTCATTCATTCAATTAATGATCAAAAAAATGTTTTTTTGGTCTCTCGCTCAGGGTTCCATTAATCAGAAACGTGGTTGGGCAAAATGAAAAAAAAACTGACAAACTAATTTGCATAAATGACTATTATCATAATTATTGGAACTTTGATAGAAAAGCACTCGAAAGATTTTAAAAATGATTATCTCGACGTATTTTTTGTGAAACTTGAATTTTAATTACAAATTAATTCTAACATTACGTCGACGTTTTTGCTTGCATTAAAAAAACCCTCTTGAACCAATGGGATTAGAGAAAAGTGTTTGCGTCTAATTAACTCTAACAATATCAACTTTGTATTAAACAAAAATCAATTTTTATAGACGCGAAAGAAACTGTGTTCTAGTGGTTAAGCATTCAACGGGGTGTTCGGACGAATAGTCGAATTATTCTATGAAACCAATATCAGCTATAATGTTGTTGTAAGAACAGCAACGCTGAATACACTCGTCCGAACATTTCCTGGAATTATGACAAAATTTAATCAGAAAACCTTAGGTAATATATAGAAGTTTGAAGAACAATCAGACTGAAACGTTGTGGTGGTAAAGAGCAAAGATGACGATATGGATCATCATGATTAAGGAGATAAAAAGAAAGCTTTATCTCAGAAGTTGAAGAAACATTAAAACTGAAGAACATATCAGTCGTAAGATTTTGATAAAAACAACAAAAATAGAGATATCTGTCAGCATAGTTCGAGGAATACTGCAAACACATTGTCTCAGTCAGAGAACTAGAACCCTGAACGAATGGATGGAGCTTAACGGATATTCACGTATTAAGGAAGAAAGCATAACCGAGCAAGGTTGAAACGCAAAGGTAAACGTCTACTCTTTATGGAGGAAGTCCTGTTAATGATAGACTGTTTTCAAAAGTAAAGGTCTCTTATTGAACGACGTTTGGGTAGATCAGTACAGATTGATAGTGATATAATCAATGTTATATGACTCAGAACATTGCCAACATACTGAAAGTAAACAAATCAAGCATTGAAAATCATTTGTAACTGCTTGGTTATGGTTATCGCTTTGATGTGTGGTTTCCACATGAGTGGAACAAAAAAGAAAAAATCAACTGGATGGATTGTATTCAAACTTCCTCTTTTCAAACATATTGTGAGGGACAATAGAGAGTAAACACTTTAGACCAATGTGGAAGGCAAAAAGTCTAGGGGTGAGTGAAACGAATCGCTACTAACCGTACTAACACCGTGTTAACAGTCGGTCTTCATCGACGAAAATGTGATTTCTGTGTATACAGCGGGATTGGAAGGGGGTCTGTTACTATGAACTCCTTCCGGAGAAACAACCGATTGATTCGAAAAAGTACTGCTCTCAATTCCACCAATTGGAGACCGCAGTCAAGGGATAAAACGCGCCTGGAATTAGATAGAAGACCAGGTTTAATATTTTATCGGGATAACTCTTGACTTCATCTTTCTCTGATGACCAGGAAGTAATTGTCACTGCTTGAATGAAGAGTTTTCATTCATCCGGTCTATGAATGGATATTAACAATTCGGATTATTACCTATTCCGATTTCACGAAAAATCGTAAAGCTACCAAAATAGGTTCCACACGAAGTTACATAAAGTTAGATTAGTCAGCGTCTAAACACTTTTATTTCTCTCCGACACTGTTTGTGGTAGTTAGTGCAAGTTATGTGAGGATAGGGGTATATTTACATCTACGACAATATCGATCTCAGTCTTTCTATGTAGACATTAGTTCAAGATCGTTGGTATCACTTTTATCGTCGAAAGGACATTTGTTCAGCTCAACCGAGTCTTACCAAGTGCCGATTTTTGGGTAGAAAGATAGTGCTACCCCAATCTCCTGAATAGAAAAGGTCTGTCTGCTTTTAAAAATCAACGTTTGAAATACTTCCTTTTACCTAGCCTCGAACACTGACCCCTGAAAGTTTTTGTAATCGTATATTCTCTGTATAATACAACCAGACATATCTTCATCAACCCTTTGCTTTCATTTGTTTGACTGATGAGCTACATCTTCTTGCTGTCAACGTTAAAGTCAATATAGTGTCTCTAACCAAACAATACAGATAAGGACAATGTGATCTTGTCAAAACAGACAGAGACTTCTGGCTTTGTTTCTAAATAGACTAGAATTGAAAAATCACAACCAGTTTTTCTATCGGGAATATTTTTCACGATGAATCGATTTTTCTTCTTCACACCAGTCTTCTCGTTTTGCCTGGTATGAGTTGAAAGTAGCTGCAACGTAAATAAATCAGCAAACAGACTAATCCATTTTTTCTATAATGAAAGCAAAATACACTTATGTGCCTCAACGCTCGTTATAACTTTTTTGCGTGAGCGTATGTTTGTTTCCGTGTTCGTCTCTCTATTTCATTCTGTTTATCTATGTGAGTCAGGGAAAAACAGATGGGGAATTTCGCTTGGACCGAATTATTCACAGAGGTAAGCGAAACAGCAGTGATGATCGGAAAATAAACAAATGAGCCCTGGGGGTAGGGATTAGAACCCACATCCCCTTATCCATGGGAGTACTTATGTAGGCTAGGTCTGCGCCAACTGATTGAACAATCCGGGCCCTGGCGGTAGACAGAGGTCTGAAAAACACCTTTAAATCATTCTTTCCCTTTGGTACTCGCTGTTTGGCTTTGTTTGTGTGTTTTGTTAGTCTCAGAACTACTAATATTCACGTATATATATATATATATATATATATATATATATATATATATATATATGTTCCGATACCGACAGAATGATATGTAATGGATTATAGTATCCGACAATGTGAAAAAGGAAGATTTATCAATTTATCTATGTTCCTATCCATACATCTATCCATCTATGTTCTTATCTATCTGAATATCTATTTATAACCTGTATTGTATAGTTCTTTTTATAAGCACCTTTAAGCGTTGATCGATTACAGATGATTGATCGGTTTTTGAGTGCTGATTTTTTAAGGCAGGCAGGTAGGCAATCAGGCCCACCCCTTCGAAAGACCCACACAATACCACCATCTTAATTTCTTGCAATTAGTATATTAGTCTACGGGATAAGTCTACAATAACTACCTCGTATAAAAGAATTAACGAAAATCTGCGTAAATCTGTATCTATCTATAATTCAGTCAGTCTCCATTTCTCTACCCAGGTATCTTTGAATTCAAAATCAAGACGCTGGCTTTCCATCCCTACTTTTAAGTACTTGAAGAATCACCCATGAATAAATACATTTCAATCATTTTTTTTTCTTCTAAACCAAACGTACCGAGATTTTTATTATTTCTGATGGAGCATAATGCAATGATGTGATACCGCATCTTTCTACTCTTTTTTATTTCAGTTTTTAATGTCACCAACCTTTCCGTGTCTTCAATTTATTCAAACCCATTTCTTTGACATGTATGTGGATAGACAGTCTTCCGTGGGGTTTCTCATTCGCGATTAGGATCCCATAGAGTGAGTTTGCGTACAGTATCACTGTCACTCTCACATTGACCGAACCTGGCAATTATTCAAGCCTTGTGCGGGGACTTCGGCAAAATATCACCTCCCCCGGTTCGTTATTCCACTCTGTCTAGATTTCGCTCTTTGCTACTTCTATTTTTTCCCAGAGAGATTCCACATCGTGGAAAAGATTGAAGAGAACGTAGCGATATCAAAAAAAGACTCTTCAGACTGTATTGAAAATTAGAAAGGACGCTGGCCAAATGTGTGAGGTCCCAAGGGGAGTAATTCGCTGAGGACCACGGTGCCATTGCCCTGGGAAAACTATTGAATTACCATAGACCAGGAGAACGACCCCAAAAGTTGGCGACATCTTCTCCCCATTCCAAGTATCTGAGTATGAGAGAGAGAGAGAGAGAGAGAGAGAGAGAGAGAGAGAGAGAGAGAGAGAGAGAGAGAGAGAGAGAGAGAGAGAGAGAATAAACGGTGAATCGAAAATACTAACAAAAGTCAGGTAAAATTATGCAGACAGAAACTTGAACAGACATAAACACTTGCATACATTGGAAACATGTAGCTTCGCCCAAGGAAGAGAAATATTCCGTTCTCCTGGAACATTCTGTTCATATATCTCTATCAGACACAATTCGTTTGGTCTGTCAGTGCTACTTATGTTAAACGACGATTTCTCTAGATATATAGACTCACATCAGTGAGTGATCTCAATATGCTTCTGTCCGTTTCCTAACGAAATAGGATAGAAAGTGAGAAGGAAGAGGAATGATGTCATTAACAGATATGATTTCATTACAAGCCGTGACGTTATAAAAGGTGTGATGCATTATAAGAAAGTCTATTCCAATCGATTTTTTACCACTTGCTAATGATGTCATATTGGAAAAGAAGACAAAACGATTATTTTAAAAAACGCCCAAAATGGTGATTTACAATTTTTATTGAAAAAATCCTGGCTAATATTTCTATGTTGCAATATTTTACAAGTATGAGAACCAATTGAATGGAAGAAAGACTACTTGCTTTTCCCATTTTCCTTCTTCTGCTACTAATACCGTGAATTGACTTTATGAATCCTGTTTAAAGTCTCTCTTCAGGAAAAAGTGTTTCTCTCTTCACCTCTACAATCATTTGGTAAGAGCTTTATTTGATTAAAATCATTAATTTCTCATTATCTATAATCATATTTTCCTACATATTTGTCTTGCAATTGCAGAAAAGATATCGAGGTATTTATTTCTTTTTTTGCAATAATATCAGAAACGTTAGATGAGATGTGAAAATGCCAAGTGATCTAAGTAGGGAAAGCCAGAATTGAGACAGAAGTAATTCTCAACAATAAGGTACTGACTGAGACTATTAGGGCTGAAGGTAGACAACTAGAAGAAGCTAAGGAATACATTTATTCAGTTGGGGGTGATTAAGATAGAGAAAGGCCATGAAAAACAAATAAACCGACGCATGAGAATTGGAAGGGAAACATTCAATAAATAAAGAGACAAGCTGCAAAGGACTTTGCCAATATGCTCAAAACGTAAAGAATACAATGAATGTATAATACCGGCTCTGGGGTACGGGTGTGAAACACAGAAACGAACAAAATCACCTGAAAATAAACTCAGAATCGCACAAAGAGCAAAGGAAAAGGCAATGTCAGGAATAATAATACGAGATTGAAAAATATCAAAATGGGTCTGGGAACAAACCAAAGTGAAAAAATATCGTAGAAACAATCAAAAGGAAAAATGGAGATGGGTTAGACACCGAGGAAGGATTACAAATGACAGATGGTGCAAGAGGTCAACAGATAAACGCAGCAGGAGAAGACCAGACCTAAGATGTACAGATGAGATAGAAATGTTGGCAGATAAGATATGACAGAGGTTAGCACAGCTATGGTCGACATGGAATGAGCTGGGAAAGGCCTTTCTTTAGCTGTGAACATGATGACGACATTTTTTTTAGCTTGAGCGGCCGACAAGATATTTTACCGATATGACGTCACAGCTTTATGAGTCACTTGTAACTGCTTCTTATGCCGCAGAGAAAATAGTGCAATTTATTTTTTCTGCCTCGGTAACAAATGTTTGTTGTACATATTTTCACAAAATGGTGATATTTATGCTGTTAAAAAAGATGTACACTGCACCTAGCACACGACATCCTGGCATTTAAAAACTGTGATGGCTATAAAGAAATATTTTATTCTCATACTTGTGAGAAATCGTGGCGATATTTTTGTGAGTTCTTGGGTTTCTTACACTGAAATCAGAGCGATTCAAGACAAATCCTAGTAGGTGATGAAGGCATCGAAAGTAATTAATGTGCTGGAGCAGCTGACAGGATATCTTGTGAGAAATTTCTTTGTTCTATTCTTCTTACCCAGGCACTTAATCTGAAAACGATTCAAGACAATTTGTAGATGGTGATAAAAGCAGCACAGTATATAAGAGAAAGACAGGATTCTGAGATATCACAGAAACAATTAGGGATTCTAAATGGCAATGGGCTGGATATGTTGCAAAAGTAATGGTAAATCTTGTGATTGGAGTGAGAAGAAATGTATATAGAAAGCGCGTTCTGTGTAAAACAATAGAATAAATTTGAATATTTAAAGGAATAAACTAGTAGGGACGTCGTCTCTAAAGGAGATAAAGACCCATAACTACCATGTTACAACTATCATGAAAATTGAGGACTTATTTCTCGCCATTTTATGAAAGTAGAGATGAGAAGATGGCCTATATGAGTTATCTACTTTTGATTAGATTCTACTTTATATGAATTCTCTCATTTCTTTTAGTTTTTTTAAAACATTATGCCGTTAGAGCCATTTTAAAAATGGAGTCATGTGAACCAAACTTCCATAAAAATAGCAGGAATTAGGTTCCCAGTTAAGCATTATAGTAAATAGACATCCTCGTAAATTCATTAGTGAGCTTCTCGAGTCTAAGAAAATGGATGGTTCGAAAGCCTAATAGATGGAATGGACTTGAAATTGAAAGAAAGAAAATTCTTCTAAGACGTGCATAAGATAAGAAATTACCGGTACCTCGATTACTAAATAAAAATAACCTTAAACCACTCGCTGTTAAATGCTAGATCTTTTTTAAAAAAAAGTAGTTTAAGATTCACGGGTTTTCATTCGCATAAAATCCAAGTTTAGATGTCTTTAGATGGTCATATATAATGTCTCAATAAAAATTATCTTTTATTTTTTTACTCTCAAAGATAGATATGTTTAAAATATAACTACTATCATATGAATACAAATGCAACGAGTCTGGTTGCTATGAGGTCGGACTCCTCTCCAACTTTTATTACAACTGATGGAGACTGCAACTATTGTAGGTATAAAAAGTAAACTCCTAGATTCATAGGACTCGTCAGTTTGTAAGAGTTAGTAGAAGAGCCACTTTGTAATCGAATTCAATCACGTGAATTCAAATTACGTGAGGGATTGGCTCTTTTTCTTATTCACTGGTTTGTTTTAACATGACGGGATAAACGAACCATGAAATGTTTACTCCCTTAAATTAAGCAAAGACTGTTTTTCTTTAATCTTGTTACAGTTTGAAAAGTCAAATCCAATTTGGACCGAAGTTTGAAAAGAATTGCTTTTAGTTTCTTTAACTAATGTTTTGATGAAAATACGACATAGAAAAAGAATTTAAATTCTAGATTATCTTTCATACATTTTAAAGCTAAAATGATGGCATGGAATTGTTTTAATGATTGGAAATAAATAGCCAACACTTTCCAAAATGTAAACCAATCTGCTACTCGTGGACCAATCTCAGAATCTTGCCTCGCTTACACAATGAATGTAGCAGAAACATGTTCAGAAAATCATTATGTCTTCTTGCATTACACTAAAAATAAGATAATCCTTGCTTAAACGGGTGTAAAATAGATTTCTCTGTGCGATGTGTTTCGTAAGAAGAAACCAAAATTACTCACTTCACAAAAACAACCATAATTTGTAAACTATTATGGAAAACCACACTTGTCATGTATGAAATAAATCTTAAAAGACTGGGCTATCGATTGGTGAAGGTCCCATATTCTAGCTCCGATAGCATCAGTGTTATTAAGCATAAAAAGCGTGACTAACAAGCCGGCCCGGGTCGGTTTGTGTCGTTTTGAAAAATCTATATAGGTCTTCAAAACACGACTTATTGAATGGTGAAAACTGTATTCCATTTTCAATAGTTTTCGAGATGGGATCAGTTCTGTGACCAAAAGATTTGATGGAGGTGATCTTGCCCCTTCTCAGTCCCAATAAATGAAGTTTTATGGCGTATGGATTCGTCTACATCGGCCATCTAGTGCTATATCGAATTCTGAGCAGACACTAATGTCAATCTAAAATAGGATAATATGATGGAGTAAAACTAGTAATAGAATAATGATACTTGGAACAATCCATCTAAAAAGCAACAATAATAAGATCGAATTAAACTAGTAATTAAAAATTGTCTTGTGCTGTTTCTGTTTTTCGCACATTCTATCAAAGTTTGTAAGCATTTGATGATTTCATTATGTTTCCGTGTTCTGAAGATTACAGTGTCCAGAAGGAGAAAAAAACTCGCAAGTTATTCCCGACAAAGAATCTTTGAAATGATAGCAACAATAATGAAAAACCAAAACACCATCAGAAATAAGGTCAGTCTTCTTCGAATGTGACCTGGATGACGAACGTAGTTTTGTCGAGGTGCTTCTAATTTAATCTTTTCGCTTATCAAATGGAACTTATTATGTTGGGGGAATCCTTTCTTTTCTCTTTAAACAAATCAAATTAGTTCTGCGTAGAAGCGTGTGGGCATGATTAGATCTTTTTACGTCTTCATTCCTTCATTCATTTCTTGTCGCTGGCAGCCATTCTAGTTGAGGATTCAGGGGAAGACGGCCTTTAGCTTATGTTATTTAGCGTAGTGTAGAGATCGCTCTCTCCTAAGGGAATTTACGAGATCGTCACAGGGAACTCTCTACATGATCAACAACTGCTCAAGGAATCAGGTGTTCTCAGACGGTCACCCATCTAGGTACGGAACAGGAACAACACAGCTTGGTGGCACGAGAATCGATGTGTCGAATAACATCTCAAGAATAGTAGATGACTTATTTGATTAGTTATTTTAGTAGTATTTGGCGGTGCCGAGCCAACATTATTTCCACCGGAAAAGTCTGGTGAAGGTAGACACAGTTTCGATTATCCCTTGGGATTGGATTCTCGCTAAGTATTAAATGATGATGATGATGACTGTTTCTTTGCCACTTTGTTTCTAAACAGTTCCACCCTATAATCTGAAAATTTGTGGATAAAGGTAACTTGAACCCCAGGATGAACATGGGATAGTTTCCGGTGACCTCTAAAGGTCGATCGGGTATTTTCAAATATAACAGAGACGGCTGAATCCTAAAAACTTCGACTTTGTGTACAAAGGAAATCTGACCCCAAACAGAACTCACAGTAGGTGTCACTGAATTCTGGTGACCACCGAACTATAATTCAAAGTCAGGTCAAATTTATCATTTTCTAACTGTCTCCAGGGTTTCGATCCCTACTTCTAGGAGCTCTGCGTTAGAATTTATAACATGACCTTTCAGTATTGATTACTTACCTTCCGAGCAACGCCAGACATCCGGCTAGTATACACACACACACACACACACATATATATATATATAATAAAGTTGGTCGATAAAACTTTCCTGATCGTCAGTTTAAACGTCAGATAAAAACCGTATGAGTCTCATCATTTCCATTTAATTTTTGATTGAGCAAAAAAAAAAAAAAAATAACATAACATTGTGATTCCATTATAAGATTATGGCTTCATCATAACAAATCTGTGTTCTTTGCTCCCCCCCCCCAACCCAGACCATGCTCCCTACTCGGGGGAGTGTCAATGAGTAGGAGGCCATTCCTAATCAGTTCGATTTTCAGCCACTGTTCCTCGATTGTTGTAATATTCCAGACTTTCAAAAGCTTTGCAGATATTCACAACGATTAGTTTAGTCTGGCATAGGATCAATAAGATAAGACAACTGATCAGAATCGAACCCGTGAAATTCTCTGAGTGGTCTGCAAGTTATCATCAGTCATCACACTTCGATTGACAACAGTTTTTAAAAAAAACTCCGCTTACTTTGTTACAAGGTTGCAAGTGAGGACAACGGACAATAATGAATTTGGACTATGAGAATAATTTCGTAAGCATTGGTATGCTGTAAACGCACGCACACACACGCACGCACATACACACACACACACGTCATAGCATCCTATGTTACATTATAAGCATGAACACACCCACACACACACACACCATACACACACACACACACACATATATGTAGATGGTCAAATAAGTTCGTAGCCTGAGTTCTAATCTGATATTTTCAGCGTATTTTCCAAATTGGGCGCCGGCTTATTGGTGTAACACCCAACCGCTTGGGGAGGGGGTGAGCACTTTCAGGTTGGTCGCCCATCTGAAAAAAGCAATTATGCAACGGTCTTATAACTCTTGAATTGAAACTGGTAGATGATGAATTATGATGTATACGTAAAAAATATACCGCTTAATTCGATCCTTCTGTCCGTCCAGTTCGGTGTAGAGGAGGGATGGAATACCGGTCTCCGAGTCTGGAGTGAAGGTTTCCATCCCACTAACTGCACTGGAGTGAATGTCGAGTCTATTGTCACACTGAAGAGTCGTGATACGGATGACATTATATATATATATATATATATATATATATATATATATATATATATATATAATTGGATTAAGTAACCGATAGAAAGTCAAGCGTTTATTTCCATGATCATCATTATTAATGATTTTGCGAAAACTTATCACTAACAAAATATCATATACCTTTTTACCCATGGAAACAAACACTTCCAGATTCTAAAGGTTACTTAATCCAATAATATTTATATACAAGATTCTTTCTGTTCTTCACTCTCTCTCTTTCTCTCTCTCTCTATCTACACACACACACACACACACACACACACACACATATATATATATATATATATATATATATATATATATATATATATATATATATATATATATATATATATATATCGGCAAATGGGACGTATTTTCTCTTAGAACATTAACACAGAGATCACGCTGCATAACGTTTAATGACTCAGTGTATACTGTACATAATATTCGATAGCAATACTAACCATGCATGTTACTGGCTTATGTATTTTATTCTACTGTATTTTTATCGTCATTTCAACGTGAAAGGTTTTCGTGTCGTACGCAGCCGTAGAGAGTTGAATGCATAACATGTGAGATCTGCAATATTCCATTTCAAAAGTGTAATTAAAATTTAACGAGGGTTTGTTCTTGAGTTATTTCTTGTTTTTGCTAGAAAACTCTTGTACATATAACGTCTTGATACAAAGAGACTTGTTAATGGAAAATTCGAAGGAATGAACAGATTTCAGGAAACCTTGTCAGATTATACATATATATATATATATATATATATATATATATATATATATATATATATATATATATAGAAAAGTCGGAAATCATATTTTCTTTTATATTTTCCGTTTTATTTCGTAGGCATTTCTTAATTTCAAATTTAATCAAAGTAAAAAGAACATATAAATATCCAAATTTGTCATTGAATTAAATCTTGTTAGATAATACTCCCCCATTATTATACACACATACAGACACAAGTATACATAGAGGGTGACAAAAATACATACAGATAGAAAGAGATAGAGACAGAGGGAGAGACAAATTATATTAATGCAATCAGGAAAGGGGAGAGATAAGATGAAGAGACTTTAAAAAGGTGAAATAAAGAGAAAGAAAAAAAAAAAAGACGAGATATCAACCTGAGCAGCCGCGAATCAGTTCTGTTGATTGGTCACATTGAATTGTCAGCTGACGACATTGACAAAGATTATCGACCAATCAGTGCAATCAGCGTGAATCCAAATGTGACTCACAAACAGAGAAATTTTGAATAGGAAATGTTTTAGAATCGTCAGCTGATTTGTAAGCTGAGACGGGGTGACTTCGAAATATCTTCCGTGCGGATGCAGACATGATGGTAGTCGACATGTGCATAACACTGGAAAGTCTTCAAAAGACGCACGGCCGAGATAACAGCAGACATAACTACGTACTTATGGGTAGATATGACTGGTAATTCGTACACTAATTCACACATATCACTAGACTTTCACCGTGATGTTATGATGCAGACTGAACATCATCTTGGAGATTCAATATAAGTAATCCTTTGTGAAGAAGACAAAGCCAATTTGATCTGGGTTGGCGAAGTTGTGATTGTCATCCATACACATTTTCTGTATTTTTGTAGCAGATACTTTAAAAAAAAATTTTTAATTTTCAACTCGGATTCACGAGTCCAGTAGACATTTCCCTTGAAACTAACCTACGTGAAGTTGTTGGATCAATCAACCAAACAACAATGTCAGGTGAGCATTTAACCTGTTGTCAGTATTTATCTGCCTAACCACGTGTTCAAATGCGAAAGAAAGTTGCTTTGATTTGAGGCCCTGAATACATATGTGCAGGCAAAATTGCCCGGTACCCTTTCGGCCAGTGTCACAAAGCGTCAGAATGAACCCAAACATCATCTTTAGTTCTAAGGAAAGATGCTGTTTCGAGATTGGAATCTTCATGGACTTTGCACATCTGCTTTTGTACCTTGTCCTACCCGAAGACAAGACAGAGCTGATCATAGTCCGTAAGGGCCATATATATATATATATATATATATATATATATATATATATATATATATATATATATATATATATATATAACTCAATACTCTAATTGAACATAAATCATTTTTTTTCCTGAAGACATAAATCCCTGGATGAAAAGAAAATTGAAAGAAATAAGAGAGTTAATGGAGATTTATCTTGTATCCCTCGATTAATATTTTCGATACCGAATCTCTTATTGCTTTGCGCACCATCATCCATCTCATCCTCAATACGTAAGTTGCTTTACTTTTTTGAACACCGTACTGAGTATTAAGGTCATAAGAATTTAATGTCAGCAGTGTTAGTAGTTGTCGTAAGGTACTTACCAAACTATTCAATACATAGTCAAACAGACACAGAAACATTCACACACACGCACACACACACATATATATGTGCGTGTTGTGATTGTGTGTGATAAAATCAGCTTGTCTGGAACAAAATAGCCCACGATAAGATGTTTATGGAGCTTATTGCAACATCAAAAAGACAGGGGTAGACTTGGAGGTAGAAAATTCGTGTTACGCTAACCTTCCAAACAGCGAAGATTTACCTACTTTGAAAATTAGCATTCCGATCGTTTCCTGTGGTCGAACGCAGACTTCTGGGTACCAGTGGGTGATGAGCTATGGTTTAAGCTCTGAAGGCAGCCACAATTCTTCATGAATTCTAACAAAAAATTTAAACTACAAACGTTTCGTTCCCTTTAATGAAGACACAGGAAATAGAACAAAAGTCAGACTGCAGTTTAGTTAAACTGTTATTATCATCATTATTATTATTATTATTATTATTATTATTATTATTATTATTATTATTATTATTATTATTATTATTATTATTATCATTATTATTATTGCAAAAGTTCCTGGCAGCATTTCTTACATATTATCAGGATATCTTGAAAGTATCTCAGAAGATTACTCTTTCTTGCTTGTACGATCAATCAACTTTGGTACGTGGTTTCCAAGCCATGGGAAAAATTTAGAAGCGAGAAAAATGGATTCTGTATGATCTTACGAGAAGGAACATAGGTTAGCATCGAAATATTTGTCTTTCTTCTAATGCTCGACCCAAAAGATGCTATTGTTGAATACGTTGGTCCCTGGCGATGAGGAATTGATCCATTACTAAAATACAAAACGAGGAAAGGTAGGTTCAGTGACCTTACCTACACTAATTCTGCCAGGGAAATATTTGTCTGCGTTTGCCTTTTAAAGGAAATCCTTACTGCAGAGAAACTGGACAAACTGTCACTGAATGATGCTGCAATGAGCAATTGGCTCGATTCAATGACACATTTTGTTACAGTTAAGACCTAGAGAGAAGCAAAAAAACGAAAAAAAAACGATTGGGGATTTTGCTGTATGATGACGCCTGTCGACATTTTAAAAATCTGATGCAACTAACATTTGTGCAGTTGCAATGGGGAGTTCTTCTACATGCAGTGTATCCTCCAGACCTGTTAGGTTTAGAATATTATTTGTTTCTTTCTATTCAGCATTTCTTGTCCAGTGATGATTCTTAACATCTGAAGATATCGGAAAATCGCTGGAAGAATTGATTGAAGCAAATTTGAATCCTTCTATCATGTTAGAACTAGCAATTTAGCTGGAAGGTGATGTTAGGTCCTATAAAGCCAAAGAAAATTGAGTGATGGCTAGATAATTATGTTATGAATTCATACCAATAGAAGATTTGTCAGAAATGCTAGAATCTTTTACATGAACCCAATAAATTTCTGTAGCTATAATGAAACATTATATGGTAAAGCATGGAACTATATACGTATGTTTTTTAATGCTGTGCATCATTTGAAACTCTATTTGAGATAACCTCCTGCTATAACACACAGAATGTGTCACTTGACCTAGACATCGTGAATTGAATAAATAATTAAAATAAGGGGCTGCAGAAGAAATGTAACCTGTAACAGATCAGGTAACTGCTTTGAAGAAGCGTTGCTCTTACCATTTAGCTAAATAGCTGAATTGTTTCATTGTTTATTCTATTCATTCTATCTAGACCAAGTGACAAATTCTGCATGTAATAACGGGAGGTCATTCTAAATAGAGTTTCAAATAATACGCATTCATGATTTTTCAGTTAGTTTATCTATTCATTTCTTAATATTATAATTGTAATATATATATATATATATATATATATATATATATATATATATATATATATATATATATATATATATATATATATTGTTGAAAGAGACAGACACATTGTGTACAGATAATTTTTTATCTAATTTTCCCTGTCTACGGATCAATTGTCTAGTTTTTAGGTCACAGGAATGAAGATACTGTCCGAAGTTTTTAATATTCATCTTTTTCTGCCTTCAGTCATTTTTAGCACCCCCCCCCAAAAAAAACACAAGAAAATTTGTCTCTTGTTTTTAGTGAGATATTCTTTAGACGAAAATTTTGTTTCCCCGAAATACACGCCATATCTATATCTATCTATCTATCTATCTATCTATCTATCTATATATATATATATATATATATATATATATATATATATATATATATATATATATAAATGCATTATATTATTTAAAACTCTATTTGAAATGACCTTCCTTTATCACATGGGGAATATGTAGACAGCATAAATCGAATAAACAATCAAACATTGCCACCGATGGTGATAAATATATGTATGAAAACGTATTTATTGCCGTATCAATACAAAAGTAGACCTTCCCAATAAAATTCTTTTGTTCACCGAAATGGCATAAAGCGAAGAAGCTCCCACCATTAATTTATATGGAAAATTTATTTGAGCTTCATAGACCTCCCCAAAAGGCGAGGATTGTATGTCTTTCTATGTCATCAGACGTCATGGGGGTTGTAGGTACATACAACTGGGTTGTTGAAAAGAAAGGAAGAGGGTGCGCGCTACCTCTGTAATGTATTTTTTTGCTAAACAAAAGCTGAAAGCTATTATCGCTTCTCGCCTTTTTTCGGGAAGCGAAATAAGCGTGAAGCGAACTTTCAGGAGATGAGAATTACCAGTATCCTGATATGATTGGATTATTTTTTCAACAATACATATATATATATATATATATATATATATATATACATATATATATATATATATATATATATATATATATATATATATATATATATATATATATATATCAAATAGGAAGAGCAACGCTATGTTACAATTATAAGATAGTGATATGGATATATAAACCACCAGAATAATCATGAATGCTTTATATTATTTGAAACTCTATTCGAAATGACCACCTGTTATTACACGTGAAATGTGTCATTTGGTCTGGACGGAGTAAATAGAATAAACAAAAAAATCGTTTTAGTGGGTAAGTCCATCGTTTAAAATGGTGAGTATGCTATATAATTTCCATTATCAAACTTATCATCATTAAGCCAACGAAACTATGGATACGGACAAAGAACCAAGAAAATCACACTGTACATTATTTAAGTAGATATGTACGTATAACATAATATGTGATGTTTAGAATAAGAAAATAGTTACTGTACTTGTAAGAATATGTATAAATGTGTGTATATGCATCACTACTAATTTACATTATATTTTTGGATTCAAATGCGTCTCTACATTTTGTGGCTTGACTCCAATCATCAAACCAATACAGAATTGCGCACACACAAATACACAACCACATAAACTTATGCATACAAACATATTCACAATTATGCATGTGTGAGCTGTGTTTTTCCAATTAAGGTCATGTTATGCTTTTTAACAATTTTTCGATGGCAATAAATCATAAGGTAGTCAGGTTCTCGTAAAAGGTTACGTTTATACGGGTGGTAATAATTTGGTTTCTCACGGAAAGGTTCATAAATCTGAACCTTTACCAAAATTGTCATACTCCAACAAATCACACTCTCTACTTATCTCCCTTCATCTCTACCCCCTCTCTCTCTCCCCCCTCTCTCTCTCTCTCTCTATATATATATATATATATAACGAGATATCTGTTTAATAGCGTATTATAGATTCCTCTAGCATTTTGCTGGCTATCCTCTCCCTCACACCATTCCCCTCACTCTCTCCTTCACATCAAACACAAGATATATATGAGAGAGAAAGAGAGACAGATGGACAGTGGGTGGGTTGGACAGAGTGCGTGTGAGAGAGTAGAGCAAATCAAATGCTGGAGGCATTTGTAAAATGATATTAAACAGACATCTCCTTGATATATATATATATATATATATATATATATATATATATATATATATATATCCCACATTACAAATCAGGAATGCAATATGATATAACATAATCCAATATCCGATGTATGATGGGTTTATTTCATGAAGTGCTCGATACATCCAACAATAAACATTGATTTAGAGTAGAGCTTAAGATATAATCGTATATATAATGTATATATGTATGTATATATGTGCGATTGTGTGAGTGATTGTGTGTGACTATGTCTGCGAGTGCCATAGCAACAAACCTATCCTGTTTTTTTTCAACTCCCGAAACAGGGATATTGTAAACAGCTGATGAACCACAAAAAATATGAAATTAAAATTAAATTACTTGTGGAAATAAACATAAAACATAATTACATGCAACTAAATCCTAAAATTGAATTATCACAGTTATATGTAACAGGTTAAGATAACTGTAATCGGATTAAAGATGATTTGCACGGCACATAGTCGTGAGAACTATATAATTGTTGACTCGAAAAATTCTTTTTCAGCGGTAAATTATGAAAAATTCTCCTGACAATATATATATATATATATATATATATATATATATATATATATATATATATATATATATAAAAGCTTCATCAGTACGTTCACACATAAACACGCGTACTGAAAATGTCTTAATCGTAGATATCCGTGATTGTTATTTTTGCATTGAGCGCTTCACTGAAGGTTGGTGGTTAAAACCGATTTAGCAAATATTAACTGTTGTAGCGAGTTCAATCCTCTCTGTATACCCCACATGTGTGACTTTGTACAAGTTTAAGCTAGAATTTTGTCAATTATCAAACACTTGGGGATTGCAACGTTCATTTTTCTCTGGTTAGTTTAGCTTTGTCTGTTGCAAAGCCAGACGTGTCAAACACATTGTGAGAATCGAATTAACTACGAAGGTAATTGTCAGCGTGGCTAGATTGATAACTAACGTTCGATGGTTAAATGCATGAAAATCGACTCTAATATTCTAACGTAGCCTAAAAGTCAGATCATAGATGCGTTTCTAGAGTGAAGATCTGGTAAGGGCAGTGTTATATTTTCAGGTTTACATTTGAAATTGAGTCAAAAACACCTTAAAACACATAGAAACATCTAGATTCTCCATATATATATATAAGAAACATCTAGATTCTCCATATATATACACACACACACACACACACACACACACACACACATATATATATATATATATATATATATATATATATATATATATATATGCATAATCAAGGAAATATATTACATATTATCAGATAAATTTAATCCCAAACATTTATCTAGTTATTACTTAATTTATCAAAATATTTTCTCCTATGAATGAAGAAAAAACATCGCTTATTTCACCAAAAACAGCAAATTTTGGCACCTAGACGCAACGTAAAACATCTAGATTTAGAGGAAAAACATCTAAATTGGCAACACTGAGCAAGGGATGTAATTCACGTTCCGGTATGTCAGTCAGTGACGGCAATCAATGCGTGAGATGCATTATAACTTGATTTTACAGGCGTTTCAGTAAATGTGGAGTTGTCAAACTCTTGCTCCAGTAGGTGCTGACTTCGTTTCCCCTCGTACCAAGAACAATCTTCACCTCATTTAGGGCAGGAACCTCTTCACAGTTTTTTGTATCCAAACTGATAAATGAAGTTGATACTTCCCTACCTTGATCAGAAATCACGACCAGGTGATGAGTAGGCGGCTCTCTTATCAACTAAGCCAAACTGACAAATCTCACATACCCAATAATTTACTAATTGCAAATACGATACAAAGATTGCAGAAATCGTCTCCAGTTGGAATAGAAGTGGTTGTAGGGCGTGACCCTGTAGCAGCCAGGCCTGTTTTCTTTTTTCAATTTACTTTACAGGGGGAAAAAACCAGAAAAAGAGATTCTTCCCTTAGGAGCATTACATATCACAACTGAAAAGGGTTGTAGAATGAATCGACTGAAACGTCCTGTAAACACCATGAACAACTTGTTAGAAAAACTCTTCGAATGATAATGAACCTCCTCAAAACTATTGACAGCATGATTGAGCTGTGCAGCATATTTTTTGTTCCTAGGTAGTGAGTGTTATTTTCTAATTGCTCAGGTCAAGGATATGGATTTCCTAGGCGGTTTTACCGAGCCCTCTGCTATATTTGCATTTCAAACAGCTGTCAAGTACGTTCTCTAAGTTGTCTGAGTCGAAATAGGTGAATTGAAAAAAAAATCAATGTTCTGACCACAAAAAAGGTGTTCGACGGGGATAATAATCATTTCCATGCTCTTTAGACTTGAACTTTCAGAAAATAACTCTTATTTCTTCAGAAAAAAACATTCAGAGATGTTTTGCATAGTGTAACCGTTACCTTACCTCTATCAAATATCCCTGTTACTACTTAGCTTTTACTTCAACCAAAAAAAAAAAAAAGCCACAAGTATCGTCTGTTAGATGTCCCAAGAAGGATGCTACCCTATTGTACATAAATTATTTTAAATCTTCAAACTATTTTAATTGAAAACACAAATTACAAAACTATGCTATTTACACACTTATTTCAACTTTACAATTGATGTTAAAGTAACTTCCTTCAACGAGGATGCAGGTTCGAACCCGTTCCATTACGGAAACCTTTCGTACAATTGGAGAACGACATTGTCGACACAATACGAAGGAGAGGATACCGGAATGAACTACCATTCAATACTGTTCTCTCTTTGTGCAGTGTTACCACATGACTAATAATGTAGTATAAAATCTACGCGTGCGTTTATTTTACTCTCTTATCCTTAAGGTTGAGTGCTCCATGTAACAGCCCGTATGAATCTTTAAGGTTTCGAAAGTGGGTCAATAACAGCAAAAATATTTGACTCAACTGTTGCTTGCGTATTTAGTTCATTCATGATAGCTTTAATTATATTGCAGGGAGTTATAGCATTTCTTTAAATTGTAACAATGCATTTAAAAAAAATTCGTACCGGGATGCGTTACGCAAGAAGCAAAATTGCTCTTAGTGATCAATAATCAGCAATACTCACTTATAACATCATATATAAGTACTATATATAATTGATAATATATATATATATATATATATATATATATATATATATATATATATATATATATATATATATATATATATATATATAAAATTCAAATGATACATTCGCCGTCTGATTACGGGATATTTCAAATATGGTTTCAATATAATATAAGGCGATTTATAATCATTCTGTCGGATCATATATCCATTCTGTAATGACATAACTGCTGCATTGAAAGAAACAAAGAAAGCAGATATTGATCATGAATAAACAAAATGAAAATTTGGAGTTGGAACAGCTATTTGGGCCTTTGCATTACCGGCCGCTGTTCAGCCCAATTCTATAAGAAACGCTACGTTGAAGCAGCTACCCTATCGGTTGTAGATTCGATTTCTGTAGCATATATATATATGTATATATATATATATATATGAAAAGATTTGAACATTAAAGATTTAGATATTTTCAAAAAGATTTATATCATTTCAGTCGATCATTTCCAAATAACCAAATGCATTTAATGTAAGAGTTTTCAGAAGGGTTTTATGTTTTACTCAGTAGTAAATATTATTGTGCTACATTGTGAATTTTAGGATTATTCACCATGTCAATCTTATATATATATATATATATATATACACACACACACACACACATACACACACACACACATATATATATATATATATATATATATATACTGTTTTTATTGTTATATTTATGTGATCATATCTGCATGTATCATGAATGAATTTCACAGAGTCTGAGCCTTAAACTGAGAACCACACAAAGTGCACATGAAAGAATCATGCTCAACGTCTCATGGAGAGACCACAAGACAGCACAATGTATTCGGGAAAAAAAGAGTCTGAAACTTAATAGAATCCATTAGGAAAGTTAAATGGCAATGGGCTGACAATTCTGTAAGATTGTCAGATAACCAATGGACTCGTAACATGGATCTCCAGAGATCAAATGCAGAACCGAGGCTGGTGAATATGAGATAACAAGACAAACTGGACAGGTTCATACAATATTGGCTCCTCAACGCTCACGATAGAGAGGTGTGGCAAATCCCCTGGAAGGTCCATGTCTAATGACATGATAAAAGAATGATTATGATGTTGATGATGATGAAACGTATTTTCATTTTCATCTCTGCATTTTCATTGATTATTTCCTACAGACACAGGTGTATGCTGGCGTGCCGTTCACACAGGGTTACCTTTGATAAGATATCGCCACAGAAAATATATAAACGGTTGAAAGAATTTCTTTGAGTGCTATCAAGGGAACCCCTAATCTCTCAAAAATATTACACACACATACACACTTTCTACCAGTAGATTTCAAATAAGATATAACACAAATTACAATTATATATATATATATATATATATATATGTGTGTGTGTGTGTGTGTGTGTGTCTGTTTGTATGTTTGTGTGCACGCCTTGAATGAGAGCGGAGACGAAAAAGAAAAATGATCGGTCAGACATGGGTCAGTCGATTTATGGGAGTGTTGGAAAGAAAGAAAGACACTGACTGACCGGCTCTTCCCAAGGGCCTTATTGTGATGGCTTGAAACGTTACTTATTTTCTTTGATAAATTAACTCGAAATGGAAATTTAAAAAAAAAGAACAATTTCAGTTTTCGATAACAAAACATGCTAAGCTACACTGGATGCTGAGGAATTCTTTTCCGTTGAATAATGGAAAAAAAGTTGATAACAATATATTTGGCAAGTAATTTGATTCCTGCTTTCAATCCATAATACTTTCTTTTCCTCTATGGAACTTGCCAGTTTTCAGAACCCTCTCCGACTTTGATGTTGAAGTTATCACTGATTGTCAATGTTCCTTCGACTACGATTCGGTTAAGCAAATGCAATTTAAAATTTTTGATGTTAACAAAGTTGCTCTGCAATTTTGTTTTGTTTTTGACTTGTCGACAGCCGTTGTCAGTCGTAAACTGTAATTATTACAGTATGACTGTGGTCTTACAACATAGTCGGATTTTTTCAATCAACCGTATTTAGGCATAAATCTAAAAAAAGATAATGTTCTTCTAAATACTGAATATGACATTCATTTATTTGGAAATTTTGCTAAAAATCTATGCGTGCAAAAGTTTCTAGTGAGACTAACTTCCTGAGATTTTGTTTTAGTCGAATATTTGAAATAATTTGATATTGATTTTTGCAAGATTTGTCTCTGCTTCACTCCATAACACCTTCGTTTCCTCCAGGAATCGGTCAGTTTTCAGAAAAAAAATATGTTTCAAGCATTTAAGAGGTCTGGTTGGGTTGTATTTACATCGTTATTACAAAGCTTAACAGGACCGTTATTTCCGTCCATGATACGGACGTACACCTCTGAAGTATTATGTTACTTCTATTAATCCATTTCGATTACTCTCGTTTTTGTAAATAAAAAATTATATCGGGAAATCCTTTGTTTGGTGAACATAAACGTTTTAGCCACTGTCGAATTCAATGCACAAAATGGCAAAAAGTATTCGGTTACACCGGGTGATTTTCAAAATAAAGTAATAACAATTTACGTATCAACTTCTGATTTTTCACACACAAAGAATTTTACACACGTTCGCTCACTCGATATTAAAAACGACATACAAATGTTGTGTCCTGTTTTTAACATCGAACCTATGAGTGTGTGAATCCTTACAATTTACAATCTTATCTAATAGAAATATCAGTTCATATGGTTTCAGATAAGTGACTTTGTTTCTTGCCCTTTCGTGCATCCAGAGTCGATTTCCTCAATGTTTTTTTTTCCTCCACAAAACAAAGAATTACCAAAAATCATTTAGGGTTGAAGGAAATTTTAAAAAAATCACCTTTGCAAAATCTTAAAACAAAACTTCCGCTTTCAAACATTTCAATAAGGGTCACACAAGGAGTAGTACGGACTACGTTGATCTGCGTACGGCAGGTCGGTATGGGAGTCTGCTCGAACCTGCCAAAGGTGTACCACACCCATGCCAAGATTGACCCGTACAAGCTGCCAGTTCATTCATTCAATACACTCAAACCATTTTTGGCTCGAGGCACCGCCGCCCACATGGTTGTGTAAGAAGACATATATCAAACATGTTTTATTTCTGTATGGTCAAATGTGCAGTTATTTCTTCCGCGGACAAAGTCAGAATTCATATATATATATCTATATCTATATCTATCTATCTGTCTATCTATCTATCTATCTATCTATATATATAAGCTCTTTAACAAGACAAGAAAACAAATGATATTTTGTGAATATTTCATGAAATCAAATGAGATGGGGACGCCAGAAGTCAGCACTACCTATCCTTTGTTTATCCTTTGGTCAAGTTACTATTGTACTCTAATTTTCAGCCCATAGGATGCAGCCGTTTAGGAGTCTATAAAACATAGAGTTGGAAACACAGTTACAAACAACTGTACTCAGGAAAAGCAACAAAGTAGACATTTGTCTCTCTCTCTCTCTCTATATATATATGTGTGTGTGTGTGTGTGTGTGTGTGTGTATATATATATATATATATATATATATATATATATATATATATATATATATATATATATATATATATATGTGTGTGTGTGTGTGTGAGCGTTTATGCGAGTTCCTGTGTGTATCAGACATATGAAATGTATACTACTAAAGATGCGCAGTCAGTTAAGTTAATCGTCAACAAAAATCATTTACGCACCATAAATCAACAATGTTTCCATGAAAAAAACTGAATACTGCTCTAGTATATATCACTGTTTTAAATGTTCCAGAATCAGATCATCAATTAACCCTCATCAGAATAATTTTTGAAAAGAATTATCTAAATTTTCCGGGATTAATTTTCATACAATGTAAACAACTTTTGTTTCTGTTTGGTATTCATGTCATCAAAATATCCCATAACAAGTAGTATTACGTAATAAAACATATTTTCATTATTTCTTGTTACTGATCGACCATTTCATAAATAACTCCAGTAATCAAATAAATTCTGAAAGTTTAATTAAATTACATTGATTAACTGAGTCTTGAAAACAAAATGTGGACTGGAAATTTCCCGAATGATTTCCAATGTGTTTTATTCATTTTCTTTTTCAATACGTAAACATAGATTCCCAAAACAAATTTTCTCTATAATAGAAAAAAAAAATTTTTTGGTGCAACGTAGAAAAGGTGGTCCCGGTTGTATAGAAAGGTGGACACTCGTTTAACGGTGCACTAATAAAAAGATACGAGAATAATTGAAAGAAAAAACAGATGTATATACATAAATTATATTGTTGATGCTTCGAATGAATTAAATGGATTAGTGTTTTTTTAAAAAATTTGTTTGCTGTTTTCAACATCGAGTTAGTGAGCTTGTGTGAAAATTTAAAATCAGGACCATCTTCCTCACATTATATGTATTTTTTTACATGAGGAAATTAAGCGCTAGATTTTGAAATGGAGATGGAGGTAGGGGTGGGGGACATCATAAAAAAGTCTTCCTTTCCAACATATGGCAGATGCAAACATTGTAATAGGCGTCTCATTCCTACTTCGAACACAAGACGAGTGGCTGTAGAGAAAAGCATATTTTTGACCACCATCTCCACGAGACCCTCAAAAGAAGAAGAAGTCAAGCTAAGAATCACCTTAGGATCGCAAGCCTTTGGCAGAGCAAGCTCAACCTTCAAGAACAAGAAGATCCCATTAAAGAAGGGTATACAACCAATGCATCCTTCAAATAGTCACTTATGGAGCTGGAACATGGAACCTAGCCGAGAGCCAGTCCAGGCTATTGAGAACCATGCAACGTGCACATGAAAGAATTATGCTTAACCTTGAATGGAGAGACCTCAAGACGGCACAATACATCCGGGAGAAGACAGGAGTCACGGACATCAAAGGATCCATTAAAAAACCCAAATGGCAATGGGCTGGTCATGTTACAAGAATGGCAGACAACCGATGGATATCACGACTTACGATATGTTTCCCCACTGATCACATGCGCAACCGAAGTCGGTAGAGTATTAGATGGATAGACAAGCTAGACAAATTCAGAAAATACTGGCTCTGCGATGCCCTCGATAGAGAAGTGTGGCGAATCCTAGAGAAGGTCTATGTCCAAAGACAGACGTTAAGAGACTGATGATGATGATGCAGCCGAAATTTTGCTCCACTGGGTCGTTTAAAAATATAGCTAAGCGAAGCGTTCACAGCACGTGTGTTTTACCCCGTAACCTGTCTTAAATATAATGAAATCGAATGGTACGAAAAGATTCTGTCTGAGATGAAGATAACAAGATTCACTGAACCACACATTGAATCTAGTGCGTTGAGCGATTGAACGACAAATCTATTATGAATAAAAATCTTCTATTTCATATGTTAAATGATTAACCTCTGTTAATTAGGCAGTGTCTATCTAGCCTTCTCTGGCGGTCAACTCTGATCTATCTATCTATCTATCTATCTATATATATATATATATATATATATATATATATATATATATATATGTATGCCAAAATTCAGCTTCCAAAATGCAGAATTGTGGCCTACGAACTTTTGGTTAAATAGAACAGAAAGTCTGGATCATGTTTCGCTTTATAATTTCATTGTGAATGAAACCCCATTTTGAAATCTTTTTAAAAATCACATAACATATGTCCAGCACTGTGGAAAGATGCGCTGGTATGGAAAATTTCAGCTTCCTAAATACAAAATTATTGTCAACAAGTTGGGGTAAAGCCTTATTTCAGTATCCTTGGTCGAAATAAAAAGCGGAATGAAAGTCCTTTGTATTCATGTCCCTTGACTTCAGCAATGGAAGGCAGACGCTCTCGGAAGAAGAAAAGTGGAAAATGAAAGATGAGTGAAACAAGAAAATAATCCTTTCTAATTTTAGGTGTAAAATTTCTTGTTAAAATTTTATAATTCAGTTATTGTTGTCCATTTCAGAAGACCTTTTTCTTAATAATGAAAATGGTTGGGAGGAATACAAACTGCACAGTACTCATGGGAGGCTTCATTGCTGAGATGGCTTAAAGGAAATAATGGGGGATAAAGGATAATTGAATTTGGGATAGGACAGAGAAATAGGCGGGGCAGATCTGGGGACTGAAAGAGATGTAGAATGAAGATAACAAACACTTTTTCCCCCAAAACGTGTAGGTCTCAAATGGACTCGGAAAGGCCCAAATGGAACAGCAGAAAATGAAATTGACTCCATCATAGCTGATGAAATGATACGTCAAAAACGTCACACTCTCCAATAAAGTAAATATAGGAAGTGACCACAGAATGGTAGAAAGCAGAATTAAATTTAACTTTAAAACGGAAACAGAATGAGCCTAAAGAAGAAAACATGCTCCAGTAAAATAGAGAGAATTACAAATTTCTCGGTAGAGATAGAGAATAGTTTTGAGGCCTTGTGGAATAATGAAAGTAGCAAAGAGGAAAAGAGAAAAATCTGATGAACATAATCAAAGCAGCAGAAGATATTGTTGGTGAAACAAATGGAAGCAATAACACAATAAAATACCCAGAAACAACTTTAGAACCAATCGAAAAGAAGAGGAATATGGCAAAAGGACCAAAGACGAAACCATAAGAGCAGAGATGTGACAAGAGGAAAAGAAGTAAAACGTGGAGAGAGAGCAAAAACTATCAGATCAATGAAGAGCTTGAAACGCACTCAAGCCGCACATCATACTGGCAAACAACAGATGCTAACATTAATAGAAAGAATTGGCGAAATTAACAAAAGTAAGCACAAGATATTTACAATAAACAAAGAATACTATGAGAACCTCTATACATAGAAAATAAAAGTGCTACCAACCAAAACTTTGATGTAAAACAGTGAGTTTCCAGACTTAACGACAGTCGAAGTTGTTTTTGCGTTACGAAATATAAAAAGCAGAAAGGCCCCAGCTGAAGATGGCATAATGATAGATCTTTTAGAAGATATGGGGGATGTCTATTGCAATGGACTAGTGCAACTATTCACGCAATGCTTAGGAAGAGAAAAAGTTCCTCAAAACTTCTGTATGGTAATAGTAATTCATCTACACAAGAAAGGAAGCAATAAAGAACTCGACAATGGCCAGCCAATTACTTTACTACCCAACATTTACAAACTATTCTTAAGAATACTTGCAAATAGATTAACAAACACTTTTGATAAAAACCCACCGCGTGAACAAGCAGGCTTTAGAAGTGGCTATTCGACAACAGACCACCTACACTGATTAAACCAGCTAATCAAAAAGACACCAAGATACAACAAAGCGATTTGTGTGGCATACTTAGACTATAAAGAAGCCTTTGACTTAGTAGAACACCAGGCGGTTTCAACTCAATGCGAGAACAGTGTATAGATGAGAATTATATAAAAGTAATTGAGAATATTTACAAAAATGGCTCTGCAATGATCAGACTTCATAAAGATTCGAACAAGATAGAGATTGAAGAAGGAATAAGACAAAGGGGTATATATAATACCACTAAAACTCTTTACTTCGAGACTTGGAAGCGCCTTTCGGAAAACTGACTGGGGAAAACATGGGAGTAAACATAGACGGGGAATGTTTAAACAAGTTAAGGGACTGTAATGATAATGCATTAATATCAGAAACTGCAGAGGATCTCCAAAACATGTAAAGTAGTCTGAATACACAAAGCCAAAAAATAGGGTTAGAGATGAACAAAATAAAGACAAAAGTAATGTTTAATGACTGAGTTCCGAAAAAGAAGATAATAGACAGTGAAGTCTTGGAAGAAGTTAAGCTGTACATTCGTCTAGGTTAGACAATGAAGCTAGAGAAATCTCACGGAAATGGAATTAGACAGTGGCTGGAAAGCATTTGGTATGAATAGAGACATATTGAAAAGCAAATTGTCTAAATGCTTAAATCATAAAATGTATAATCAATGCATAATACAAGCTATGACGTACGGGTGTGAATCCTGAAATCTTGAAAAATATTAAAAAACAAACTCAGAATATCACAGAGAGCAAAAGAAAGAGCAATGTTAGGAACAACCCTTGAAATAAATGTACATGGATCCGAGAAAAGGCCAGGGTAATGGATGTGGTACTTTTAATTGAGAGGCAAAAATGGAGATGGGCAGAGCTCGAAGCAGGGACAAAAGACTAAGCAAAAAACTAACCGACTGGTGCCAGTAGAACAGTAAACTCAGTAGGAAAAGACAAGACAACAAGATGGAGAGTCGAGATAAGAATGAATGGAAATCACATTCGTCATTGGAGGAGATGGGAAAGGCCTTTGTCTAATATAATGGATGATGATGATAATGATGATGATGATGATGATTGTAAAGCAATGTTTTGCAAGCCGTTATCAGTGAGTTCGATCCTTTACTGCCGGAGTACTCTCCCAGAGTAGATGAGTTTTGTAATCCAGTTCTGTAAATACACACATGTGCATGCGCATACACACACACACACACACACACACACACATACACAAGTGCACACACATGCATGCTCACACACACAAACACACACACTCACAAACACAATATCTAAGAATATATATGCATCAAAAAGTAATATAAAAAATTCGGGATATTTAAAACGCAAATGGCTTTCTAAAATAAAGAAAAACAAATAGAATAAACGATTCTTTATTTCCTGATGGTAGGGTGATCTCAACAGAAACTATGCGAAAATGGTGAGTAACACACACACACACACACACACGCACACACTTATGCACACACACACATACATATATATATATATATATATATGTATACATATATATATATATATATATATATATATTTATGTATATATATATATATATATATATATATATATATATATATATATATATATATGTATATGTATACTTGAATAATTACCATAAAGGTATTAAACAGAATACACACACACACACACACACACACACACACACGCACACACATATGTGTGTTTATTTGTGTATGTATTTGTATAAATACTTGAATAATGATCATTAATGTATGAAACAGTTAAGGTATAAAATGTTGTAAATCTATCCATTGGAAAAAAATATTTACTTAGATTTATATACGTATATATATACATATATACATATATATATATATATATATATATATATATATATATATATATATATATATATATATATATATATATATATACGTGAGTGTGTGTGCATTTGTATCTGTATATATGTATGTGTTATGTGTATGTACGTATATATGGAGTGGGTATATCAAAACATTGCTCGAAAATAAGAAAAACATCTTTGTTATGGTACAGAGGAAGAACATAAGGCTTCATTTTTCTGTAAGTAAATTCATCCACAATCTTTGTTTTCAAACTTCTAATCTGTTATGACTAGATTACACAGGAAATTACTTATTTTTTTATAATGGTCATTTTAATATACCTATATATATATATATATACAAGTGTATATTTATGTATAAAGAGAGAGATAGGGAGGGAGAGAGAAGGAAAGAGAAATAGATAGAAAGATAGATATATTTATATAAGCAATAGTGAACATGAAATCAAAAAACAATAACGACAAAGATGAGTGTTAAACCAACATATAACGTTTACCGATATGAACGTACTTTTTAATCATTTTTAACAAGTGAATAAACATAGGCGTCCGATTGGAGTAATGGGGTGGGGCACACGGTGAATTCACCCTTCCACCCACCTACAAGATCAGGTCATCTTACTAAAGGCGTGGGAGTTTAAAGTTTCAACTTTTATAAAGACCGAACATCAAGGGGTCAATCATGAACAGTATAGAACGAGTCATAGCTTAAGCATCCCCTAGTCCCTTTTCTGACAAGCAACATCCTGAAATATCTTTTTAACTGCCACCTCTGCAGGTGCATCTCCTTTTTCCCAACCCCCCCACTTTGAAAGAGTGGCAGTGGACGCCCATGTCAATAATTAATGGTCAATATCATTCTCCACACTTACTCTCCCCACCCCTCAACAAACCCAACCTTTTTTTTATTTTTTCTTCCAGAGATTTTTGATAACGAGTAATATAAATGACAAACGTAGAAAAACCAAAAAAACAAAAAACAAAAAACAAAACACGAACAATTCAACAGTTGGCACTTGTGCTAACTTACCGGCTTTGTAAAAATGAATCCCGTAAGCCTTTTTCCCGCTGTTGTTATTGTCTTCCTTCTCTCAGAAATTAAATAACTGAAGTAGAAACGGTATCCAAATGTTTTTTTTTTCTTTCCTTTCTCAAGGTATTATTTTCTTTCTGGAAGGGAAAGAAGAAAAAGAAGAGGCTGTTCAATATCGGTCAGTGATAAATTCGTTCATTCCGTCCTTTTCGCTAAGTTAGTTTCACCGGTTGGTCTCCGATTTCGTAATAATACTGACGACTTTTTCTCCTTCTGTGTTGTGTTAAGGTTCGTGGAGTGAAACATGGAAAACTTGATAGGTAGTAGCCGTGGGGAGAGACGATAAAGAGAGGGACATTCTTAGACTGAGGGGGAATTAGCCCCCCAACCCCCCTCTCAATAAAGAAATAATGATTAAAAAAAAAAGAAAGATCACCAAGAAGAGAGAGGAGAAAAAAAGTTGAGACAGAGGCAGGAAAGAGGAAACGAGAAGAGCTTTGGTGTGAATCTTAGTCTGCAGTTGGACGTGTTGCGTTCACTCTCTTTCTTCTTTCAATAGCAGAAACTCTCTTTCTATTACGCTCTCGCTCTCATTCTCTCTCTCTCTGTCTCTGTCTATCTCCTTTCTCTCTTCCTTTCTCCGCTTCTCTGTGCTGTGGCTGCAGTAACCTCTTTACCGTTTTTAGTGTTGGCAGAAACATGAGAGAAGATGGGGAGGAATATTGGTAAGAAACGAGGGCAGGGAGGGAGGGAGACTGAGGGATTGGAGGAGGGGAAGGAGGAGGAGGAGGCCTTGCGCGCACGGAGCAGCGAACACACAGACACACGCGGGAAACGTCTGATAAGAAGACAAGATAAAATGAAGATCGTTGAACTGATATGACAACGCTCGGGATTGCGTAGGGGAAAGGGTTTTGCCAGAATGTTAAAAAAAAAAAAAAAAACAAACAAAAAAACACACAAAAAACCAGCAACAACCCCCCCCCAACAAATTCTCCCAAATGTGAAAAGAGAGGTGCACACACGTCCGCGCACACGCACACCCATAAACGTGTCCCCACGTATAACACATCAACAACACTCGTGCACCTATACAACGAACTCACTCTCCACTCCGACGCTCCAACAAGAGCGCACCCACCCATACGGGCGCACCCACACATGCGGCCGCACCCACACATACTAAACTTAGCCTAGTACGGTCCACTCTGGTAAAAGAGATGAAGAAGTAAACGACAGTAAGGATTGCGTCGCGCCAATATTCGGGATAGGAATCGCCCATGTTTTTTCTTCTTTTTTTATATAAAAAAAATCTGTCCGATGGCGCCTGTGGAAAAAAAAGCAACTATCTCTGCCACAAAAGAGGCCTCGCACCCACACACATACGACCTAAATAACACATCCACACACGCATAAAATGAACCGTCAGAACGGCCACACAGCGTGTAACATACTTACACACACGCGCAGAAACACATGGCCACTTCAAGTACAGGTGCAACACACCTCCGTTGATACAACACACGCACGCACACTCGTACAGACTCTCTCTCACACACGCAAACACACGTACACACTCGGCACATACACGCACATTTCCTATGCATACGGTATGGCCATATTGGTGTGTATCTTAATCCTCATATACCTCTCCTTCATCAGTGCACGTCTCTGCACCTCCCACCTTAGTGCAATGAGTATGAGCTATTTAAGTGGATTGCCCAACCCCCGCCCCGATTTACTTTGAGAATTCTCTTGCACCAGAAAGTGACAGAGTTTTCCAGTACACACTCACTTATACATATAAATACACACACACACACACACACACACGAGAACACTAGTTCCAATATAGAGAAAACACCTGGTATAGATATTCACAAATCATACTTTAGTTGAAAATCCTCGAAATTGTGTTTAAAAGTATTTAAATTGATGACCGCTGTGGAACACCAGGTACCGGTAAGCAAGTTGTGGCCTTGTGCCATACTGAACTTAGCTTTGTAAACAAATATACGCAACATGAACTCGCACACAAGAACACAGCGTACACACACACACACACACACACACACACAAAGACACGGACATTCACACACACATTCATAACACCTACCCACATAGTAGCTGATACTTACACACAGACACCTGTAACACCAAACCTCTAGAAAGCGTAAGTGGCCTACAAATCAATACTTAAATATCGACTTTTATACTTACAATATGATACAAGAACGCTCATAAAGTGACTTTAACAGGAGGGCGCCTGCTGTTGAGCTATTGCTAGAGAACTAATCTCACTTGAGTTTCGAGCCACTAATTGCGCTCTCTACCAGACTAAGCTGAGCCCGAGCAAATCTTATATACTTGAGACAATGTATATATATATATATATATATATATATATATATATATATATATATATATATATATATATATGAATTCCTGATGGTATACTATAGGCATTGAAGTAATGTATTTTTTTCAAAGATTTATTCTTACGATATATATATATATATATATATATATATATATATATATATATATATATATATATATATATATATATATGAGAAATGGACATATTTGGTTCGACAGAATGAATTATAAATTGCGTTATATCATGTAGAAACTTATTTGAAATGATATACCGTCATTACAAAGTTGATATATCTCTCAATTTAGATAACGTAAACACAATGTACTATTAAAGAAAATGGGTCGGTTGTAGGAATCGAACCTGCCACCGATATAGTAGCTACCTCAATGTAGCGATGCTCTTATAAACATAATGTACGTAATAACAAATAATACATGTGTATTGACTGTAAAAAGTTTTTCACTCGTTTTAAACTATAATACAGACCGACACTGCATTGTTTATGTGTTTATAAAAGGAGATTTCCAAAATAGGAATGACGATCAATAAGTCCGTCGTCTTACACAGTTATTTGCTGGAATTCCCCTGTATAACTTCCACCTATGTGATTAATAGAGAAGCGTTGGGTTAAGTGCATTGACAAGGATGATGATTGTCTTGATAAAAATATCTATTGTGAAAAATAAATGTTATTTCCATGATGAGACTACAGACCAATGGGCCTACGTGTACACACACACACACACACACACACACACACACATACACACACACACACAACACACACACACACACAACACACACACACATACACAACACACACACACATACACACACACACACACACACAACACACACACCACACACACACACACACATATATATTTGAGTCATTTGGAAATTTCGATTGAGTTGAATAGGATAATTTGCATCGTTATGAGTTGATAAGATTGTCTTAATATTAACACACACACACACACACACACACATATTATATATATATATGGATTAAAAGTGGGAGTTCGTTTTATAACGTTGATTAAACCTTCGTTTCGCTACTTCAGGTCATCCGAATTCTGATTTATCATTGAATGATTACGTCCTCTATGTATCAAGTTTTACATAAACACAATATCCTACTTTTGGTTTTTCCAATATTCAAATGAAGTATTATTTTAATAGACAGAAGGTTTTATCCAAAAGTTCAAGTAACTTGACCATGAAGAAACCCTAACGTCTAGTTTCCACCATGTCCTTTGAAGTAATCCCCAAAGCCATGTGTAGAGCTTTCACATAAAGAGTGCTGCTCTCAAAACGTAGCCGTAAAAGACCGTACCACATTTGATTCTGAGGCGATTCTTCATTCGAATTCCCCGAATTTCGGCAAGCACCTCTTATATATATTTATATATTAACTGCAGAGATACCAAGCACACACACACACACACACACACACACACACACACACATACATACATACATACATACATACATACGTATACATATATATATATATACATATATATACATATATATATATATATATATATATATATATATATATATATATATATATATATATATATACTACATCATACACATATGTGTGTGTATGTAAGTGTGATGGAGTAAGGATTCGCTACACGGAGACATTTATGCTTATGTTGAATGTATCGAGCACTTTAAGAAATAAACGTATTACACATCAGATATTGTCTCTGTGTGTGTGTGTGTGTATATATATACATATATATGTTGTAAATTATACAATGCTCTCTAAGCCTGTGGTAGACGGAGCTTTGATATTTAAAAAAATATTTTCCCACCTGATTAATTGCTAAGCATAAGAAACTCCATAGTCGTGGATTTTATACAAACATACATACATATATATATATATATATATATATATATATATATATATATATATATATATATATATATATATCGTAACCTTTGATTAGTCTAGGGCCTAGATGTAATAGAAAAATTGTGCTGCACTAATCATGAGAGTAATTAGGGCCTTTTTATTTAATCACCAAGCAGACGATATATATATATGTGTGTGTGTGTGTGTGTGTGTGTGTGTGTGTGTGTGTGTGTGTGTTTCATTATTTGTACAAAGTAAGCATCGAGGATTGTGTGTAAGCTTGTACGTATTTCAATTAATTTATATTCCTCTATCGGTGTCCGTGTATTCATTTTCATCCATCTATCTATCCATCCATCCATCTATCTATCTGTGAAAATGCTCTTACATCGTGTTCTTCATCCCAATGTACTATGAATATTTTTTTCCTAATCCAAGTGAGTGTAGCAAATTCTGGTATTGATCAGAGCCGATACTTTCCCATATGATTTAGACGACCGTTAAAAGTTTATTTATGCCTAGACTACAGAACTTAGTTTTAAAAAATCATGCAAATATAAAACGGCCCAACAAATGTCACAAGCTATAGAAAAAAAAAACAGTTATAAACATAAACACCCGATTCATTCAATGGCACTTCGTCTCTGAAGTCACACAATTTCAGAACGCACTTAATATTTTGGAGGAAAAAATCGGATATAAAATAATGATAATAATAATAATAATAATGATAATAATAATAATAATAATAATAATAATAATAATAATAATAATAATAATAATACAAAAAGCATGAAGACATTATTATAGGTCCGTAAACGTCTAAGGTCTTATGGATTGAAAGAGCTCAAAACAGAATATAACCGGCAAAAAACAGATGGAAAAAAAAGTAAAACTCTTTTTCAGATTAAATACTTATATCCTGTGCGTCTGCTTTGTGTGTTTTTGCTTTGAGTGTTTTCATTTCGTATTCAATTCAATGCATTAAGGAGATAAACTACTTGGGAAAAAGAAAGACTCAAGGTATAAGAATATAAGTAGATATTTGTCTGGAAAAAAATCTCACCGGAAGTAACCGAAAAACTCCAAAACCTTAGTTCAATACTCCAGATTGTTTTACAACGGAATGACAAGCTGAAAGTAAAGTCCAGTTCAACATTATAGCTATATGGTAAATAGACTCCTCTAAAACCGTTTTTTTTCAATTCTGACACATTTCCAAGGGTATCAGTTGTCTTATTGATTGAAAGCATAAGAAGCTTTTGCTTAAAAAAATGAAGTTTTTTTCTCGCTTAGACCCAACTTACGAATCTTAACCTAAACTCAAGTTAAGTGTTTCGTGAATTTATTGTCGTCGCAATCTTTCGTTTTATGTCCTCATAAATTGAAAACAACTACGTATGTATAAAAGAGCAGACATACTGTTGAATCTGTAAAAAAGCAACTGACGATAAAAACTCTTTCTGTACAATATAAGGAAAGTTTTAAATTGTAAAAGTACACAACCCTCGTTTACTCGATGTTAAAAACTGTGCACTAATTAAAAGAATTAAAACATCTAATAAGAAGAATCGAATTTGGATTGGACACTATTATCCGCTGTGATCATGATAAATATTAAATAATTTATACATTAAAAAATACATATAAAGACAAGTAAATGATTGATATATTTAGAAATATTATTGATAAAGTGAGTAGATATGCAGGGCAAATGATGTTTGTAAGAGGCCGAGCGAAATCTTTCTAAGGATGCAAAAAAAGAGTTTCTGCATCCGTAGTCATTTTCGACGATGGTTGAAATTTGTGTGGACACCCAACAATAGAATGCCTTTTTAAGATAGTAAACTTGTTTATTCATATTGAATTTCTGTGACAATATTTACGTAAGTGTTCCATGTTTAAAAAAAATAAGATTCGGAAAAGGGAATAAAGTGGGAAATTGTATTACTATATATTCGCTACCCCATCCAAGTTCTTTTTTTCTTTAATTTTCTTCTTAAATCTCTTCTTAATTTTTTTTTACCGTCAATATTGTTTTGCTAATTATAGCCAAAACAATGAGCAATGTGTCAGTTTTCTGTACTGTGAAAATTTTTTTCTTGTGTTGTGGAAATTAAAACCAATTGTTCAAGTTTTTCTTCCCGACAAATATGAATGAGTTTGGTTTTGAGCAGGTGATTTGCTACCCCAGGAATTACACGTTCAAAGACGAATCTAACCATCCTGGCATCAGTTCACCCAGCAAAGCTGTTGTATCGAATCCTCCAGAGGAGGAATCTGTCAGAAAATGGCTGAGCGACGCTTGCGATATGCAATTGATTGCGATAAACCATTTAAATTCCATGTCTTTCCAGAAATAATTCACTTATCCACTTACAAAGACTAATTTACAATGCACGCCTTTGATTTGATATATATATATATGTATATATATATATATGTGTATGTGTATATATATATACATATATATATATATATACATATATATACACATATATATATACATATATATATATATACATATATATACATATATGCATATATATATATACATATATATATATATATATATATAGAGAGAGAGAGAGGGGGGATGGGGTTCGGGAGAGGTCTGTATTGAATGTAAATTGGGTGATGTACGCTTGTACATTCTTAAAATGCATAAACACCTACATATTTACATATGCAAAGCTTGAGTGGGAAATAATAATAAATCTCCTCGTACTCAAACGTCATCGCTGATAGAAAGTGAGATGCATGCATCTATGTAGATAAACAGAGTGTGGTTTATGCTCATAGAAACGGACGCAGCTAGACGAGGATGAAGATTTATACCTCAACACACAAGCGCAAAGACTTACACATGTACGAAAGCCTCCAAGAACACTCACGCACACAGAAGCAAACCTTCAGTCACACACACAAGAGCACTGACTTTTATACACAAGCGGACAGTAGCTTACATACATCCACACGTATGCAAACACTTTGGTTTCCTCTCACGCACACTCACTCACATGCAACGAACGCCAACACAGTTACTAACACACGCAAATGCAAACACTCTTTGCCCACATACACGAAGACAAACATGACGCACTTGCTCACGCAGAAATATTACTCATACACGCACAAAAAAGCGCTAACATAGTCGCTCTCACACGTAAATACACTCACGCAGACGAAATCACTCGCTCTCATACACACACACGCAATACACCCGCTTACACTCACTCACATTAGCTTATACACACGCAAACACATTTGCTTACATACGTGCACACAAACACATGCTCACTCTCATGCAGACACACACACACACAAGCAAGCATTTTCACTTACACATGCACTTATTCAACTGCAAACATGCTCTTTCTCTCTTTCTCTCTCTCTCTCTCTCACACACACAGACCTCAAAAAGACTTAAGCACGAAAACACGTTTGGTCAAATATTTCAAATATCCAAGAACAACAGAAAAAGTTATCAAACTAATCTTGCCTCACCACTGTAGTAAGTTTCATTTTCACTGGATACCCAATGTGCCCTGCTAAGAAAATTGATAGTTCAGAATATCACGCCATGAAACGATGGTTAATGACCAAGTCTCCCAAGAGCATAAATACTGAAACAAACTCGATCTTTACTGGGCACCTCATACTCATGACTTTGTGCTTCACTTAGCTGATCTGAGTGAATCGCAGTAAATAACAAAGATTACATTTTTATATTTGTACGGTAGAAATTCCCGTATTATATAAACATATAAACGAGATGATTCATTTACTCAATGTGCACAAAGGTATGTTCTCAGATAATTTAAGAATGATATCGGACAATGAGAATTTTAGAGTGTTCGGAAGAAGTATGTATTTGATGCAGGGGCGTATATTCAGGGTGTGCTGGGTCTATGTCGCACAATCATCATCGTTTTTCGTTTCTTCATAATTATTAATTTCGTTTTTGTTACTTTACAATTATCGATTTTGCTGCTTCGAATTTAAGTTTACTCAATCAAAGGACATAATGTAGAACTTATTGTTACCAACCCCGCTTAGAAATATTGTCAAAGTGAACTCACAACCTTACAAACGGCTAATTATGCCACTAATTTGAAAAACATGGAAAAAGGCGTATGACCATTAAATTCCAAAAGCAAAATAAGGTACGCATGGTGTGCTCCATTTTAATCGCACACCCATGTATTCGATCTAGGTGTTTTTCATCTAATTTTTGCTGGTTTTGGTTGTATGTGGATGACAGAAATTGTAATTTAGATGATTTTTGATAAAATAAGCAATATTTCCTTTCAACTTATAATAATGAATGAATAATATTTTGATAAATCAAATACTATTTAGATAAAATATATGCTGAGTTATTGATAATACGTAATACATTTCCTAGATTTCACACACACACACACACGCACATACATATATGTGGATAATCTAGATGTTTTAGATATTTCAAGATAGTTTTTACTGTTTCTACTTCCGTTGTGAATATTCAATAACAATAATTTTCTCTCGCTTAAGGCATAGTAAAAAATGAATCAGTCCTAATTGTGTTTAACTTAAGTAGTTTCCCGTTTTTCAATTTGAATGAAATGATCCCAATTTTCCTATCGTTTGTTTCTATTCTGACTGCAAAGTTATTGAATACATTTTCCATTTTTTAAATTATTCAAGGGATAGAGTACAATTATTATCATTTAAGAAAAAAATTATGACTACTTTTTACCTTGATCTCAATTTTATTGGGTGCTTTTTATCGCAAAGATAATTTCAGATAATTTTTAGTTCTGGAACACGCGTTGGCGACAATGATTCATTTATGGAATATACGAATATTTCCATATTTTTTGACAATAATAATTAAATTCATCTTTTTTATTCACGACAGCCAATCACACTCATTTCCAAAGGATTTAAGACGAATTTTGGTAGAATTATTCTCTAATATTCTGTATTAAAAAAGTGATCTTCATATTTTCCAGACTACACTCAACCTCTTCTCCTTCTCTAATCTGTTAACCCTAGTGCAATGGAAGGTTCACTGTGTTGTCCTAATCTTTGTTGTTGTGGTCACATTTCAGCCAAAACTTACTGTTACGTAACCATGTCAACTCCCATTGAGTTTTGACTTTATTTTCAACAACGACAGTTGACAATGACCACACCAAATAAAGTGATGTCATACATACGAATAAAAGTGATTTACGAAAGACCTGATGACAAAATCATTCCCACTTCTGAAAGATTTGAAATGGAACTCTTTGTTTTGGAATAATATTATAGAGAGAAATGATTTCTGTTTTTTTTTTTTTTTAATTTTCAGATCTTAATGAAGCAGGGGAGTTTGGCCCTTAAAAAAAACACAAAGCAACTCTAGGGCGAACAATAAGATGATTACAAGTTTAGCCCCAGTTGTATGCAACACTGTCCCTCTCCATCTCTTCTCTGGCTTTCTGGATTGCTCTACCCAAATAAATAGGTTCCTTCTTCTTTCTTATTTCAGTTTAATATGGTTTCCAGCATTATCGTTCCATCCAAACTATTTTTCTTGTAACTATACATTGATTCTCTGCAAGTGCATGTTGTAGAGCAAATTCCCCAAACCGGATACAACATATGAGGAGCGGTTGGAAAGTAGACAACCATTTTGAATATCTTGAGAACCGGTTGGGCAGCCTAGCAAATAATCAGAAAAGACCTTACTTTGAATGCGTAAACAGACACACTCTCGTGTGATATAGTTAACGGTGGGACGCTATTAGGTGGGCTTGTGTATTGGGGTGACCATCCCATTAACAAAAAACAAAAAACAAAACAGGTTATTATATTCTTGATGCCTCGTGCACGTTTCTTTTGGCAACATATCGCATCACTCATGTCTGTCATACCCAATAAGATTAGGCTCCCTGCGACTGGATTTTCCGAAAGTTATAATCGAAGTTGAAAGAGGAATTTCAATTGTGGCGAGATTATGGCAAATAGAGTTCGGCAGCTGATAGTAATTTCGAAAAAGTACTGTCAGATTGATATGAAAAATACAGGAAACACTTGGATATGAATGTGAGGGCCTAAGGAGGGGGCTCTCTGAAATGAACTTTGACGCCACTTCCGAAGGTAAGCTATTTTTCGCTAATGATAGATGACTATATATTTTCCGGAGTGTCCAAATACATTCGTGGACAGGCAAAGAGTGTGTGGATATTTGCCAAGCTTATCTTGATATAACATGAGGCTATAAGAATGAATGTCCCAGTGAAAATTCGATTCAATTCAGTTGTAATGGCCAGGGAGACCACAACACTCTCCCAATTTTCAGACTTCAGACTGCAATATAAGTTCAAAGGATCAGCAAAGCTAGTCTGCTAACAATTGCTTCGACGTGAAGCAACAAATTGTTGTAGCACATGGTTGCAAATCAGTGTCACGCAATGAAGATAGTATCCATTACTGTAGAAATGAACTGCATGACTAAATTTATTATCAGCATTTTAGCGTTCGTCGTTGAATATAGATATTCACCAAGATTTGTTAGACCTCACTATCATTGGCGTTGCGGAGCCCATACTTTATGAAATTGTCTAATTCGTCACGCTATCACATTTTTGCCCATAATCATTGTGGATCGTTGTGAGTTGTGCTATCCAGCTGTTGTATGACAGTCTTGCAAAATGGCCAGCCTATCGCCATTTGAGTTTTTTGATGGATTCTATGATATTTCTGACTCATATTTTTCTCTGATACACTGTACTGTCTTGTGATCTCTGTGTGTGAGGTTAAGCATGATTCTTCCCGGTGTATGTTGCATGGTTCTCAGCTTGAGGGACGATCCTAGTTATGTTCTATGTTTCAGCTCCATAGTTGACTATCAGGAGGATGCATTGGTTGTATGCCCTTCTTTTTAAGATTAATCAAATTTTCTTGTTCTCGAAGGCTTGCTCTATTTGAAGCTTGCCAATCTGGAGTGATTCCTCGTGTGATTTCTTCTTCTATTGAAGATTTCGTGGAGATTTACTGTTTTAGGTGGATGCAGTTCCCACAGCTCTGCATTTTTCTATTCTGTGTCTTTGCTGCAGATGACATTTGTTTTGAGGACACCAACTTCCTTACTTTCTTTATACAGTTTGTCTAGCATTCATGGGTGATTATGAAGATTCTCAGCAAAGAGGACGTCATCAACCTTCCACCTTACCATCACAAACTAGTTAATGCCACTGAAAAAATTAACGGTTCTATTTGAATGTCTGAGAAACTATAAGAATTAAATGATAACTAGGATAAAAAAAATGGTATATTTGTTTCTGTTGAAAGATCCATAGTTTCAAATGGTTGGAAGGAAGTACTGAGAGAGTCAAGTGTTAGGGATAGCAAACCAAGAAAAACACGCCAAACATTATATAAGTAAAAAGTAACTTATCATTACTGTAATAATGGTCTGTGAGACTCCATTGCTAACCATTGCTCCATGGTGAGGCGTCCTGAGATCGAAGGAGGTTTTTATTTGATTGCTGTGTGAATAAGTCCTAAAAATACGTGGAATACTTTTGGCACTTTTGGATACTTTTTACCGTCATCTGAATTTTTTGAAGTTTTTAATCACAACTCCAACATAACCACCATCCAACGGTTGTAAAAAAATAGCACGATTGGGGATCTGGTAATCAAGATTAATTGAAAAATATTGGATTACAATATTCCATCTGATGATAAGAATGAATAATAAGAATAAGTCTCGGTAAAGCTTTATAAAACGGATAATTCATTGTCTGTCTGATGAAAGGAAATGCAACAAAGGCTAAATTTAGGGATGGGGTTGATGTTTTTGGAAATTACTGACCTAACCAAAAGACTGACTTTCAAAATGGAAGTATACAACATCCACACAAGAGAATCATGACTAACATCATACGGGGGTATCACAAGACAGCAAGATATATTAGAGAGAAAAATAGGAGTCAGAGATATCATAGAATCCACTAAAAAAATCGAATGGCAATGGGCTGGTCATATTGCAAGAACAACAAACGATGGACATCACAACTCACAAAGTGGATCCCCAGAGATCACATGCAAAACCGTGGTTAGCAGAAAATAAGATGAAGAGATGAACTGGACATTTCTAGAAAGTACACGCTCTACGACGTCTACGATAGAGAGGTGGGGAAGTTATATGTCCAACGACGGTCGAAGAAAGACTATGATGATGGTGATGATGATATTTAAAGGAATATATTCAACTTGTCGATTCCACAAAATAGTTTCTGGTGAAGAATGAAGAGTTTTGTTCTATTCTATGGAGCTGTATTCTAAGCGTCCATTCTCTACAATTTTTGCCATTATTTTAGCTTTCATATTTTGACCCAAATGTTCCAAAGCAATAAATTTCCCTTTTTATTGGATGAAGTATTGAAACACATTATTTTCTTTTTTTTTCAGATTTTTCACAATTTCTGACCTTCGCTTTTTCGATGCCATAGAGACAATATCCCGAATCGAAAGTTGTATGAAAACAACTATTGCTAAGGCGAAATAAAAACAAGTGAAAAATTTTATAGAAATAATGGATATATTTCCTATTTTCATTTAAGATATAAAACATTCGCAACACAAACACACACACACACACACGCACGCACACATACTGCACGTGCGCACACACACACACACAGAAAAACACACGTGTATGTATGCGTGTGTATTTGTATGCATGTATATGTGCCTACTTATTTTTCTCAGCACAATATATAAACAATTCTATATTTATACATAAGAATTTGTTGGATAGTTAGATCACTAGGCTGCAACTACTACCAATGCTGAAATCATCCTTATACTACCTTACTACCTCCGACTATTACAACTTTTTACGTCATCCTCCTACTACCTTACTATCACAAACTAATTATTACCCGTGAAAAAAATTACTGATATATCTTAATTTCTACAAAATATTTTTTTCATGGAAAATAATAGTAAATCTGTTTCAGTTGTAGAGTCCTTAGTTTCAAATGATGGGGAGGAATTACTCTTTATGTGCAAAATGTCTACTCCTGAGTAAGTGAGTAAAGTATTACCGGCAGCAAATAAAGAAAAGCAACCTATTCATTGTGTAAGTACATGGTAATTAATCATGATTTGGTCTGGGACCACTGATCCAGGGAAATCTGATAAGGATCGAACCAACAAACAATGGACAGCAAGATAAGCTTGCTGATCATTGCTATACGACGTACGTCCTGATTGTTTTTTCCATGTGATCCTCTCGTTGATCCCTGTGGAAAGAAATTCGTGGATATTTTTGGATCTAAATGTTTCGTTTCTTTCTTCTATTGAAAATACTTTTCTTTATAGTAAAAATAATTCCTCTACCGGGAACAGTGCATGGTTTGAAACAGTACACAGGAAGTATTTTCCAGCAAAATTCATCCATCCCCATAGTTGAAAAGTCCAGTGTTACGACCAATGAACCAAGAGATTCACACTTCATTATTAGAGTTGATGTCGAAGTAACAGGGTGTCTCTGTAATGTGTTGCTATACGTGGAATACTTTGAATCCGAAAGGAGGTGCAAGTCAGCCACTGACAACAAGTCATTTTGATTAAGTCAGTGTTGTGAAGGAGCAACAAACTCAGCGATTCAGTGAACCGAGAATAAACAACTGGATGTATCCTTAAGAAGTCTCACAGTATGAAGCATTTCGGAAAAAAATCCGAATGTGCAACCATAATTCAGGCTCAAATAATCGACCTATACTGTTGAAAGTATAACAACGCTGGAAATATGTTTCTGTCTCTGCTTCTCTCTGTCTCTCTCCGTCTCTCTCTCTCTCACACACACATGGGCCGAATATTCATGCCTTACTATAAAGACGAAGGATGTTCGCTTCTGGCAATGTTTTATAAACTTCTGAGTGGTAGCATTATACAAGCTGAAGATTTGTATATAAAAGTAACTTGACCCCAAGATTAACAAAACAGAGGGGCAGATGACCTCTGGTAACCTTTACGCGTCAATTTCGGCGTCGAAAAATGTAACAGAGACACTGCACATTAAAGGCTGCATATTCGTGTGCAAAAAAATAAACAAACTTGGATACCGGATGAACACAGGATAGGTGAGGCTAAACTATGGTGATCTCTAAAAGTCAGTTTAATTTTCAGCTGAATTTTTGCAGGCATTTTCGAATTCGACGGAGCCAGTTGCACAGAAAATCTTTGTGCAAGTATAACTTGACTCACGATAAGGTATGTGGTGATAACCTCTGCTGACTCTTAAAAGTCAATTTTGCTATTTTCAAATCTAACTATTGTAAAAGTAAATGGACCATAAAATTAACTTAGAATAGGTGGTAATGATCTCTGGTAACATCTACGGGTCAATTTTGGCGTCCTAGGATCTAACGGTGACGCTGCCCACTAACGGCTGCAAATGTGTGCACAAGGGTAACTTTACCTCAGGATGAACATATGATCTATAACTTCCAGTGACCTAAAAAGGTCAATTTAAAGTCAGATCAGTTTTGGCATTTTCAAATCTAAAGGGAACGGCTCTACCCCATGGCCTGCAAACTTGTGTACAACGGTAAAGTGACTCAGGGATGAACATAGAATAGGTGGGGCCGACCTCTAGTATCACAAAACGTCAATTACGGGTCAGATCAATTTGGGCATTTTCATCTCTCTGGGAGACAGCTGCATTTTATGACCTACGAAGCTGTTTATAAGGGTAACTTGACTCGAGGATGAACATATTATAGGTGGAACCGAATTCTTTAAAGGTCAATTTAAGATCTGATCAATTTTGGCTTTTCAAAAAAGATTGATTTAGGTATTATTAGGAATCTAAGGGAGACCGCTGTACCCTTTGGTATTTAAATTTATGTACATGGGTAACTAAACCCCAAAATTAACATATAATAGATGATACTGACCTCTGATGGCGTCTAAAGGTCAATTCAAGATCTGGTTGACTTTGGCATTTTCAAAAAAAATTAATTTCAGGATTTTCGACCGATGTGAATGGAAGTGATCCCTACTTTTAGAAGATGTGTGTTAGAAATTTAAGTATTGATTACGTGTGTGTGAGTATTTATGGTAGGTATGTCAATTAGTCCGTACTCTAAGGATAAATAATTTATCTTACACAACAAATTCTTGTTATTCAATGTGACCTCCTCCCTTACCAAGACACAGTGGTGAATATTAATCACATTGATCAAACATTATACAGTGAATATTTCAAATCGCAATTCAGCTAAAAAAAAAACGGTAGTCAACAGAAAATCTAAAGGTTATGCTTTCAATGAAAAAGTTATTCCTTTTTCTCAATTTTTCAAAAACGCGTACAACATTTTCCCTGCATTTTTTTCGACGTGCAGATGTTCTCAATTCCTTTCTTTCTTTCGTTGCTTAGCGGGAAATTCTTTGTTAAAGAAAGGAATTGAGAAAGTGTGCGCGTTCAAAATCATGGAACCAGCTGTATTGCATATGTTGCCGAAAACAGAATAGCTCATAATTGCCAGCGTGGATGTTAACCCAAATTTGGATTAATTTCATGATGTTTTTTTTCTATCTTCTTCTTATTTACTGGTTGTTTTTGTTCACAACTTCAACTCAGACTGTCATTCTACAACTAAAAGCGAATAGCACGATAGAAAATGAAGAGCAAACAGCAAGTGAGAATCGAACTCACGACCAGACAGAATTCTGGTGTACGCCCAGGCATGATATAACTCTGTCAGGTCAATTTTCAGTTTTTAAACCCACCCTTTATTCCGACTATCTACGACTTTTTTGTTTATATTCTGGAGAACTAGTTTTAGAAGTTTTTAAAAAAATCATTATCTTTTCTTATCATTAGACGAAATATTGTGATCTAATGTTTTATTAATTTTTTCTGCATTTTACCGACATTTTAATTAAGTTTAAAAGATCAAGTTTTCATAGAAAAAACATCAACAAGTAGTCAGAATTGATAAAAATATTAGGTTACAATCCTTTATCTGATACGAAGAATAAATCATAAAAATTACGTTACTGTTAACATTGAAATTTTCTCTTTGCAACCAAATTCTTAAAACCAAAATGTTTCGAAATTGGAAATCTTTAAAAAAAACCCAAAAATCTTTTAAAAGCTGTGATGGCGTCACAAGGGGAAAATTCCTCACTCTACTTTGGAGGGACAAGGCCAATTTCCCATGTATTTAACCCATTCCGACTACAAAGGTCGGATGTCTTGTGTAGCGTTTTCGAAATGGAGAAACTATAATCACGTGACCAAGAATCATAGGATCAATGATGCATCCACCATTCGTGGTAGTAATGGGAAGAAGAAGAAGAAGAAGAAAAAGAAGAAGAAGAAGAAGTAGGGGAAGAAGAAAAAGAAGTAGAAGAAGAAGAAGTAGAAGAAGAAGAAAAAGAAGAAGAAGAAGAAGAAGTAGAAGAAGAAGAAGAAAAAGAAGAAGAAGAAGAAGAAAAAGAAGAAGAAGAAGGAAAAGAAGAAGAAGAAGAAGTAGAAGTAGAAGAAGAAAAAGAAGTAGAAGAAGAAGAAGAAGAAGTAGAAGTAGAAGAAGAAAAAGAAGTAGAAGAAGAAGAAGAAGAAGAAGAAGAAGAAGAAGAAGAAGAAGAAGAAGAAGAAGAAGTCTTTCTTTGATTCAAGCATTATTCGCAAAAATGGCCATTTATGGCGTTTAGGGGCAATTTTCCGCTTTTTAAATGTAAAAAATATTGACACCTAATAATTTATTATGCTTCATTAGCAGCTGGTGAAAAGCAGTTTTCTTTCAATGACATCACACTTCTTAAAGATACCACAGCTTGTAATAACATCACACCTCTTCGTTCTTTCCTATTTCTTTTGTTCAACGTAAATAGGACCTGCCGACCGAAAAAGCGTCTAATGGTGATATGCAGACACATCTAAAAACGGTAGAAGACGCCATAACTTCCATTCAAAAATTATTGCCACTGCCAGGATTACATGAATTGATCACTTTATTTTTCTTTACCCATTCTCTCATCTGTTCGAAGATATTGTTGAAAATGTTGAAAAAAAGAAGGCTGCTGTATCAGTAACAGTGAAAAGAAAAGGAAAAACAATTATGCTTATCGGCAGCATCGAAGGCCAAGTTAGAGGAGAAACTGGACCAAGGTGTAACAAAAGTATTCAAAAATCCGCAAAATTAAAAAATCTACAACAATTCTGATTTCAGGGATTTGGATGAAGGTTTTTTTTAAAAACTCCGTCAAAGAATAAGATAGTCAATCATTGGCGAACTTTTCTGCTACATTTTTTTAATTTTACAGAGTAAATATCGGAACTGTTCTTTGCTTTACATCATCGGAGAAATACGGATAATACATCCGAAGAAGACCATAGAATTGGTCGATCAATGCATTGTGGAAACGTCATGAATAATCAAAGATTTTTTTCAATTCGAAAAAAACATTTAAATGATAATGGCTCTTCTCAAAAGAGACAATAAATTCTTGATTTCGTCAAAACCGGATGTCAGTTTTTTCTCCATTTCATCGTGTAAAATTCGATTTTTCTGAAAAATATTTTTATGGTTACAAATTGGTTGTCAACTGTTGGACTGACCGAATGAAATTTATGCGTGGAACAAAATATTCATTGCATGTGTAGAAGCACAACTCGTTGAAAAAATAGCAGTAATAAATAATTCACTCGCCTTTTTTATGCTACAATTTACCGAATTCAACTCACTTGCTTCCTGGAATAAATATATGCCACAAGTGTTGCATTTCGATATTATAACATTGTCTTTATACTTGGGAGTCTTTTATTTTCTTAACTTCGTCAATGTTTACTTCGCTAGTCACACGCTTTGCCGTTCTCTTTTGTTGTGGTATATCATTACTGGACACAATTTGAGAAATCTTACATGTCTTTATGAGAGAATCATGCTCAACCTCACATGGAGAGATCGCAAGACAGCACAGTATATAAGGAGGAAAACTGGAGTCCGAGACATCAGAGAATCTATTAGTAAACTTAAATAGCCATGGGCAGGCCATGTTGCAAGAATGACAGACAACCACTGGACATCACGATTCACAAAATGAATCCCCAGAGATCAAATGCTAAACAGAGACCGACAGAATACAATATGGAGAGATGAACTTGATAAATATAGAAAATACTGGCTCTGCAACGCCCATGGTAGAGAAATATGGCGGATCCTGGATGTTAAAAGACTGATGATGATGATGATGATGATATTTGTATAGAATTTTGTGTCAACATAACAGAACTCTGATTATACATTGTGTCGACTTTTACATGGACATATCCGTAATGCGCCCTAAATTGGACAACTTTGAGCTAAAATATGGCTTCATCACCCAATGATTATTTTTGCACTAACTCTCGTTGTAACTACACTCATTGTTACGGCACAATTTAATTACACATGCGCCGTAACGGCCCGTTTTTTTTAAAGAAATATTCTCGCAAGACTATTGTCAGTGATAATACCTTTCCTTCGTGCAAATCAAAAAACAACTAATTTGCTGGCTTTATTGTTGAATTTGCACGTCTTATTTTTGAATTCACCCATTATAACGGTAATCTCCAAAAGTTCTGTATTAACGGGAATTCACAGCATTTGGGCCGATTTATTTTCTTCTTTCAAGTCGTGTCTGATCCAGACTTTGTTGACCGTATTAGAAAATATCAATCAAAACTTCCAAGATTAGTTTCTCTCAGTTTTTTAATTGGTCTGGCTGGCTATGTATGTTTCATGCAATGTTGCTGGAGGCCCAGGAATTTAAACATTCACTCCTGATTGAGTTTAGAAAAATTTTTTTTTTGTCCTTTTATCCCCACTCCCAATGTAGGTTTTTAGTTTGTGGGGGACCAATTGGAAATGTAGATTTATGTTAAGTTGATCCCTTAGTTTTTGCCCGTAAGTTGCTTCTTTTTAAATCAAGACTTTTTTTTAATGATCACTGCCCAAAAAGGTGAAAGAAACAACTTAGTCATTGATCAGTCCTTTTCCCAATTTTTAATTGATCATTCCGAACACGACATGCTGCCTAAAGACATTGGTTGCGAGACCTGCTATCTTTATAATCCTGTTCGTCAGTCTGGATTACCAAAAAGATCAGCAACAGAAACAGAAATTCAAAAAGGGGACAAACAGTCAAGCTAATCACCTTTATTCAAAAGAATTCGCAGCTTAAATATAAGAATCGGGAACTGGTGTCATTGATTAAAAGAGGTACCTGTTTGGAAACCAAATCAATTATACAGCTCCACGGTCTCCAATCTAATTATCTAGAACGTTCGATGTCTTTTATGACCAATGCAGTGGTGAGCAAAACTAACAAAAAACGTAAAACTGCTAAAAATTTAGAGGAAGCAAAGATAACCGCTAACCGCTAAGTTTTATTCGATTAATTTAGTTCTGGTTCGCCCCCACTCCCCAAAAGATGGACCTGAAACAGAACTGAAATTTCAATATCTCGTAGCTTGGATGTATAGATTTCCCAAAAGGTATCCCATGCCAATATCAGATGATAATAAAAAACGAATGAAAGTAAAGATCAATTTAAATTCAAGATAAAGATTATTTGAAGGTCTATGTCTGAGCTATGATGCATTCCTATTCCAGCTCTTAATGTCTGTTTTTAGAGTCTTAAAACTGAAAGAAAAAGATAGATAAGATAAAAACGATAAACAGCTAAACTCCTATGATGTTGAGGTAGCAGTTATTCTTACTCCCGCTCAATTTTCAGCTGTTTATCATTTTTGTGTTTTTGTTTGCTGTGACGGCCACTGGATTCGATAGAGACCGCAGCAAATCTTTTCCCTTTTGCACATTTTACAGTACTTGAATAAAACATATTCTCCAAAACAATGTATTTAAAATTTAAAAATCATTTTTCAAGTGAACAGAATGTTCTATCTGTAATGAACCATTAAAAAAAAATCTTCACTCATTTTATATCCGCTCTACTTAATACAGTAATACATATACGCTTTTTTCGTATATTTCATTATTGTTCTCTCTCTCTCTCATATATATATATATATATATATATATATATATATATATATATATATATATATATATATATATATATATATTCATATATACATGTATATATATATATATCAAATATACATATTCATATATATATATGTATGAATAATAAATAAATACATAATAAAATAAATATGTACATATAAATAAACACTGTATAAATTTATAAATATACTATCAAATATACATATTTATATATGTACATATATATATATATGAATAATAAATAATAGAATATATATATATATATATATATATATATATATATATATATATATATATATATATATAGATAGATAGATAGAGAGAGAGAGAGAGAGAGAGAGAGAGAGAGAGAGAGAGAATCTACTTATTTTCATGTTATACTCATTGGTCCCTCTTAAGGAAAATGGTCTAACATCAAATTAATCTATGACAATTTATATACTAATATCAAGTCACATAATAAGCAAGGTAATGGATTATACTTTCTGTCTGTGAGTTATCTTTTTACAAATGCGTAAAAAAGTTAATTCAGGTTGAACATAAACAAGAAAATGCAGAGCATAATAATGTTTTTGATATTTTTAAAACTATAATACAATTACATAAATCTAAATACTGCTGTCATATTTTGATAGAATGGATGAATTAGTTTTCGAACGATCATTGTTTTTAAAGTCAAGTTCTGAGTTATTCAAATATTTTATAAGAGTTTATAATTACAACCCCCCTAACTTATTGTTTAAAATCACGTTAGTTATCCGTCTTTGTACTTAGGTAAAATTCAACAAATAACCTTGTTAACGTTGGTATACTTTTAGTGAGTATCATCAACTTATCGAAATGAACATTAAAAGACCCCAGTGATTTATTTCCATTTCACGAGTTATACTTGACACTTGGCATAAATTTATTATCTGATATTATTTTCCATAAATGACTGGACCAATATTTTCATTTCATCGACTTGGGGATACTTCTGTGCCAACTTATTTTACGGATGGTTGTCTGGTTCGAAGAACATTTCAGCAAATGAATATATACATGCACAGTAATATGCACACGCTTTAAAAGTATTCAATAAACTTAGCTTAGCCCAGCACGAGGCGAAAAAAAGTGAGGACGACACTGAAGCGATATTTTGATAGCATAAGCCTGGTTGAAGCGTTTGGATATCCTGATTGCTCAGTCGGAAGATTCTGCCTTTCACTGATATTATCCAAAGGAAAGTGAAGCGATACATTTGGTATCGGCTTTGCAGTTTGGAAATTGAGAGTGGAACAAACATATCATTTGTTCATATGTTTCGGGCTTTTGACATTAAAATAATGTCAAAGTGAATTGGTTGATTCATTTAAACAACCAATAAAAATGATCAAGTAGATATCAACTCATTATGTGAGTAACTATTGATCCTAGACACACATCAGTATTTTATTGCAAATTCATAAAAGAGGCATTTATGCCTTAATGAGCTTTCAATGGATTGCTTTGTTGGTCTAACGATCTCTGGATGATCATAGCGTCGCCATAATGGCGGGGTCATCTTATCTCAAGGGGAGGAAGAGTTAGTGTCCATCTTATCTCTAAGTAACATGGCTTAAATTGCACTAGTGTCAGTGAACGTTCCTATAGGATAGCTTGTTAATCATTATTCCGTACTTTGGCGCCAAACTTCTATTTTGTTTAGTGCAGCACAAGGCTAACGTTTTGGGAGCACTTAATAACGATCAAGTGATTAAAGATTTGCTTGGCTACTTTGCTTACCATTAAATAATCGAATGCAACCAATAGATGGTGCCATTTTTTTTTTCACTTTTTAACGCATTGCATTGTGGTTCTTGCAATTAAACCGCTGATTCAAATTACAAAACATCAACCTCTTATTGAATTCTGGTAACATTTTCACAACTTATCTAATAAATAACGGAATTTTTTCAATGTTTCCTTTTCGAGTTCGTAGTAACAGTATTGTTTAATTAGGTAGTTTCGCTGCAAGTACCACAATGCAATGCGGGAAAAGGTAAGAAGGAGAACTGTCTATTGACTGATTGATTTATAATATCATGACGTATACGGCCCAACCATAACAGAATCACCATAGCTGTTATTGACTGGATGAAGTTAATTCCAGCACATTGAATCTCGAATGAGAGGCACTTGGCTCCCGGGGGAGAGATTTCCTAAGGAGAGGAATATTAACTAGGGGTTGGGAGTGAATTCCAGGGGAGGGACGTAAAATGATGAAAAATCATTAGATGTGAAGTTCCGGTGGCCAATCGGTTAACAGCGTGGGAAACGGACTGACCTCCGACTGAGACTATTTCCCCTCGGGAAAGGAATGAATCTTACTTCTCCCTCAGTTAGGATTAGGATAGCGTACCGTGGAGTGAATCCTTGTCGGATGCTTGTCGCTTTCTGTGCATTTCACGTCGCAAAAATCTTGAAGAACTCTAAGACGAGGGGAAACTAGTATGGTATGAAACCTGGGCAGGGGCTGTTGTTACCGTGGCCAGCGCAAATACATTTACGTATCTGGGATCGCAAAGGTGGGAATGCGACCTGGGGCCACTGTTTTAGCAGAGAGCTGCATTTTTTTTTATTATTCCACCCAAATTCGAACCCATTCTCAATATCTAACGAGACACACATACTAGATACAGAACTACAACACGTGCAACTCCATGTGCCAAGTTCCTTATTGATACCTGTAACCCACCAATCGAAATGCTAAGAAAATATGGAAGAACTCCATTGTGGTTATTTAATCAGCTTAGTTTAGTCTGGCCCAAGGCTTCGCTAGAAGAATACATAGTTAAGTCGAATTCCCTGCGCTGATTATAACACTAAGCTTGCACACAGACGTTCTACAGAAGGCACTCGCTACACTGGCCGAGTATCACGTGGTGGAAAATTCAACTAAGTAGCGAATAGATGTACGGGACGAAATAACGAGACATAGCGTTAGATTCGTCATCATTAACATCATCGTCATCATCATCCTTATAGCGTCTATCGTTGGACCTTGACCTTCCTCTAATTTCGCCAGACTTCTCTATCATGGGCGTTGCGGAGCCAGTATTTGATAGGCTTGTATAGTTCGTCACAGCATCATTTTTCCTATCCGCCACACTTTCGCATATGATCTCTGGGGATTCACATTGAGGGTTGTGATGTCCCATAGTTGTCAGTCATTCTTGCAATATAACCAGTCCATTGCCACCTGGGTTTTCGAATGGATTCTATGAAACCTCTGACTCCTATTTCTCTCTCTAATATATTGTGCTGTCTTGTGATACCCCCAAATGTAGTTGATCCCGATTCTCTTATGTGGAAGTTGGATGATGAGCCTTTAAATATTCTGTAGGCTTATTCTCGTTTAGCACGAGGCCACAAAGGTGAGGTTCAAAGTGAGGATCGAATTCACTTTACCTATATCTGCATATATCGCTTGCTAGCTCTCACTCCGCAGAATAAGCCAGTTAGTTATTTGTTCAGCGTAGTGGCACGGCCTGTAAAGATCGAACTGCAGAATGAGCTGGCTGACCATTAAACTACGGTAGGACCCAAGCTGATTCATGATATTTTTTTCGTTTGTAAGAATACGAAAAAATATGGAATAGAAAACAGATTGTATCTGTTGTAGATACTTAATCACAATACTCAATATTTATCGAAGTAAATAAAGCTATTAATAAATAAGATTAGATTAACAAGAATATACACTAGGGGAATGTCAACATTTCATGCCGAACGCACTCTTCAGCGACTGGCAATATGTTTTGTTTTTGTATTTACAATATATATATATATATATATATATATATATATATATATATAAATTGTCAGTGGTCGAGAATTATGGCAAGTGTCCTGACTGAGCCATCAGGTGTATAATGTAAATGCATCGCTAATGATTTTATCGTAAAAGTGCATTGCAAAATATTCTAGTTAAGAAATTTAATGTAAATCGTTTTACTATAGAAATGGTTCACATATCAGGAAAAATGTTTTTGAATGCTTAGGAATTGGAGTAAGAATTACTGACAGAATATAGCTATCATATTCATTATGTAAATGTATTTTTAATCATTTAACTGAAGAAATGCATTTTAAATTGTTTTTCCACGGACAGTATTGGAAATTAATTCATTACAGAAATGCATTTTACGGCCAAATTTTCAGTTGTCGGAAGTTTAAACAAGCATTTTAATAGATACATATTAAGATGAATTCAGGAAGTATGGGCTACGCAATACCCATGATGGAGAGGTCTGGCGAATCTTTGGGAAGGTCTATGTCCAACAATGACAGACTGATGATGATGATGATAATGATGATATTGAATCTCATGAGACATGATACAGGTTTGTAAAGTTGTGAACCGTTCTAGTCTCGTTAGACTGCTTCAAACGATATCGAGTCGTCTCTAGTTAGTGGCTCGAAAGCGTTGGTTCGTTGATGCAACAAATAGAGCGGCCTAACAGGCAAATTGCCGAAGAAAGAAATCGAAGACGAGGCCGGTTCATGAAAATCGATCACAAGAAACAAGTATGGCGCACCGTTTTCGAAGTAGCAAACACTCCGAGAGTCATAATCAGTGACTGGCTCGGGGCCAGATTTAGTTCGAACCATGGGTCCAGGCAAGAATTGTTCTCTGAGCGTGAACGGCTTCAAGGGAAAAAAGAACTTGATTCTTTGTTTTATTCTCTCATTTAAAAAACTCTTTTTGGTCGTTATAGCAAATGAAATCTATTCCAGTCGAATGAATAGAGGCTGATTTATTTGCCTGCTTGGTTGATCGTTGGAATGATCCTTTAGGGGTTGTACTGATACTCATGGGTTTGCTTTAATTAAGAAAGAAAGTATTCACGCCCACACATGTACATACTTTATATATATATATATATATATATATATATATATATATATATATATATATATATGTGTGTGTGTGTGTGTGTGTTTACATATAAGGAACATAGGATTAATAGTGGTCGGGGAATTATGCAAAATTGTTTCATTGAATGTATAATGTAAATAAATCGTTCATCATTTTATTTGAGAAATGAATTTCAAATAATTTGACTTCAAGAGTGCATAGTGAATTATTTTGCTAGAGAAATAGTTTTTTGATAGTTTAGTAAGAGAAATGCATCATAAATAGTTTTACTAGAGAAAAAAATTACAAATAGCTTGACTATAGAATAATTTTGCCACAGAAATGCATGGAAAATCTTGAAGATTTTGATTGGCGTCAAAATGATAGGAAGATAATATGTTTAGTGCAAATGCATCGATTATGAATTTGCTATAGAAATGCATTGAATTCTGGGAGAAAAGACACACTCAATGGTCAGGAACCAATGAAAATTCCACGAACAGAATAATGTGTAATGCACAGGAAAAAAAAATATAATCCGATGCTCAGCGAGAATTGAACTCACTACAGTAGTGTAGATATGCAAGACAAGCTTGAAAAACATAACGCTACAGACGGCGCCCAATTAGTCGACTTTAGACTAAGGAATTAATTAATAAAATCATTGCTGGTTACATCGAAAAGGGCAATGAGTTCAAAATTGAAGCGAGATCACTTATCAGAAAAATGAAAAGAAATGATTAAATGAATGCTTGAAAAATCGTGAATTGTTAATTGCAATACGTTTAAAGCTGATAAAAAGCGATTCTAAAACGAGAGGCTCTTAACTTTCAGCGGAGGAATTTCTTAAAGGGGAAAATTTTAGGAATTCCAGTCACTTAAAGAGCCTATGATGGAAAGTAAAATGTCGAGACAAATACTCGATGACAATTCAAAACGGGGAAAGGATCGAGGACACCAAGGATTTGATGGGTTGGAATGTGACTAGGGGCCCTGAGAACCACGGTTCTAGAATTTAATAAGACAATACATTTTAGGCCAAGAGAAAGTTGATTAATTTTAGCGGATAATGGAATTGATTGATAATAAGGAGAATCAAAATAGCTCATCCATATAATTGGAAAATGAATTGTTTCGCAGTCAAAATCGGAAATACCGGACGGTGGGGCGCTAATATCAACTAAATACTAATGCCAGCTAACTAAAGTTTTGGGGGTTTGAGGACTTGAAAAGTTGGAATAGGATTAATCTATTCAAGATTCCAGTCGAGAGGCCTCATTCAACGGAAATAATCGGGTTTCTGTGTTTACAACGACCAACATTGATCGCTTGCTTAGATTCAGTAAACGAAAATCATTAAGCAGTAACTATTCTCCTTTTTAAAGGTAAGGGTTGTTGCATTCTGAAGGGTAATCGCAGAAAAATTGAATATATTGTCTCAAACTACTAACCATACACTGTCTTTGCGTTGATATTTTCTTTGAGAGAGAGCTCTTATCCAGATTGATAAAATCACCTTTTGAAAAGTAGTAGAAGTATCATTGGCACCCTATATATTTTTTAAAAAACGATTTGATAAATGAGTAAAAACTAACAAGAAAAAGATATCAATGTAAATAAAGTATACAGGTAGTCATCACCATCATCATCATCATAATCATCATCATCATCATCACCACCACCACCACCATCATCATCATCATCATCATCATCACCACCACCACCACCATCATCATCATCAGTCTTTTAGCGTTCGTCGTTGGACATAGACCTTCTCCAGGATTTGCCACACTTCCCTATCATGGGCGTCACGGACCTGTCTAGCTCGTCTCTCCATCTAACATTTTGCCGGCCTCGGTTGCGCATTTGGTCTCGGGGGATCCATGTTGTGAGTTGCGATGTCCATCGATTGTCTGCCATTCTTGCAACATGGCCAGCCCACTGCCGTTTGAGATTTTTTAATGGATTCTATGATGTCTCTAACTCTTGTCTTTTCCCGGATGTACTGTGCTGTCTTGTGGTCTCTCCATGTGAGGCCCAGCATTATTCTTTCATGTGCACGTTGTATGGTTCTCAATTTACGGGTCTGTCTCTTGGTTAGGTTATACAGGTAGTAGTTGGAGTAAATGAATTCAATTTTTGAAGCCCTGCTTTGTAATTCTGGAGCACTTACCTCCAACGGGGAGAAATGTTATTGTGTAGCGATTAGAGATGTTTGACACTAAGCAAGTGATCACTTGAATCATTGCAAACATTGATATCGCAATACTCCCATTAAATAATATCCCTCGATGGGTTGTTCAGATTGATTTATTCTATTAGATGTTTCAAGTCCTCAAACTCTCAAAACTTCAGGTGGCCAATATCACGGAACTGACTGGCTGGAATTACAACCCCCGTCAAAAGAGTTGTAACAAAATGAGGAATCAACGGAACAGGAATACCATGCAAAGAGTCTTTACACATAATGTTCATAATGTAATATATAAAATTATGGGTTTTGCGAGACTTTTGAAATCTATATATTGTCACAGATCAAGTTTAGGCTAAGGTCGTCCATAAACACCTCCATATATGAAAAAATGTATTAAGTTATAAGAAAGATATTAAAATTATTTATTGTATAGGGAAACTATGGGCTTCATTAAAAATGTAGAATCTATTTGAAAATGCCGAATTGAAAAATGATTTATAGATTTATTCATGAATTCGTAGAATTTCCAACATTTAGGAAAAAAAACTATATCAAAAATTGACATAACAGATTAAAATACCTAGCTGCTTTATGAAAGTCGAAGTAAAAAAAAGGTGCACTAAATGTTTTATTGCTGCACTGGTTGTAGAGGAAGAGTGTCGTTGACTTCATCAACAAGATGAGAGCAACAAAAACATTGCATTTAAAGGATATCAAAGTTAGGTAGAAATAGTACATTGTTATAGAAGTGATACATTGTTATAGTCATAGTACATCATTTTGTTGTAGAAAAAAAAGCAAATTGTGTTTGTAGTTCACTACATACCCAGGAAACATTTTCTTTCCTTTTGTTGTGTAGCTTTCTTTATCTAATCTTTTTTCTGGTTATGTAGCTTTCATTACCTAAATTCTGTCTTTCAGTTTTCGCTCTGCTTTTATGCCGATTTGATTTACGCTGATTGACAATTACATTATTCTTTTCACCCTTCATCTTCGCCCTTTATCTTCTCCTATCCTCTGTTTCGATATATTTCCCTATAATTATATTTTCTACATATCTTGCAGTTGTTTTTTTTATAAAAGTAAAAGTAAGAAGTACAACACTGATTGAAAAATGGAAGATTTTGACCATAAAACGATAAACAATATCGGCCACCTTGAAAATCAAATCTATTGAATAATTAAAGTCAAAATGAACGGTTTTAATATTTTTTTGCACTATTTGTTTGCACTAATGGTAGCAGTAATAGTACTATCACCAGCGGCAGTAATAGTAGTATTAGACGTAATCGTATCGATTTTTACCTGCTGATGGATCTTGTGACTAAAACAGTAAGGCATCGTCCATGTTAGATGGGCTACCTAGGTAAAAGGATGTGACTTCATATCTTGCTAGGAGCAACTCTTTTTTCACCGATCCACGATACATAACTGTCGGAGAGTGCAAAATGACCTGGGCGTAAAAACCGTAATACGTTGTATATGAGCAAATATTATTACTATGAATAGTTATTGACATCTTCACGTAAAATAAAACACTGGTTCAATGGTCTTTGTGCCTGATCTTGCGTGCTTGGTTGCGTGTATGAGTAAGTATTTGTGTTTCTGGATGACACAGAACTCAAAACAACACGAGAATGCTTCTCTAGCCTGTGCTTTACAGAATAGCCTCGAGCCCATCGGTAAAACTCCAGATTATCAAACGTCTTGATTCTGACCTTCAAATGCAATAGCAGAATAGTATTCGAGGATGAAACTCTGGATTTGTGGGCTTATCATTTAATCCATCCTACCAAGTAGTAAACGCTACAAGGATTACCAGCGCCAGGATTATAAAATAGAAATTATTAAGAAACTAAGAGTACAACAAATCAGGTATAACTTATCGCGTTATTAACAGTCCAGGTATTCTTATTGTCAGTGACCTCATGAGAAAAAGATCGGATCATTTGTATTGATCAGGATTATGTGTTTGTTTTTTTTTTTACCAGATTATAAAGAATATATCAAAAGGCTGATAGCCAATCTATAAGTCTGGGCCAATCGATCCATCAAAGATGAAAAGGAAAAAAAAAACAAAACAAAAATAAAAACAGGCTGATAAAAGCAAAATCTAAAGAAATGAAGACAATAGTATTATGAAATCGCTTTTTTTTAGTTATATAAGTACTTTGGAAAAGACATAGAAGACCTTACAATAGATATGAATATACTGAGGTGGATATGAACTGACTGAGGTAAATAGAGATAGATAGACTTTTCGCCAGACCAAATCCAAGTACCTATTAATGAATTAATAGATCGACCTATATATATATGGATTACAATTTATTAAAAGAAATGCACAGATCAGGGATGATCAACAAATAAATTAATTCTCTCACTTTTTGTTGGATGGTGATCACTAAGAAGTCGGACTTTTTAAAACCATGAACAAGGCCAGAAACAAACTAAGGGACCAATTTAGCAAAAAAGAACATTTTAAATCCCCCCTACACTTATTATAACTTTTTAAAGATGGAATTTTCAAAGAGTTAAAAAATGCGTTCTTTCTTGACGTAATCAGCTGTAAATGTTTACATTATCGGCCTTCAAGCTCAATTGGCCCGGCCTGTACACGCGACATTTACATAGATATATGCATACAAACCGGTGATATTCATTTTGCCTTCCTTTTCATTGCTCGACCCTTGATTTGCCGACTACCGATTGGTCGATTTATCATTTCGCTGAATCACGACGTTGCTGGTTCCGAATTCCCCGAAAAACAAAGGGAGGTAATTAGAAGCCTCTATTTCATACTTCACTATTTACAAAAACATCGGGGAATATGATTGACGGTTTGTTGACGGTTTCTAATAAATAAATGAGCAGAGAAGATTTATTTTTGCTGTTGGCAACTAATTTGAGTTAATTTCTGCCGTGATGTTTGGTGTTATATAAGATCGTTGATATCTTGGCAACCTTTTTCTTTTGTGGTCGGCAAATTTTATTTACAGATTGATCGATTGAATAATGCTAATACCATCAAACTTTCTTCTATTCTGTTGCTAGTTACTAGCCATATGTGTGTGCATAGACGTATTTGTGTGTGTTCCTGATTATACATAAGTATACGTACGTAATTATATCTACATCATTATTTCGACCATTTAGCAAAAATAAATACAATCACGTCTATTACTACTATTACTACTGATGATAGTACTACTACTAACATGTGTAAACAAACACTACAGCGCGGAGAAAATCGGACAAGAAAAAAACGTGGGTAAACAAGCTGAATATGAATTTCGCCTGCTGTTGGATCTCCTGGTTGAATTGCAAGGTATTGTACACATCAGACAGACACATAAAGATACAGGATAGTCATTCAAATCTCATCGGGATTACTTTACTTCATTTCATCATTTCTGCTTCATGCTGCTGACTGAACAGTTGTTGAATATGAAAACGACCTTTGCAGTTGAAAGCAATGATAATGAAAAGAAAAGAAAAACAAGTAAAGAATGACGGTGACTGTGCTAAGTTGGAGAAATTCCTTCTCTTTGTTTTTCTTTGTAATACCTCAACGTTTTTAAAACATTCTACTCTATTTGATGTATCATTGGTGATGAAATCGAAGCAATATGTTCGCTGAAAGGAGAGACAATTACAAGTTTATATTATTATTATTATTATTATTATTATTATTATTATTATTATTATTATTATTATTATTATTATTATTATTATCAATAACGTGCTACTATGAATGCCATTAAAACAATTAAATTTCTCCCTGTGAATTTGTTGCCATTCTCATGACGTAATGTTTTGGTCATCTCTTTCATAAGCAATAGCTACAATTGTGTTATTACAAATTTTCAGCCATGACAATTCATGAGTATATGATTCTTAGTTTTTGTAAGTTGTATTTTCGATGCCTCTTTCATTATATATATGTATATATATATATATATATATATATATATATATATATATATATATAACTTTTCAAAAACTGAGAGCCAAATACTTGTGAATCGAGATGACAGGTAATTCATAATAACACAATCGTGTCTACCGCTAACAAAAAAAAAATGACCAAAATATTACGCCACTGATCATTCTTCCACAGTTTTGTTTGCGTAGAAAGACAAGTCCAGAGATATAGAGCAGATATCGTGCTCAGTTTGTCACTGCGAAACGAGATTAGCTTGCAAACAATTACTCATAGTAGAACCCTCTTCAAATGTCAAAATTCTGTAAATGTTGTTAGCAACGCACTAATCTAAGCTTATATATGTATAGATATATACTAAAAGCACTCACCGAAGAGAGGGAGCACTACGTCTCGAAGAGCAATTGACTAGTATAGTATGATCGATCCTTACTGGGCCAACTCCTGTTATGTCCTTGTGCCAGACTCAGCATAGCTTTTTATCAGCTTTGTGGGAGACAGACGCTTCGAATGATAACTATACGTACGTGTTTCGAACAACAGGGAACCTTTGCACATTATTCGCTACCAGATAACCCGTACAACAATATATGTAAAATAGTTAAGGCTGAAACAAAATTATCGATCCAAGATTACGATAGCTTGTCTGCTGTACGAATTTGGACAAGTAACAAGCCTGACTGCGACAGGGTTAAATTACTGCAACTTTTATATTGTATGTATAAAAAAAATATTATTATAAAAACATCATTTCCCTGTAAAATATATTTATTTATTAGAATGAATATGATAAATTCTCATTATTATCTGAGACTTGTCAATTTAGCTCAGTCAGTAAGACAGCCTGTTGGCAATCAGTTTGAAAGGCGTTAAAATCGCGGCAAGAGAATGTATGTTTTTACACATCAGTTTACACTCCTCATTTCGGTGAGGATTGTTTTTCTTGCTTTTGTTCTTTGCACTGGGGTTTGACAACAGAACAGTAAATAAAACAAACAATAAGAACTTTTTTTATTTATCTATCTATATAAATTAATTTGCTGCAGTTTTCTTTTCTACATTTTTGTTATGATGGAGTTTAAACCAATATATCAAGTGACGGATGAAAATTTGTGAGTTTTTTTATGGTCGGTTTTTTATCAGGTTGAAAAGGAAAACGAAGGAAAAACCTTTCAAATAGCAGATGTGTAGGCACAAAACATACACTTATCAACTCTAACTCAAAAAACTTCAGAAGAGCCTGCAACAGTAAAGAGTAAAATCAGCAAGACGACCTGACAACTGATTTAGAAAGTTTGTCTACTGTACGAATTTGAACTTGGAACAAAAGCAGTTGAATCTGTGGAATATGGGAAGCGTTTAGTGAACGTAAAATAGCTAAAGGTGATTCTGAAAGTTAACAACTGAGTCACTTGAAGATAAACTGGTGAAGGATGACAGGGTTAGTATCGGTAGCGAACTTGCATGAAATCTAATTTACTTCGAATGTGTCATTCAATTGCATTAAAGTTCGACACAAGTGAAGAAAAACTTAAAACTGCACCTGTAACACATAAGAAAAAAAAATAGACGGAAGGGAAATAAGTACCCAATGAACTCATTGAATAAAACAAACAAAACACACTTCACCAATTTCTTTGCTCAATTAATATCAAGATGAGAAAAATCACATCACATGTAAAGGATATAAAGAATTCGAATTGCTGTTTTAGAAATTAGTGTAACTTGATGTGGGAATTTATTGATTCAATTCAACCTTGAAACCCGGCCTAATAGAATAAATTTTGAGGTCAAGTTCATTTGCTACTTCTTCATCTCCACTGTGGAGCCTGTCCATAATATGGTGTCATCATTAATCTTTTAACATCCGACGTTGGAAATAGACCTCTCTCAAGATTCACCACAACTCTCTATCGTGGACGTCGAGGAGCCAATAATTTCTGAATTTCTCTAGATTATCTCTCCATCTTGTATTCTGCCGGTTTCGGGTTTACCTTGTGAGTTGTGATGTCCAGTGATATCTTCCGTTCATTCAACATGACGAGCCTGTTACCATTTGAGGTTTCTAATGGATTCCATGATGTCTCAGACGTCTGTTTTCTCCCTGATATACTATGCTGTCTTGTGATCTCTCCATGGAAGGTTGAACATGATTTTTTTGTGTGCACATCACATAGTTCTCAGTCTGCGGGCCAGTCTCTTGGTTAGATTCCATGTTTCAGCTCCATAGGTGACTATCCGTAGGATGAATTGGTTGTATACGCTTATTTTGTGGGACTAATGGGTTCTTCTTGTTTTTGAAGATTGAGCTCGCTCTACCGAAGGCTTACCAACTTAGAGTTATTCTTCGCTTGATTTCTTCTTCTTTAGAGGATTTGATGGAGATTCGTTGTCCTAGGAGAAGGCAGAGGTCTACTTTCTCAAGCTTTGCGTTCTCCATTTTGATTGTTGCGTGTTTATTTCCAACGTGTTTATTGTACATGATCTTTGTTCTGTTGAACTTCATGTGAATGCCAAATTTTTTGCTTTCTTCATTCAATTCATCTACCATTAGTTAGAAGTCCTGAAGGTTTTCAATGAGAAAGACGATGTCGTCTTTAAATATGAGGTTGCTCAGATATTTGCCGTATATTTTGATTCCTTTATTTTCACAGTCTGAGTTTCTGAAGATCAGCTCGAGGCAGGCTATGAAGACTTTGGGTGAGCAGGTATCACCTTGTCTTACTCCTTTTTGGAGCTGAAACGGTTCAGAGTCTTTATGTAGCCTGATAAAGGAGCTGCTGTAACTGTGTATATGCTGCAGTACTCTGACGTATACAGGGTCTACACCATGCAGAGTGACTGACTTCATGAACATTGAAATTTTCACAGAGTCACAAGCCCTCTTGAAGTATATAAATACTACAGCAAGTGTCATTTTGTATTCTGCTACTTTTATTCTAGCTGATTCATTCAATGGAGAAGTTTCACGGTCAAGTAGTTTCTTCTAAAGCTAGCTTGTTCCTGTGGTTGGTTTCCATCTAGTGCCCTAGTGATTCAGTTCGTGATGATTTTTGTGAAAAGTTTGTAGATGCCGGTGAATAGGCTTATAGGTCTGTTGTTGTTCTCTTTCGGGTTTCTTTTTTTATGTAAAAGCATTTTGATTGCCGTGTTCCAATCTTCTGGGACTTTGTTTTAGGCATAGGTTGAATAAAATAGCTAGTTTTTTTAGTGATCTTGCCACCTCTCTTGAGTAGGTAGATGGTGATGTTATCTGGTCCTGGGGCTTTTCCTCTCTTTGTTAGATGGCTTGCTTTACCTCCCATAATGCAAATTCTGAGAAATCTTTGAACTGTTGTTCGGTTCTTGCATATCCTGTTCGTTGTTTTGTAGTCCTTGTGTGGATGAGTAGAGCTTTTGGTAGAATTCTTGGGCACTTTTGACAATCCTGTCTCTGCCTATTGTTAGGTCTCCGTTTTCCTCGAGTATGCTGGTTATTTGTTTCCCTTCTGTACTGAGAGCTTTCTTCATAGTTTTGAAACTGCGACGTCTTCCGAGAGTTGCTTCGATGATTTCCTCTTCTCTTTGTTTCTTTTTGATCTTCTTATTCAGTTTAATCTTCTCAATTTTCTCTCTTATTGTCGATGGCTTGATGTTTCTGCGTTTTTCCATGAGATTCCTGATTCCATCTGAGATTTTACCAATGGTTTGTGGGCTTCTTAAAGTTTAAATATAGTAGCGAATTCTATAAGAGAGGTTTTTATTTCGTCGTGGAATTCTTTAATGTTGGTCTTGGTGTCGTTGTTTTGTTCGGTAAGAATTTTATATCTGCTTTTTAATTCAAGCTTGAAGGATTGGATGAGCTTTTCTAGTACTTTAATGGTTGCAGTTTAGAGTGAAACATTTTTCTGCCTTCTTTATTGATATTTAATTGCAATTTATATCTTACCATTCTGTGGTCGTTTTTATGTTGACTTGATTTACGACATGGATATCTTTGACAGTGTTGCTTTTGTCCGTTTGGATGTAGTCTATTTTGGTCTTGGATTCGTGGTTGGGGCTCTTCCAAATCCATTTTCTATTGGGTTTCGTCTTGAAGAAGGTATTTATGATTTTGAACCCATTAGCCAATGCGAAGATTACAAAATCTTCACTTTAAATTCGAACTCACCAATGCGAAGTCATGGTGAATGGTAAATGCCGACCACGCCAGCTGTACCCATTACGGTTCAGGCTTCACCTATCACAAGTTTCTACTCTTCTGTGAAAGAAGATTTATTGGTGACAAGCACCCGGTGACATCACTCACCCAACCATACGATTTTGTCGTATATTTTGCCTTTGTTATAATTGTAATTAGTTTACGTATGTCCTCAGAATTTTACAATTGCATTGCTGTTAAAGATATTGAAAAACATTACGTTGCTCAGCATTTTCTAATTTTTTGCTCAACCAGAATAAACCCGGATTTCTTTAAGAATTTTCCCCAAAAAGTAAAACAAAATGAAATAGGATAGCATAAACAAATGAATAAGGAGCGGAGGTCACTCCATAAATAGCATTCAATGGTACCCCCACCGCGTTAAATGTTACAGACAGAAAATATCGTCGATCACCTTACATATATTACTGAATTATCATTGAGCTTTACTAAAAAACACTTGCTACGTTGAATTACAGCATTACATTAGTAAGTTCGACTTGGTGAAATAAGCTTGTTTGAGAAGACTAATCACTTCCCGTTACAGAAGTCACCTTCGTTTAATAGTAATCATTAATAAGATTTTACATCAGTCACCTTGATCGATTATATTTCTATTCATCTGTCAGGTCGGGTTACAAGTTAATTTGAGTGTCAAAATTTATTTGACACAAATTCAATCATTATAAAATGAAACCTCATGTTATCGTGATGCTATGTCGTGGAGTAGTTGTTAGCGAGCTGTTGTCGTCAATTTTTATCACTGGGTAGTGAGTTCAATCCTTGCCGAGTGGATGATATTTGCAGACTCGTGCTAAACAAAACCAAACTTAGAAAATAAGCTTATCTTGACACCTGAACGTGAGGTAATTGTAAGCAAGCTCTCCTAGAAATTTACAACTGTGCCGTGAGTTAAATTCTGATTGAGTGCTCCATACTAAAGGCCTTGTGCCAAAATTCAGCTAAATTTAGTAAATAACTAAATACCTATATCAATGTGTCAACACTATATTGCCTTTAAAAATGTAACATCGTGATTCAATTTATGATATTTTGTTTTCTGAGTTGTGCAATCTCTATTTAAAAAAAAAATATTTCTTCGCTTTTTCGAACATTCGTATTAGGCTTCTTTCTTTTTTTCCGTTCAAAATTTCAGACTCGGATAAAAAAGCAAAGAAAGAGAATCCATCCTTTCAATGAATAGAATTTCTCTCTCAAAAGATTTTAACAGAAACTATTTCATAAAGTTGATTTCTCGAGCGGTTTTGAAGGCAACCTACATTTTGTTGATTTGGCTTTCAGAACATAAACAAGTTTTAACTTAAAAATATTAGAATAACAAACAGAGAACGTTAGAAAAGAAAAAAAAAAGAAAACCGCTATTCTGCTTTCGTATTAATATCATGAAACAGTATATTTGATATACTTTCTTTTATAGCAATTGAACAAAATATCAGCCTAACGGCTGTTGCAATAGTTAGTTTGATTAAGTGAATTGAAATCTCTTCAACGGCTGTCGAATTATGATGATTATATTCACTCGTATAGTGACTTAGATCCTCAATTGAGTTCAAACCAAACTGAACTAAACCTGTTAAATATCTATACAAGGAACTATCGGTGTGTGATAGTTAACAAGCTCGTTCTGCAGACCATTTTGTAAGTCCTATGTGTTCGATCACAACTTATATTGAGCCCTAGTAACAATGCACAACAACTCATATTCATTTAGAATTTTCAGGTTGTCGTACTCAATCGATACACTCAGCTACAAAAGCATAAAACTGATTATCTATCTATATATCCCTCTGTGTATACATTATCTGTATATCTGTCTTTTATGAACCGTCAACTGAAACTGTCAATAAAAGCATAATCGGAATCAACGTAGGTTTATTCAGTTTTTAAGTGGGTCTGTTTGGCTGTCTGGCTATCTTTCTAGCTATCTATGTACATATCGTGCGTAGAAGCCACACTGACGGAGGCAGATTGCTGGAAATGTAGATATATACTCCTCATTAGACGTCTAGAAAAAGACTTCTTTAATCCCCACCCCCGAAATAGGTTTTTTAGTTGGGGTGGTGGTATCAATTTACAATGTAAATTTATGCTAAATCGGTCAATTAGTTTGTTTCTTGCAGTTTTCAGGTTTATTTTCTGAAAATTCGAATTTCTTTAGTGATCATTGTCCAATAGAGGGCGTGAGAAGCAATTTATTCATTGATGACCCCTTTTCCCAATCTGAAATAAATCATCAGCCCTAACACAGCATTCAACCTGACGTGTGTCCCGTTCCTTTTGAATGACTAACCAGATCTATCAATCGATCTGTGAAGTCACGTAGTCCAATACTAAACTATTCGTCAATCAGGCCTTCATCTCTTCAGACCCAGCACTCGTCTTGACTAATGACGACAATCCACAAAGATTATGACGCATTGATTAACATACCAAAAGAAAAAAAGTATAGCAGCAGGAAAATGGACGAAACTGAGAATAACAGAGCTATGACAACTTGGAGAGTTAACTTCGTTCCTTGCAACACTCATCACGCAATCACTGAAGATCTAAAAGTGTTCATAACCCTCTCTGTGTGCTTCAAATCCTTACTATGAAACATCACCTTCGAATTGGAGTCGCCTTTAATATTTGTCTCACCATAATTCATATTTTATTTTTGGTTGAGCATCGCCAAAGCTATCACTGAGATTGATGAAAAGAAATCTACAATTTTAACACTTATGACAGCTCGTTTACGCGATATAATATGACATACGCTATGACATTATATTCTTGTGTCTCTGTATGAACGAGCGTGCCCACTCAGTATCCGTCATTTGGTCACTGAACTGCAGGGGCGTGTTGCCTCACCTTGGCAAGGATTGATTTGACAAAAATCCGTAATTCATACACCAGAAATGCGTAACCGTAATCTCCGTGGACGGCAAACGTACTCTGTAACACCCTGTTTCCCCACTGATAGAAGCAGTCTCTTCCTGCCTACGACACTGTTTTGACGTGCACTGCTGATATGATTTCTGACATTCCTGCCTGATATATTGGTCTCAACAGAAAAACATTTTAGCGGCAGACCGTCTTCGATATCAAGAGCACGAGAATCATAAGCTACTCAGCATATGATGTCTAAATGAAATAAATATAAAAAATAACCACATCAAAGATGCCAGTCCAATTGCTCTACCTTACGGGGCCCTGATGCCCTATAAAAAAGTGTTCTGGTCCTGACATTGACAGTGATATATCTATCAGCCTACATATGCTACCGTGTATATCGTATCACGTTTGGTACACATCTTAAAAAACGTCTTTGTTATTTGATTTCTATTCATTGAAATAACCCTGAGCATTCCTCTATCCCCAGAATGATAAAGTATTCAATAACCATAAAGTAATATGTACGGTGCCTACGATAATTTCAAATGAACTAATATTTATGTAGTATGTATGTTGATATATATATATATATATATATATATATATATATATATATTTGAACTCTACAGGACATCTTATCTAGTTTTATATATATATATATATATATATATATATATATATATATATATACATATATATATATATGTATATATATATATATATGTATATATATATACATATATATATATATATACATATATATATATATATATATATATACATATATATATATATATATATATATATATATATATATATATATATATATATATATATATATATATATATATATACATAACTAGATAAGATGTCCTGTAGAGTTCAAGTATATATATATACATATGTAAATAATGTCTCTTAATTATATTTGTATTCGGAACGACGATGTCAGGATAGGTTTGCATCAGTGCGATGATAACAGATTTAATCGTCGCACAGGCTAAACATTCGACAGGGTGGGGAACATAAACATACTTGTACCATCCGTCGTACTGTTTACAGATCCCCCGTCGGTCAATACAAAATAAGTACATTGATATATTTTGCATCCATAATCTATTCATTATGACGATACCCTAAATAAAATAACAGACTGCATATATTATAGCTACCCTAAAACAAAAAACAAAAAAACTGAATAAGCTAAAGATAGAAATCATACCATGAGGAGAAGATGTGTTTTAATCGTCACTACTGAGAAGCCATGGTAGAATAATTGCCTTGTTTTTTGAAACCTGCAACAGTTCCATGGTAAACAACTGATGATCCCTTCGAGAAAACCCCGCTTAGAGTAATATAAGATCAAATTTTGTTTGGAAAAAAAGGAAAACGAACCCATCACTGAATAATTAACTTTACCTCAGAAACAGAATCCATAAAATTCTGTTTGTAAAATCTTTAATTAAAATCTACGTAGTAATATCTTATATACCTAAAGACAAGAAAGCTTTCTATATTAATACAAGAAATTACTTTTGTGTAGTAGTAAATCTTTCCAGACACATATATAAATATACATACATATATATATATATATATATATATATATATATATATATATATATATATATATATATATATATATATATATCTATATATATATATATATATATATATATATATATATATATATATATATTGGTCCATGGCAACGGTGGGGATTATCAAACAGTCGTTTTCTGTTTGAGCAGCACTCCTCCTTGTTTGTTAAAGCACTCTGTCTGTCTGTCTGTCTGTCTATCTATATATGTAGGGGTATCCAGTGAGCTGGCCTAGTGGCACAAAACTATTGTGTTGTGGGTTCGATCATAACTGTGTACCCTACAGTTGTGGGATTGTCAGACTAGCTTTATTTTTGTAAACACGTTTCATACGTGTGTCATAGGAAAAATCGATTGTAAGAGGCCAAGCCTAACGCGTTGTTTTTTCGATTCTTCAAGAATTCTTTTAACGGATCTAATCCGTCGTAGATCTTGTAGCACTCATGGGAATAAATCCAGAATAGAGCCTCTTGGACCTTGTAATGCCAATTTTTGTCATCTATCAGGTATATCCTGCAGTATGGAAGCAGTAACGGTTTCCGATGAAACTAGATAAAGCCTCACCTCCCCTTCCAAGAGTGTGGGATTAACACAGCACAACAATCTTTCCCACTTGGAATTCTTCTACTATATGAAGTTTCTTATTTCAAATAGGGTATTATCATAATTTATAGTACGGGGATGCTATTTTATAGTACACATTTAATCTGTTTAGAAATACAGGGCTTACTTGGATCACCTGAAAAATGTATCTAACGATCAGGTATCAATAAGTATAACAACAGACATGCATCGTTGTTCGAGTCACTTTTATTGAGTGTTCACCTCTGTGAATATTATATCTGTTGTATTGGTTTTGATTTCAGACTGCATGCTAACCAACTTATGATATTATCTTTGAGAATACTAATTATACAGAAAAAACCCTCTTCGAGAAGATATTCTACCAACATATTCAACCGAAGAATTTGACAATTTTTTCCACTAACATATATATATATATATATATATATATATATATATATATATATATATATATATATATATATATATATATATATATATATATATATATTTAAGTACAATACCAATCATCCTTATAATAGAAATGGGGATTTAGCAGAGTGTAAAATGTATTAACTTCCCCAGATCGAAGTGACGGTCAAGTATAGCAAGAATCTCTCCCGGACCTATTACCCGCGAAGGAGAAGGAAAAAGGAAATCAGAAAGAAAAGTCTGTTCTGTGGCCAATTGAATATATATATATATATATATATATATATATATATATATATATATATATATATATAGAGAGAGAGAGAGAGAGAGAGAGAGAGAGAGAGATGATTGCATCTGAAATGGAAGAATCTCTTGTGGTCGTGAAAAATTATTGGTGGATAAAAATACGATTTTCAGAACTCTGACAATCAATATATTCATGGATTCATAGATCGATGCAGAACGACGTAGAGAATTTATGTTTGAATTATGGCCGCTTACAAGTTTAGAACGCTCGATGGAATAACAATCTATTCAGGAAAATATATTTTTTTATAGATATTTACTCACGTAAATTCTGTAGATGCTAAGTGTACAATTTTGGGGAAATCACTGAAGTTCACTAAGCTTTATTTGCTTGTGCAATCAATCGTTGGAACAATGTTGAAACAAGAACAGAATTATTGTGATGTGTCCACGTACCATTAAAAGGTAAAAGGCGGATAGAGATGCACTGAAAAGGAAACTGCGGATACGGGGGTACCACTGAGAAAGAGACCGTGGATAAGCGTGGCGATAGAAAGCAAACTATAGATTGTATGAATTATGCGTGAAATACAATTTCAATCTATAATCCGATGCGTGTAAACGCTTGTGATGTGATTTTCCGTGTAATTATTCTTTGATTACTTCATTATCTAACCATATAATGAGCTTATTGGATGCATTGATTGGCTTATTTCCCTGACTGTGTTCCTGTTTTGAATTTCAGGCACATTTGTCAAATTACACTTGTAAGAAAAAGTCTGTTTTATCAAAGTGAAAAAAAAAATTCAGAAATAAATACTGAAAGACTTTAAAGAATTAATCAAAGTCCGCAAAGAAAAATTAAGGTTGAGGTGAATCGTCGTCATAACTTTTCGCATGTGTAAACTGCTGAATAGCATTACAGAACGATTCATGAATGTTAATCATAGATTATTTCATTTATATTTTGAAAACTATAGGTTGCTTGAATTATTTGAGTAATTCTGTTCATAATAAATGCTTGTTTGATTTGTTTATTTCAGAATAAAATATTATCTTTTGCTGTTGACTATAAACCCAGTAATTTAATTAAGTAATGTATTTTAATTTCAAATAAATCAAGTTCATATTCAATTTTCTCAATTTAAATTCTCAACTCAAATCAAGCTGTTAGGTGGACACTTTTCTAATTGAAAATATCACTTTATTTTATTAATAAAGATTTTACCAACGGCTGCAGATCGGGTTGGGTTGTAGTTTCATATTTTACACAAGTATATACCAAAAAAAGACGGAAGGATTTATTTAGAGACACAAGTATTTCTAATTCTAAGTTATGTTTGAATTCTCAACTCAGCTGTTATTCACATATACTAACTTAAAAAAGAATAGAAACAGAAATAAAAAAATTGTACCGAAAGAAATATATTGCTGAAGGAATATGACTAAAAGATTGATAAAATCTATGACCCTTGTTGCATATTAAAACTGGAAGGAGAAAAAAAATGTACGAATACCTAAGTTGAAAAAAAAACATAGTGCAACAAAAAATATTTTAATTCTAACAAAAGAAAGATAAATTTTTGAATTTCAAATATTGTTGAATATTGTATAAGTCAGAAGAAGAAGAAAAAAAGAAATTTATACCCTTACATAATCTTTTGGTGTGCGTTTGGTGGTGGGGGGGGGGGTTAGAAGATGAGCGTCTCTCACAATATTTTTGACTAAGATTAAAGGAGAATTAAATTAAACCAATGTAACAGAAAAAGATAGAACACAACTAAAAACAGTGTAGTATAAAAATAAAAACAAATTGAATACAATACAGCATTGATCGGAACTTTTAGTGGGAATGGGGATTATTTAACATTAAAAAGTTCCCTTGAGGAAGGAAACATTCGTTTTATTAAAAAGTTCAAAATTCGACCTCGTCTTAAAAATGGTAAGAATCAATAAAAAAAACCAAAAAAAAAAAAACAAACCCCAAAACAACTGCGACATAATATTACAAGAATATTTGATAGGAATATCTTTTGATAGAATATGAATATATTCTTGCAAGAAAAAAGTACAATAAACGTGGAAAACATGTTATATTTTACATATTTTCATAGTATTGATTTCCAATAGTAAATAAACAGTTTAGATGTTAAAAGTACGAATGAAATTTCATCTGTGTTATGATTATAGAAAATTTAAACCGTAACAAAAAAAAATGTAATTCTTGTACTTTTAATGTTTTTGTCAAACTTATAGGAGTGTATTTTATTATCTTGAATTCGCCAGACATTGTAATTCAAGAAATGAAGAGAGAGAGAGCGAGAGAGAGAGCGAGAGAGTGGGAGAGAGAGAGAGAGAGAGAGAGAGAGAGAGAGAGAGGGAAGAAGAAAATGAGGAAATCATGTCGTTTCAAGCCGCGCTCGCGAGTTTTCAGAATTTTTGCAAAAAAAAATTAATTTCTGGTACGAAAAATATTGCTGTCAAACTCAAACTATTTGAGTTTTCACTTTATTTTCATTTGTCACAAAAATATCAATGACCTCACCGGAAACTTATGACGTCATGACGACACGAATGAGAATAACTAATAATGAATTAACTCTTTCAACTCAAGACGACTTGTTTTTATTACAGGAACTACCATGAAAGGGTTGAAATGGGATACGTGCTTTTGGAATATATCATCATCCTCATTCTTTGATCGTCCGTTTTTTGACATAGACCTTCTCCAGAATTTGCCACATTTCTCTATCGTGGGAGTCAAGGAGCCAACACTTCCTGAACCGGTCTAGTTCGTCTCTGAATCTTGTATTTTGCCAGCCTCGATTTTGCATGTGATCTCTGGGGATCCATTTTGTGAGCTGTGATGTCCATTGGTTGTCTGTCATTCGTGCAACATGACCAGCCTATAGCCATTCAAGTTGTAGATTCCACGATGTCTCAACCTAGTTTTTTTGAAGCCAGCGTTGACCCTATGTGTGGTCATTTCATTCCTTTATCTCTAAAAAGTGACTTACACTCTTATTTCGCCCGTTTTTATTCTTGACAAATTTTGTTTGATTCTTCGGCATCAATTATTATTGGACAAGGTTTTCTAAGACAAACATCAACTGATATCATGTGATATAATAATTTATATACATATTTTCTGGGCTACAAATAAGCGTAATTCTTTGGAGCAACTTTACCAAAACGTAATATAAATATTTTGCAACGGAGATAACTCAGATATACAATATACACAATCAACTGCTGCTTTCGCCAATTTTGATGTCTGAAAAGATTTTTTACAGTTGATTGAATAACGTTATTCTCGATCTAAAAATACCGTTTGTATTAGAGCTAATATGGCATGTAGTTGGGGTTAAGCTCAGATAGCTCCCTTTACAAAGATGTGTCATGCAGACATTTTGATATGGGGCATTTTTATGGTTGAAATTTGAAAAAAAAGAGGGGAAAGGTGATAACAGCTCACCCAAACTCTTCACAGCATGTTTCGAGATGATCTCCCGTAACCTAGACAGGGAAAATAAAGAAATCAGAATAGACGGCCAATACATAAGTTATCTTACTTGCAGACAACATCGTTTTTTTAACGGATTGTAGATGAACTGAATAAAGAAAGCAAAAAGTTGGCCTTCACCTGAACTTCAGAAGAACAAACGTCATGAACAGGGAACACGTCGGAAATAGACGGACAAAGATCAAAATCAAAAACGCAAAGCTATAAAAAATAAATCACAACCAAGGACAACGAATCTACATTAAATCATCGAAAGAAGAAGAAATGAAGCCAAGAATCACTCTAAGATGGCAAGCCTTCAGCAGAGCAAACTCAACCTTTATGTCCAAGAAAATCCCACCAGTCCTAAAAAGAAGAGTATACACTAATGCATTCACCCAATAGTCACCTATGGAGCTGAAACATGAAACTTGACCAAAAGATTGACCTACAAACTGAGAATTAAATGTGGTACACATTAGAGAGTCATACTAACCCTCTAATGGAAACACCACAGGACAGCACAGCATACAAAAAAAAAAAAAACAAAAGCAAAAAATAAAGCAAAACAAAGACAAAAAAAAAACAGGATCCTGAGACATCAGAGAAACCATTAGGAAATTCAAATGGCAATGGGCTGGTTATGTTGCGAGAATGGCAGAAAACCGATGGACGTTACGACTCTCAACGTGGATCCCTAGAGATGAAATATGGGACTGCAGCCGGCAGAAAATGAGATGGTGAGACGAACTGGATAGGTTCAGAGAGTTTTGGCTCCGCGATACCCATATAAAGAGATCTGGAAAATCATGGGGAAGATCCGTTTCTAAGGAAAACAACAAAAACAAACTATGAACACTGATGATGAACGATGTAGATTTTATTTCCTCTGTATTTACGGTGATTTTGAATTCGAAAAGTTAGTAAAATTATGTAAGGGTCACATTTATAATACTCATCTCTCTATGTATTTCAACATTCATCTTGAACAACAGTGAATATCTTACTAATTTTAGCCATTTAGAATTGCCAATATGAAATATCCCCTCGTCAAAATATCCCCTTGTCAATGCGTCTTTGCAAAGATAACCGGCTCAGTAGTAGCAATGGTGTTAAGGCAAGTTGATAGGTTGAATGTTGGGATTAATTTTTAGGATTAGTGAGTAGTTTTCAGATTAGGGTTGGTGCTAAAATAAATAGATAGGTTTAGAGTTAAGGTTATTTGGTTGGTTTAAGGTAAGTAGGTAGGTTTTAGGTTGGGGTTTGTGGGTATTTTTTGGTTAGTGTCTGTAGGTAGGTTCTAAGTTAGGGTTTGTAAGAAGGTTTAGAGTTAGGGTTAATAGGTAGGGTTGGGGTCTCGGTTGGTAGATTAGTATAGGGTTAGGATTAGTAAATATGTTTGGGTTAGTGTTTTTAAGTTCCTAATAATTTATCAGTCTTGTTTCGTTACTGGAAAATCGAATCTACACAACAGCCATTTTTTAGTCTAATCGTGTTTGGCGAGAAGCTATCTCCCTGGCAAAACATCTAATAACATTTAATGAACGTATTCCAAAGAATTACTCAAATATCTTACATGATCATCTTTCTACATAAACTGTTAGGTTCATAAGAACTAAACTTTTAATGATATTTCTCTATCGATCTCTCTCAGTCTATTCTCATCTCTTTCCCCACTCTCTCCCTCTCCCTCTATTTATCTTAATCTATTCATTATGTATGTATGTATTTATCTATCTCAATCGGTTTATCATCTATCTATCTATCTATCTATCTATCTATCTATCTATCTCAGTCTGTTCATATCTATCTATCTATCAATCTATCTATCTATGTCAGTCTGTTTATCTATGAATCTCTATCTATCTCTGTCTGTTTACCATCCATCAATCCATCTATCTGTCTCAGACTGTCTACCATCTATCTATGTATTTATCTGTTTGTTTATCACCTATTATCTATCTCAGTCTATCTATTTTAGTCTGCCTATCCTCTATCAAACAAATCAATCAATCAATCTATCTATCTATCTATCTATCTCAGTTTGTTTATCATACATTGATCTATCTATCAATCTAGCTATCTCAGTCCATCTATCCATCTATCCATCTCAGTCTGTTTACCATCTATCTATGAATGCGTATGTTCATTCATACTCAGCTATAGCCAAATTGTATTCATGTACATTCACGCCAACACTTGAGTAAATCAATAAGTCCATAGCACTAGAGCATTCATTTTACGCAGCAAATACTCATTTTCCAACATAATCTCCTCCTTTTTCAACGCACTTGAAGCAACACTTCTGTTCCAACAGTCCAAATCTCTAGAACGACTCATTTTGGTCCTCCAAAAAAGTGCTTAAAACTTTGTTTGTCCCCGTACTCATTGATCCATCCCCGTGTACCTACTGTGAACATATGCTTAAATGCATACACAACACATACATTGTATGTGCACATACATGCATACATTAAAACGGAGGAGAGAGATTGAGATCCAAAGAAATCCGTATGAAATCACGCGCGCGCACACACGCACACACACACGTAAACATATCTATATGTGTATGTGTGTGTGTGTGCATATGTGTGTGTGTGTGTGTGTGTGTGTGTATGCCATTAATAGTAAAAGAACGTATGAGAGTAAAACGTTCGCTTGTCTACTTAAATTTACCCAATGGGTGTCCAATCCAGTTTTTAGTCCGAGTTACGCAGAATGCGAATCGATTATTTGCGAAGAACACAAGACTTGCCATGGTCAGCTGTTGAATAGAAAGATTCTCCCTTTGAAGTCAGAAAGAGAAGATGAGTTCCAATGCGTTCGAAATAATGACAATCAGGAAGAGAATCGATAAAACAACGTGAGTGACTCAAGGAATGCGATTTCGTCAATAAGTGCGTGCTTGCAAAGCGAATGCATTCAGTTGACGCTAATACTCTATTGGGATGCATGATTTTTTAGGTACGCGACAACGCATAATAAGTTGTTCTTTCACTGTGATTTCAATGAGGGAAATTTCCTTTAGCCAACAATACGCTCACCAGAGTGGGAATACGTTCATAGAAAGTCAAAGTCGTGTATATTCTATATTGAAATAATAAATAGACTCGAAGCACTTTGAGAAGGCATACCACTGCTACCACCATATATTGAACTGAATGCAAATCAGTTCATACGACGAAGAACAGGTAACGGTGATTGATTTCCATATTTTGGACTGTAGTTTAACTCTCCTTGATATATAAAAAAATATCTTTCAATTGTAAACAAATTCCTGGACTCACGCCCAAACTTAGTCAATACTCTCTAAGGCAATGGCCAACACTTCCATGAAAGATCGAAATAATTCATCTAGAACCCTTGGAGGAGTCATTGTGCGGACGAACATAAAGACAGACATGAATCTTTATATATACCTCCTCTAACTTCGTTGGCAGAGGTAAATATTAATTTACCGGTACGTCTTTTCGGTGTCTTTGATATTCAACCAGTTTTTCTTCTTCAAGTGAGGTTGAGGAAATAAGTTTCGTCAACAGAGCTATTCTCTAAATGTGTTGCCATTCCACGTAATTTTTTCTAATTTCTCTCTTCATATCACCGATATCAACTACGGACCGGTTTAATCACTGTTGTTCGGTTTAGGTTATTTATGTGTTCTGACATTTATATGTATATATCTATCTATATATTGAACCGGACTTCGGCCAGCCATAAACGTTACAAGTAGAAAGTTGAAATTTTGTACATATGCTCCTCTCAATGATGAGGGAAATGTTGTTTTTTTTCTCTCTAAATTCCACTCCAAAAAAGGTTCTAAGTTAGGAGTTCAATAAGCAATGCTAAATTAATCATTAGTTTGTGCCCGCTTGCATTTCGAAGATTCAGACCTTTTTTTAGTGATCACAGCCCAACAAAAAAGCGATCACCTACTTTTCAAACATATCAATTTATTTCACCCAACACAGAATATCTTGGTTGTGGTGATTAATAATTTCCTTCTGAATGTTAGTTTTGTTTATCTTCAAATCACTTTTCTGTGAATTAAGAAAGCTTACTGATCCTTCTCCATTAGGATTGCATTGAAATGGCAGATCTTCCTCCTCCGATCATCAAAGACGATGAATCTTTTCACTTGTCACTTGGATGTGAATTAATGACATCGCCAGCTGACGTCACGTCCTTTCAATAAAGTAAGCTGCAATTATCTTTATAAAATGTTTTGGTATCTTTATAAAATGTTTTGGTAAAGAACCACTGAATCAATTATATGCGCACAGTTTTATTCTGGAACAAAACTTGATTATATTTCAGTTTCAAAACAAATTGTCTCTGAATAAATGGTTTGCTTTCCTTTAGAGTTTACGTATAGACGATTGACGAGAAAGTTCAACATTTTTTCAAGTTTAATTCAAATGAAACGAAAGAGGAAGATATTAAGAAAGATATCACTGTAGGGTGGAAAACCTTGGGTGAAGCAAGCTCAATTGTAAAGAACAAGAAAATCCCATTTCTCTTAAAAACTACAAAGCGGCGCAGTCTATTAAGGGGGGCAGACATCATAGATCCATTAGAAAACACAAATGGCAATGGGCTGGTTATGTTGTAAGAATGACAAACAAACGATGGACATTACGACTCACAACATGGACCCCAAGAAATCAAAAACAAAACAAACTGGACAGGTTCAAGAAGTATTGGCTCATGCGACGCCCATGATAATGAGATATGGCGAATCCTGACGGAGGTCTATACCTAAGGATGTACGATAAAATACTGATGATGATGCTGCTGCTGCTGATGATGATGATGATAATGATTTGATGATCATACAATGCTTATGAGTGATGCATTTTTTAAACTCCTGTCCGTTTCCTAAACAGACATTGTTTGATCTATAACCTCAACACATTTCTCTCAGTACTTACTAAGTTTAAAATCAATATTCAAAATCTTTGTTCTGTACAGCCTTTTCGTCATCTTTCAGTCATCAAGTTATTCGTTGTTGTTTTCTCTTCTTAGTTTTTTCTGGCTTCATTTCCAATTGAGTTCGTCTTTCCATTTTTCTTTCTTTTAATTTGCAAGTTGTTCAGCTATCGTCTTCATTTTCAGTCATCCATTCGTTAATTGCTGAAGAAGAATCGCGTAGAGACCATGATTAAATTTTGTTCGGTCTTTACATGGTCATAAGGCTGAAATCAGTGCATAACGGAAAAGGCTACGAGTAACTCTTACCTTTGCACACAAAAGATAATAGCTAATTTCAGAGAAATGTCATATGGGAATAATTTTCTCTTAACAGATCTGAATAAATAGTTGAATCGAAACTTGGGAATACTTTTGCTGAAGTCTTCAACATTGCAGTACAAAGTCTGCACATACGTGAACATAGAATCTTCTGTGGGGTTAGCAATCAGCATATAGACGCCATTGAAGGGTATACAACCAATGCATCCTCCCGGTAGTCACTTATGGAGCTGAAACATGGAACCTAACCAAGAGACAGACCTGCAAACTGAGAAGCATGCAACGCACGCATGAAAGAATCATGATCAACCTTACATGAAGAGATCATCACAAGGAAGCACAGTATATTAGGAATAAATCATCATGAGATATAGAAGCTATTAAAAAAACTTAAATGGCAATGGACTGGCCATGTTGCGAGAATGACAGACAGCCAATGGACATCACGACTCTGAAAATGGACCCTCAGCGATCACATGCAAAACTGAGGCCGTCGGAATACAAGATGGAGAGATGAACTCGACAAATTCAGAAAATACTGGCTCTGCGACGCCCATGGTACAGGATTGTAGCGAATCCTAGGGAAAGGTCTATGTCCAACGACAGACGTTAAAAGACTGATGATGATGATGATGATGATGATGATGATGATGGAGCATGTTTATTGCATGACTGTCACAACCACGATTCATATTCTTCGTGCGTCATGAGGGCAAAATAAAGTATGATATAGGTCGGTCGGCTTCTGTACTTTTCATACTTGGTTCCCTGCAACATTTTTTTTCGTAGTGACCCCCATTTGATCAGACGATCAGTGAGTTTTAATGAGTTTTGATGAGAGTAGGGAAACGTCTTTTACAGTGAATATAAATAACCTTTCGTGCGTAATGTTTTGATTTATTATTACCAAAAATCGTGAGTCTCTCTACACATGAAGTTGATACAAACATAACAATAAATAACAATGCTTTCTCCTTAAGAATAGGTAATTTCATTATTTTGCTTAGTTCTCCAAATCATTTGGTCCTCAACTTTCGTTCATTGTTTCATTATCCACTTAACTCGCATTATAACGGCACGCCTTTTCTAAGAGCTAATTTGTTGTTATATACTCGCAAGACCATTATCGGACAATAGTTTGCAACGATAGCACATAGGAATTTCAGTGCAATATCTTAAAGACAGAAATTAGTAAACCTATAATATATTGCCGCCTAAGGCAACCGAAGGCTAGCGTTAAACTTCTGTCTGTCCAAATTATTTTTGCTGAAAATTCACTGATACATTCAACCAAGAAAATTGATTACATACCACGTTTTATATGGTTAACATGATTATATTTTGGTTCATTCATTTCGTTTGCGGCATATGGGGTATCAGGTGGTGTGAGGGTGATGAAAAGTAATTTTGTCTGTATTTTTCAGTTTCTTGTTATCAATGCATTCTGTATGAAATCCATCCGTTATAACGGCAAATGCGCTATAACGGCACACTCAAATCCCCGTGAGTAAAGTAATAGCAAGGGTCTATTGTATTAGACAATTCTCCAGGGCCATTTTTCGAACAATGGAAGGGAAATCTTAGAAGCGTCCTTGAGGTTTAAAATGCAGATCTCAATTGCTTATGTAGTCGACTGTACAAGCATTATGAAAACCCCTGGAGCTAGGAGAATGGGTTACATGTGTACTTACGTAAAGACACATCGGTCAGTATTTAACCACTAGTCATTGTATTCTTCTAGACCCAGAAATAGGTTATTTTTGGTAACATGGTAACTTGCAGAGAAAATTGGATCTATTACAAAAATCCCAAATGAGAAAACCCGTGTATGGGTCGAGTTTTTAAAAATATACTTTAGTGGGTCATTGGTTTGTTTAAATGACGCATTGGGGCACAAGAGAACTCGCCATCACGGTCAATAATTGAACGATCGTAACGTCAGCTACAGTCGATCAATTATTAAAATTTTGACGAATATGAAGTCATGCAAAAAAAAAAAAAACATCAAATTATAATAAATTACACTTTATTTAGAAGCATCTAGATTCTGGAGAATCTAGATGTTATTTCGAAAGTTTACCAGCCGAAATAAGACCCCCAAGTGTAAAAAAAAGCTTTGAAAAACATTTTTAGAAGGAGTCTGATGGAGTACTGATGCCAACTTTCAAGTCTGTATACAAAACAGTATGGCCAGGAGCACTGGAAAACACAAACACAGACACACGTAAAAAAGGATAGAGAAGGTAGTTTAACTTTGTCTGTGCAAGAAAGTCCACTGGTGATTTTGCTACGTGTCAAAACCAGACGCCAAGTTACAGATACCAGACAGGAATCAATCATGGAGGTGGTTTAGGCTGTTATAATATTCGATGTATTCTTTTGATTATCATTTGTTTAGTTCTACGCAATATTCCTTGTATGACCAGCATTACTGACAACTTGTAAATCCGGAAAGATTCGTTTATTCAAAACTGGAACCCTTCTTTTATGATGAAATTAAACGGCCACAATAACATAAAAAACCAAGGAAAATAATTTCCCTAGCTAAATGATGATGGTATTCAATTATACGAATGGAAGATTTTTGGAAAAAATTGCATGAACTTTTGTATCAATTGAATATAATACAGTTTAGTTGTCAATCTTTATAACTACATTGTATTCCAATCTTCTTTTTTGGTTTGATCTGTATTTCTTTCATCTTTTCTGTGCAATAATTTCTCTCTTTCATACCTCTGCCTTTTTCTCCTTTGTTAAAAAACGTCAACCAGAACTATCAACAAAATTGTCAAAATTGATTTCTTCATTTTTCGAGTTGGTCCGGCTGGCTGGTAATGTATCACGACGTAGCTAGGGGGCATTCCCTGATATGTCAAATAATTTTGCTTTTGTTTTTTAACCCCCCCCCATCAGTTTTCAGTAGGAGGGGTGCTCGATTAGCAATGTTTACACTAAATTGATTTATTTTGTTTGTGTCCAACATTTGTATTTTGGAAGTTCATATATTTTTAGCGATCACTATCCAACATATGTCACGAAAAGAAAATTATCGAATGATCCCCCTTTTTCCATTTTTTCTCATTGATCATCCCTAAGGCAGCATACTGTTAAAAGACATTGGCCATGTGACAGTTTCTGTTGAGTGACTATCAAAACCTTTGCTCTTTCCTCATTTTCTCTGTACTTTTTCGATATTTCTGCTCCATCATTTCTGCCTTGTACCCCTAAATACCACTGCCCCTCCCCTTCTTCCTTTGATTTCTTTTCTCACTTTTAGTCATTTTTCATTTTGCTTCCAATTCATTATTTATCCGTTTCTTCTTGCTCTCATTCTTTCCGTCTTTCTTTCATTTTTCCTTCCTTCTTTCTTCGATCCCTTCTTTCTTTCCTTCTTTCCTTCTTCCATTCTTTCCCTCCTTCCTTCTTTCATTATTTCCTTCCTTCCTTTTCCCCCCTTTTTCTTTCTTTCTTTCTTTCTTTCTTTCTTTCATCCCTTCCTTCCTTCTTCCTTCTTTCATCCCTTTCTTTCTTTCGTTCCCTCCTTCCTTCTTTCATTCCTTCTTCATTTCTTACTTCCTTTCCTTCCATCCTTCTCTCTTTCCCTCCTTCATCTCTTCCATCTTCCCTTTGTTTCTTCTTTCCTCCCTTTTTCCCTTCATTCTTCTTTGTCTACTTTCTTTCTTTCTTTCTTCCATTTTCCTTTTATTCATTCCTCCCTCTTCCTTCTTGAACCCTTTTCTTTCTTTAGCTCTTTCCTTCCTTCTTTCATAACTTTCTCTTCCCTTTTCCCCTTCCTTCTTCATTTTTTACCTCCTTTTCTTCTTCCTTACATCCTTCCCTCTTTCCTTTTTTCCCTCCTTCATCTCTTCCATTTTTCCTCTGTTTCTTCCTTCCTTCTTTTATCCCTTCATTATTTCCTTCTTTCCCTCCTTTCTTCTTTCCATCTTCCTTCCATTCTTTCTTTCCCCTTCAGTCCCTTCCTTCTTCCTCCTTTCCTTCTTTATTTTCTTCTTCCTTTCCTTTCCTCCATCCTTCCTTTCATTCCTTCTCCCCTCTTCCACCCTATTCTTAGCTTACCTTCCTCCCTGCTTATCCTCCGCCATCATTTTCTTTTCTCTTCACTTCTTTTCATCCCACTTCGTTCAGCCTCTGGCCAACCAACGCAGACGATGCAACAAATGTTAAGCTATGCAGAACACAAACAACCAAGACGGTCATCAAGTACGCAAAGATGGGGAAGAAATATTAGATTTTAAGCACAACGCAATTCACATAAAGAAAAGACCAACAAACAAAACAAAAAAAAACTATTTTCAACCCAGACCCATCAGCAGTGCAAATTTCGAATAAAATTTTACCTACACATAGGACAGCAATTATCAAAAAAGAAAAAGGAGAGAAAAGAAGGAGAAGAAAATCTAAATACAACTGGAAAATTCCTTTTAGTTGTCCGAATTTCTTAGAAAAATAATTTACATTATTAATTTGGACTAGTTTATCCTTTGTATCTTTTTTAGGGCACTTTATCGCAAAATCTGGTTGTTTATAATTCACGACTTGTAATCATCTATTCACTGATTCGGTCACAGATAACAATTAGCAGGTGAACCGCAAACTTAGTCGTATAGCTAGAATTCTCTTAATATTATTCTGTCAACATTGTTTACACCTAATAGTGATAGACGTAATAGTATTAAAGTGGATTTTGCCTTCTTGGAGGTCTTCCTAGTTAAATCGGTGAAACGTCATCCGTGATGAACGGGCTTCCAAAGATAATGGATGCGAGTAGAATTAGTAAATATCATCGCTACAACGTGATGAGATCCGTGAAGTCGTGATACAACTGACGGTTTCGAGCAACGATTGTGATGTTTTGTCTCATTGGTTGGATGTAGAAAAGTTACTACATGGACTTCTGTAATCGTAATTGTAAGTTCTTGTTTCATTTGGAGAGAGAATGAAAGATCGGAAAAGAGATGAATTTCTTTTTTCTTATTTCAAGTCATCTGACAACTTCCAACGACGTTACTCATAGCCTCTACCCCCACATGTGCCTCAATATACTGTGCCTGGAAATTCAAGGACAAACCTACGCCCCGTGAACGTGGAAATTTCGACGCTATCCTTCCATCTGGCCGTGGGTTTTATTTAGTTAATCGTAAATATCCCATTAGCTGCGAATGACTGAAATAGTAGCTATTGCAGTTCTATGTTTAACTCAATAAAGTTTTGTTTTATTACCATTGATGACACTTCAGTTCTATTGTTACCTTACAGAACTTGCAATTGATGACAAGCATCAGATTATCTTGCAATGGACCAGGGCTTTTATCTTGCAATGTATAAGTATAACTCTTTGCCACCGACTGCACTTTACAGTCGTGTTATTTCATTTGGGAACTTGATTTCAAAACAAAATATCTCGATCTAAATGAATATAAGATTATTTTTTAACATCTACGAATACAGCATTCAAGGACCTGCTTGGTAGCTGAGATAGTTGTATCCTTCCAAACCGATGCAGTCGAGCCCTGATAAAAGTCAGGAATTTGAATACTAGTTTTCAAGGCAGATATCCTAATAAATATCACTGGCATGTCACGATGGTTGACAGAAAAGAGATCTCAATCATTTATTCTCCCCTGCTGCTTTGCGCAGTTCCCATCGTAGCCAGTGGTTGTGGTTCGAGCCAAAGGGAAAGACCGACATTTTAATTAACATAAAGGCCTCTTTAGTCCTTACAAAACGTGGAAGCCGACGATTCTAAATTATGAAAGCTTCAAAATGCTGTAACTTTTTTCTCTCGCTCTGAAATGGTGGTCTTATACAATACACAAACAGAAACCTTGAACTTCACCCAAACGCTAACCCTAAATCTAACCCTTAATCCTAACCCCTGACTCTGGAAATAGACATAATCTATCATTCCTCACTCTAAATGATAATTCGGGACCGGTGGGAACAAATAATAAACCACAAATTGCTGAGACTGATATTACTATATTCCCTTATTTAAAATTTTTGACGGCATTAGCTTCTTCTTAGTACAAAAAAAAATCTTACAACTTAAATCACCGGTAAGGTACCTGAAAAGATCTACATGAGTGAACGTTCAGGAAAAAAAAGGAATGTTTTGATTCTCCAAGATGAAATTGCTCTTGAAAATTGGATTCCAAACTAACAAAAGTGAGTTTTTTTTTGGCGAGAATAAGATAATGCCACTAAATCCTTTTTTTTTTTTACTCCAGGCTTCGGTATTTTAAAATTATGGACGTCAGCCTTTGATAGGAACTAACGAAAAAGACCAACCCCTCTAATTTTACCCCTTCCCCCACATTCCCCCGGACTGTTTGATCTGACTGGCCGATTTCTTTCATGTTCAAGTCTATTGGTTTCATGTTCTGCTTTACTTTGATTGCAAAATGACAGGAACTTCTATTTTCTAAAGCTTAGTACTAATAGCAAGTAAACTCCAACCCTCTTTAAAGGCTGCTGTTGTGGCTTACAACAATGATCTTTCCTCGGGCCTATAGAATTACTATAAAGAGGCTTTCAGAATAGACTGTAACAATAGTTCGGCTAACATCATAAGGCAGTTATTCCCAGAATGCTAAAGTATAAAGACTAAATGGCTTTGCAAAAGATTACATGGAATGTTGCATACGAACACGTCTCTTGGTCGTACATTATGTAAACATTGATGAGCGACGCTGAAACAATCTCTTCTTTAATGCAGAGTTGGTTTTAGGATCGATTTCGAATGGCTTACCTACTAAGCATCAATCAACAATGGAGCGCTATCAGGGTGTTAGTATCGATAAAGGTTTTTTTTGCCCATAATTATCTCGATTATTTTGATTTTTTTCCAGACTACACATCAAATGATCTCTACATCAAACATTTTAATAAAAAACTGAATTAGAAATAGATAAACAGAAGTAATTCAAAGTGTTTCAATGAAGATGCAATCGTCTTCTTGACAACTCGTGTCTAAATCATCTTACGTCTAAAAACTATTTTTGAAGACACACATTACAAAAAAACATTGTAGATGTTAACTACTCATAGATTTTAACTTTGCAATAGAATATGAAAGTCAATAATTGATCAACCATAGCGTCAAAATTTGAAATAATTGAAGAAAAATCCCATCAAAGAATAGATATAGTCAGAATATATTGCATTTATGACATCACTGGAAAGAATATAAAATACAGTAAAATAAAACATATATTAATTTTTATAAACTAACCAAAATGTCCCTGAAAAAAGAAGAAAATTAAAAAAAAAAAAAGAAAAATTTAAAGGGGCCTAGTGGAGTACCGATGCCAATTCTCATGTAAATTGACAAAATAATATGGCCAAGAGCGTAGGAACACACAAAACAAAGACACGCTCATATAAGAAGGATAGAACCCTTCGCTCCCTTTGGAGGCTGAAAGTGATTTCCTTTCACCTGAATGCAGGTTTGTGCCCATTTCATTTCATATACATTTCATTTCATTAGAAAACGACATAGCCGACACAACACAGACGGACAAATGCTTGAATGAGGCTATCGCATGATGCAAACATTCCAGCTGTGAACATGACTAACGTTGTAGCATAACATTTAGGTGAGCGTAAATTCTACCCTCTTATCTTTAGGGTTGCTTCCTTTATGAAGCACCTGTAGAATAGATATGAATTAAAAAAAAAAAAAATTCTGGATATAGGTAGTGGAAAGAAAATCTCCCCGATACGTCAGGATTGCCTTTAGTATTTTAGCTGACTTTCAGGAGTGCTGTCGTTTAAAAAGCCTCAATTCATCTCCAGATTCGCAGTGCCTCTAGTTTTTTTGTTAGCATACGGACTGTTCCCAGGACTCAGATCATGATCGGCACCACCATCACCATCACGGTCAATAATTTTATCCCTGAGTTTCTCCCTTACCCTTGCATTTTACCAAAACATTGCATGGTTTCCTATTCAAAAAGATTTCCCTACATCCTAAGAAAACTACCCATCGCCCTTTTCTGTCCTCTCCGGTCCCACCCTATTTAACCACCTCCATCTCTTTTCTCTCCTCTTCTCTCTTCTTATCCTCTTATCAAAATACATGACTCTCCTATAGCCCGATCTTCTTTTTTGATAAAGAAAGGAATATTTTGAACAAAATGATATTTTGATCTTTATAATAAGCAGTGATAATATAAATACGTTCTAAATAAAATTAATATTATTTTAATCTCTATAAATTGTCATATTGAAATATATTTGTAAAAAGATTGGTTATATCTCTATTCAATTTATAGTGAAAAAAATTTAGTAATAAATTTTCAAATTTTTTTGATTCTATAACATAATAAAGAAGATAATGCCTGTCCTGTGATTTTTCAAATTTCTGCATTTCAAATTGTCCCTCTCATGATCGGTCAGTTTTTGACGAATTGAACTATTACAGCAGGAGTAAGGAGATCATGACAAGCTTATTTATGAAATAGATTCCTCAGAAAGTACTCTATAAATATGGTCACTTGTCTAACGGTGACAGTCCCTCTTATTAATAGAAGCGAATAGATTGAGATAAAACACCCCCAGACTCAGTATGGCGTCCGGAGACGCATCTGCTGACAGAATTCTGATATAACGTCCACCAATCATTTCTTAGCAAACTCAGTCGATGGTAGCAGGTGGAGATTATGAAAATCTTCACTAAGAAAATGATGAGAAATGTTTGAATCGTTCAGTCTAGAGTTTGGGCAATTTTTTCAAACTTCAGAGACTGAGGGAGAAATAAACCAAGATTTTGAAAAAAGCTATTAGCACAATAATGATATTGATAATGCATAATTCTGCTTATACATATATATATATATATATATATATATATATATGGAGAGAGAAAAAAGTGAGAACCAGAGAAAAAGCCAAGTACCAAAAAACAACCTTACATTCTAGAATAGAAAAGATATTATGTATATGTGTGTGACGTCATAAATTGCTTTATATCATATTGAATCTTTATTTGGAATGATCTACTCCTACACAGTGAATGTATCATTTGCTCTAGAGAACGTAAACAGAATGAACAATTGAAGAAAATGGGGCTACAGCAGGAATCTAATCTGTGACCGATACGGAAGATGCTCCAACATAGCATTACTCTAACCATTGAGCTGAACAGCAGCCAGTAATGCAAAGGCTCATAAAACTGCTTCAACTCTGAATTTTTATTTTGTTCAGTCACAGTCTATATCATTTCTCACTGTTTCTTTCGGCTTGTGGTCTAGGTCAAATGATAACTTCACCGTGTCATAACAGGGGATCATTTCAAATAAAGTTTCAGTATGATATAACACAATTTATAATCACTTCTGACGTATCATATATCCATTTGTTAACAATATAATTGTCAGCGTTGGAAGAAACTAATACAGCGGATATAGACAGTGAATGAACAAAATAAGAATTTGAAGCAGTTATTTGGACCTTTGCATTACCGGTGGCTGTTTAGCTCAATGGTAAGAGCAACGTTATGTTGAAGCTGTCGAATCATGTATCAATTTTTTCATCATGCATATTCCTCCCTCTCTTTCTCTCTCTCTCTCTCTCTCTCTCTCTCTCTCTATATATATATATATATATATATATATATATATTTATCTCTCTCTCTCTCTCTCTATATATATATATATATATATATATATATATGAAGTATTATAACATCTTTCTCCAATTCTACAAAGACAGTTGAAAGCAAATGTTTGTGACATTTGGTATTAGCAAATGATGACATGATCAGTGTCAGGTATGAACAAATTTATGACAGAAAATCCCGGACGACTTTTGATGAGCGCATCGTCTCTTGGTTTGACGCTTGACATTTTTGTTTGAAACCCAGCAAAAGGACATTTGATTGGATTTGCTTCAACAGATTGATTGTTTTCTCTCTGGGTATCTTTAATATCTATTTATCCATTTATCAATCAATCTATTTTATTCCTGTAACTGAGAAAGATTCTAAAATTTTACCACGCAAGGCGACTTCCTAAAACAGCATCTATGTATTTTTCTAGATAGATGGCATAAAAATCTAGATAATTCTAGATATGATTTAAGGCAATTCTAGAAATAGATGTAAAAGAGAAATTTTGGATTAAAATATGATTGCATGCTTAATTTTAACCTCCTCAATGGCCGTCATCATCATCATCATCATCATCATCATCATCATCATCATCATCATCATCATCATCATCATCATCATCAGTCTTTCAACATCCGTCCTTGGACATTGTCTGTCCCCAGGATTCGTCACACTTCTCTATCATGAGCGTCACAGAGCTAGTACTTTCTGAATTTGTCTGGCTCGTCTCCCCATCTTATATTCTGCCGGCCTCGGTTCCGCATGTGATCTCGGGGATCCATGGCGTGAGTCGCAATGTCCAACGATTGTCTGCCATTCGTGCAACATGCCCAGCCCACTGCTACTTGAGCTTTTTAATAGATTCTATGATGTCCCTGACTCTTGTCTTTTCCAGATGTACTGTGCTGTCTTGTGGTCTCTCCATGCGATGCCTAGCATAATTTCATCATGTGCACGTTGCATTACAGAGTCAACTCCAGAGACAACCTGGAAATTCATGGAAGATAATTTGCCTTCTGCCACTCATTGTATAGATGGAATTTTACCAAATCCTTTTCAAACCACATGAAATGATCGGAAATTGAATTCAAATTTCTTCTTATGACGAGTTTGCAGGAAATATCTTGACATCTAAATCAAAGAGATTATTTCTCAATCCTTTTTTAACAAATAAGTAAAACAAGCAGTTTCACCGAAGAGATTTCCCATTTTAGTGTATCATACAGATTTGGCAATACATGATACATTTCAGATAATTAGCAGTAATACTGTTAATTGGATTTCACACGGAATCTTCGTCTAAAAGGCAAAGGTGATAATGATTGTGGCAAAAATAGATTAAGGCGTGTTGAATATTTCGCCAATTGTCTACTTTCAGAGAACTTTTCTCAAGTATGAAGAACAGGTCAATTTAAGAAAAAACAACGGGGAAAAAGAAATATTTTATGCACAATATCACTAGTTGCATATCTTTTTTCAGAAATGTCAGGTTGACGGGGAGGAGAGATAAGAAAATAGGATGTGAGAGAGTAAGTATCGAGAGCGAGGAGAAGAGAAAGTTACAGAATTTGAAAGAATACACACACACACACACACATGCATGCACATACACATATATATATATTCAGAGAAAGAGGGAGGAAGAAAGATATTTAGAGCGAGTACATATAGAGAGAGAGGGGAGAGGAAGGTAATTCTAGTGAAAAATTAAGTAGGTAAATAAAGAGAGAGATAGATAGAGAGATAGATAGAGAGAGAGAGAGAGAGAGGGGGGGAAAGATGATAGTTTGAGCTAGAAAGTAAGTAGGTAAAGAAAGAGAGGGGACTGAAAGTAATTTAGTCGACGAGGTCTAGAAAAGCGATAGTGGATTAAAGAAAGGTAAGTGCAGAGTGTAAAAAGGAAGAGAAATCATGAGTCACTTTGTGTGTGTGTGTGGGAGAGAGAGAGAGACAGACAGACAGACGGACAGACAGTCAGACAGAGAGACAGACAGACAGGGAGACAGACAGACAGACAGACAGACAGAGTGGGAGTGAGAGAAAGGAAACGTAATTCTAATGTTGATGCTGAGACAGAGAGGGATTGGAAGAGAGAAAAGTTTAATCCGAGTGGATTGAGGAAAGAAAAAATAATTCGAGCTAGAATAGAGAGAGAGAGAGAGAGAGAGAGAGAGAGAGAGAGAGAGAGAGAGAGAGAGAGAGAGAGAGAGAAAATAGTTTGAGTCTGTAGGTTGGTAGTTGGAGGAAGAAGTAAAAAAAGTTTATGAAGCTACAAGTGATTACTGCAACGGAAACCCCAATAATTGTAAGTATCACTGTGAAGAACGAAAATTGAGGATAAGCTTTCAATGTGACTCGAAATCGAATCTCTTTTGCCTTACGATGCATTTTATCTGCACCAGCTGCTCGTCTGTTTGAGTTACAAGATACATACGTTCGACAAAAGACCAAACCTTACTGCTTGGACACACCCTAAATTTAATACCGATCTTTCAGCACAATATTCGTTGGTGTTTTCAACTGCCACGTAAGTCGGTAGTCCTTAGAATGGCAGAGATTTCTTCTAAAGACCAGATTCAAATTGGTTAACGGCGTTTGTAAGTAACAAGGCGACCCGGATAGAGAATGCTTAAAGGGAGAGAAACAGCTTTCTCGGTAAGGAACGCTGTTTTTTTTTCTTTTACGTCACACTAGTATTCTAGAGAGGAATAAATACAAGAAAGAAAGAAAGAAAGAAAGAATGGAAGATGGGAATGAAGTAGGAAAGCAGACAAGTAATACATCGCTATTTACACTCCATATATATTTATAACTTTAAAAAATCAATTCTTAAGATGAATTCGAGAAAGTATGAGAAAGAAAAAAAGAACGAAAGAAAGAAAGAAAGCTGACTACACAGTGATTATAATTAATGTATACACTTCATATATATATATATATATATATATATATATATATATATATATATCTTTTTATATATATATATATATATATATATATATATATTTATATATATATATATATATATATATACATATATTTATATATATATATATATGTATATATATATATATATATATGTATATATATATATATATATATAACTTTTTCATTTCACGATGAGTTGTGTTGCATTTTGTTCGATATTTTCCGTTTTATTCTTGATGCAATGATTATTCGTTTTTTGTTATTTTTGATGTTTTAACGGGGATCAACTTGAAAACTCGATTGGAAAAAATATTCTTATAACAGAAATTAACGTTGACAATTTTTGTCAAATGCTTCTGTTCTCTCTCTGTTACGTACATTATTGGTAATATTGGTAGAAATATTTATATTGAGGAAAGAAATACTAGTTATGAATTAATAATGGCTGACAATGCTTCACTTAATAAAAAAATCAAGAAAATATTGGATGTCGCTGTTCAGACCAGAGAGTGACGATGAAAGTGGGTGAAATGCTGGATAAATATCAGTGCTTTGTCAGGGAAGTAAAATAAAAGAAAAAACCATAGAAATAAACAAACTTGGGAATACGTAGGCGGGAATTGTATCCATGGTTAGCAAAACTCGTGGAACCGCCCCAAAGAGTCTTGCAAAAAGATTCGATGAATTTCAAAACCGAATAAAGGCGGAAATACAGAAACGTCTAAATCAACGTGAATACTGAGAAAGGTGCTGGAGCAAAATGGAGACTCGGTCCATCAGATCTCATAAGTGGAGTAAGGGTTAAAAGTTCGTAAAACAAAATTAGCTTGCCTAGTTCAGATTCTGTCCGCGATTATCTATATTAGATGCAGCAGTAACTTTTTAGATGAAACGTTGTCAATTGTTGTCGATTTGGATCACTGTATCTTCCATGTCTGAAAGTTCGCACGTGCAACCGAACAGTTCATCAATACGTCGTGTTGCGATAAGAAACAGCAATGAATAAAATGAAGGAAACTGGTAAAGAAAAGTTATAATTATGGAGCATGTACCGACCCATCGTTGTGATAAAACAGTAATCATCAGATGGAGTACAACTATTGATAAAGAAAAAGTAATAATGAAGAGTGTATCGACCCAGAATGTTCTGATTAGAAGCAACCCTGATAAGTAGTTGAACTAGTAATAAAATGATGATTGTGAAATTGCTCCACTTGAAAGCAACAATAATGAGACGCTGCCAATTTCATACGAAATTAAACTTCACAATGGTGAAAATCGGGTAAAATATTGGTTTCATATGACGATTGTTTAGGTCTTATTGTGATGTGAAAAAAAATATTTGATTGCTTGGGATTGAAAAAAAAAGGTCCGTATGATTTTTGTGTTTGTCAAAAGCAACAACTGAAATTGAATGACTATCACAAACATACTTATATATTTACGATTAATTTCATATAAGCTTAGGCTTCGCCGGAGAGTGCTATATAGGGAGACTGGGAATTTGACCCTCTGCCAGACTAAGCTCCTGTTAGTAAAAAGATACCTGAATTAAGATTATAACGTCGTCTTCCAAAGCAAAAGAAGAATTTTAAAAAAAGTTCACTGAGAATAAAGTAGAAAATTGTTTTAAAACTTTTTCGTCGAATCCTCCATTTTAAAATTGAATCTTTACTTCTGATGAAAAACAAACGAACTTGATTTACTGGAAACGAACTTACAATTTCTTTCGGCTTCACTATAAAAGAAATTTCGAAACCAAGTCAATAAATAAAAAGGAAAAAATATCTCGCAAACGAATTCATCGATCAACTTTTGCTGAAGTAAAAATGACGAATTGAACAAATTTTGACAAGTTTTTAACTTTTATCTCAATCTCAGTTGTTTAAATTCAACTTTAAATTTGGGTCATTGTTTTTATGGCAGTGAATAACAGTGCGTTTGGAAATAAAGAATAAGCCTTCAGTGAGAATTGAAGTCACACCATCATACAAAAAAAGGCCTGAATTGAAATTTGTATAATAAAAACTTCAATTAAAATTAGGGTAAAACTGGACAAAATTTAATAAAAATAATGTGCTACAATGTTCCATCCAATAATAATATGAATAAAGATGATTTACTTAAGTAAACAAAAAAACAAAAAAACAAGCAAAAACAACATGGCAGCAAGAGTCGATAGTAGTGAGTGAGTTTGAAAGTGTGCGCTAAACAATGAAAAACCTTGTGACCGATTTATAAAAGCTGCTAAACTCCCAGTGGCAATGAAAATGTGACTTTATTTCTCACTGAAGACTCACTTTTTTACTTCTGAATCGAAATAAAAATATAGATTTAAAATTCTAAACCTTTCGAAAATGTTAGCCATAAAAAGCTCATCATATTTTATTCCATTCAGAAAAAAATCAATTAAGAAATAATGTGAAAAAAAAAAAAATTATTACACTTTTAAAATCATTCATGCATTTTGAAACATCTTGCACATATTATATGAGGATGGATGAATCCGTCTGCAGCCTGACATAGCTAAATTATCGATCTGAAATTTTCCTGTATAATGCTCGATCTAGGAGATCTATGAAGAAGTGGTGTGTTAGTGAGTTAACAAGAGGTAGATTGTGTTGAAACTAAGACACCTGTTGCGTAAAATATTTTTTTTCAGCATTAAGCTGCTATATATATATATATATATATATATATATATATATATATATATATATATGTATATATATATATATATATATATATATATATATATATGTATATGTATATGTATATATATATATATATATATATATATATATATATGTATATGTATATGTATATATATATATATATATATATATATATATATATATATAGGTTCGTTTGTAATGAATGAAGATTAGTAACAGTGAAGTGGTATTATTTCCAAAGTATTTTTGGCTGGAAAAACGGAGCTGCCATAGAACAGGGGTTAGCAAGGTAGTGTTGCACACTGTAGAGGGTTTTATCTTGATATACCCTGCATTTGAGATCTTGTAGCAGACTAATCTGAACTTTATAATTACTCATAAGCAACACAACCTCTCCTCTGTTGAATCAGTTTGCACTTCTGCTGGACTTAACCACAACCTAACTTATCTTTCGAGTTGGTATTATTGAATGTGGTTTGTAATTTTTTTTTCATTGCAGATTCAGTCGATAACATGGCTATTGTCGATTTTGGTTTAGGTTTCAACACGATTGAAATGACGAAGGTTTTACCCACAGGGGTGATCTTTTGGCATGATATAGCTTTTTGTGTTCCACGATAGAGTTAAGCAGGTTTTAATCTTATAACAAGACGGACCTTATTTGATTTTTGAGGAAAGAATGTTACGTAGAATATATTTAAAGAAGAAAAAAAACGAACAAGTTAGCAGACTTTGACACCTGGCTCAAAGCAATATTCTGCAAACTGGTAATGTTAAACCATTTTCTCCAGTCGCGATTCTAATCCTCATAGAATGCTTTGCTTTTGTGGCTTTTCAGCAGACGAGCATAACCTTACTGAATATCTACCTATAGCCAGCTTTACTTGAATTTAGAATGTAATAGACAAAATAGTTCCAATTCTGTTTTTTTTTTTAGATCTGAAACTAACTCCCACTCATTATTCTATGATTCTATGGATTATTTGGATGAAAACTATTATGATAGTTGTTTTGACCACTATATCTTGGACGAAGTGATATCTATCTTTTCAATATTGTCTAAAGTTGTTATTTCATTGGGTATCTAAGTTAGTATCCTTATCCTTATTATTTTAATCCCTCGATTTCTCAAGGTGTGTTCTCTTTTTTATGCTGCCTGAATCCTAGATGAACTGTTTTCATCATTCCACGAATAGCACGGACTTACATCCTTTTGTTTTGTTTTAAGCACTCCATTCTGGACGAAGTGTTCGCTGCCTATGCAGTGTTTTCTGGAGTTCGGATAGAAACTATTGTCATTATTTCATAAAGAGTTTGATCTACTATTATTATCTTTGTTTCATTCGATTACATCGTTTCAGCCGATGTGCTCTCCGGATTTGCTCTTCAATCTCATCAGAAAGATTTTACATCTTTTTTATTGCAAACTAACCACTGAATCTTTCAAAGTTTGTTGTTTTTATTTCTTTCCCGTTTACTCTATACAATAATGATATTACAATCTTTATCGTTCGGATATACGTATTGTTTTATTCGGAATTGATGGACACTGGCCATGAAGCGCTCCATGAAACCCACAAAAGAAGAATAAATCAAACGAAGAATCACATTAGGATGGCGAGCCTTCGGCAGAGTAAGTTCAACCTTCAAAAACAAGAACAGCCCATTAATCCTGAAAAAAAGGGTATACAACCCATGCATCTTCCCGATAGTCACTTATGGAGCTGAAACATGGAACCTAACCAAAAGACAGATCTGCAAATTGAGAACCATGCAACGTGCATATGAAAGAGTTATGCTCAAACTCATATGGAAGGACCACAAGACAGCACAATATACCTGAGAGAAGACTAGAGTTAGGGACGTCATAGAATCCATTAAAAAATCTCCAATGGGCCATCGATGTCGCAAGAATGACAGACAACCGATGGATATCTTGACTCACGACATGGATGCCCACAGATCACAGAGGCCAGCAGAATGTTAGATGGAAAGACAAGCTGGAAAAATTCTGGAAGGACTGACATAAATAGAGAAGTGTGATCAATCTTGGTGAAGTTCTATGTCCAACGATGGATGTCAAGATGATGATGATGATGATGAAGCAGTGATAGTGATTCAAATCCCGACTGGTCGAGCCCTTACCACAACTACGTACCGGACTATGCTGAGTTTAATGAATACTATTGTAGTGAGATCAATCCTGGCTGTGGGAGCCACTACAGAGACGTTGTGCCAAACTAGACTAAGCTCTATTTTCCAAGTTGTACCTGACGTTGGAACAAATCGTAAAAAATGCAAAGAAGTGTTCAAGGAATGCTGCCCATTGAGGGTTACTGCAACTTAAAGAAAAGAAACACACACACACACACACACACACGGGGAAAGCTGGAGTAAGACATCTAATGATATTCAACTCAGGTCCATTAGAAAACTCAAATGGCAATGGACTGGTCATGTTGCAAAAATGTCAGACAACCGCTGGGCATCATGACTCACGGCGTAGACTCTCAGACATCATATGTGAAACCGTGATTTTAAGATGGCTTGACAAACTAAACAAGTTCAGAAAGTATTGGATCCGCGATGCCAATGATAGAGAGGTACTGCACATCTTTGGGAAGGTCTATGTCCAAGAAAAGACGCTAAAAAGTTTCTTCTGCTGCTGTTAATGATGATGATAATAAACAATAATTACTTGAGACGCAAGGGAATTTTCCTGCATTTTGATAAATATTTCTTGTGGAGCACCTGAAGTAGTACAAAGGTTAACATATTCGTCAGAATCTTTCAACTGAGATTCCATTCCTCACTGAGGGCGATATGACAACTCACATAACTCATTTCGCAAAGGATCTATACCAAAGCATAACTTTGGAATTCACCAAACAACATACTTTTACAATATTAAGAAGCGTTTTGTTAATAGCCTTGTGTCGTGCACATGACAATTTAAGACCAGACGGAGACAGACGTTTCATGACTGATTTGGGTTTTACCTTATAAAGCCTGGCACTGCTCTGTGTTGTCAAGTTCAAAGATCTAAAGACCAGCGCTCTAACATGCTTGCAACAATAGTTATGACGACTGAAGAGAATATTTAAGGTCCTACCCATACGTTCTCGAATGTGGTATCCCAACATCAAACCGATTTTGTGTCACACTTTGTTCTCGTGGAGGCTTGGACAGATAAGATGACCATTAAAGACCAGACGGGGGAATATATGGGTTTAACACCATTAGGCGTGATGTTTTATTCTGAGACCAGAAGACCACCGCTCTAATGTCCTTGCGACAATTATCTTGAGGACTATAGCAGATTTTAGCTTATTGTCTACTCACACACTTTCACCAATCGGATCTTATGTCATACTGTGTTCCCGGGGAGGGGGGGGGGGTCAGACATATAGGCTAATTCTGTTGTGAAAAAAACCTGATTCCCATTGAAGGAGATGGTTTGTTCACTGATTACGCGTGCTGCACTACTATCGCAACAATGTGGAGCCGAAGTTGCAGATTCCCAGTTATAAATTTATCCAAGTATTTGATCATACTTCATTTCAGAATTCATGTAATTAATTAAACTTTTATAAAGAAAGAAGGGGTTGAATTAAATTTGTCATTTTCTGGTTCCTGAAAATAAACCAGTAAAACTGCCATTGGACGGTTACGTGATGGAAACGAATTTAATTGCTAAAAGCAGTAAAAAAACAAAAACAAATCATTGAACTTGGGTCTCGCAGAAAATTTATAGCTATTACTCGATGACTGCCTTTTGGAGCAAAACTGGCAAAACAAGGAAGGCGCCATATTAATCGAAGGTTTTGGAGACAGACAATTCAGTAAAGACAATATTCAGATAAAAGAATGAATGAATAGTGTGTTATTTCAGTTCTAAAACTGAAAAAAAAACCCTTAAAAATTAAAAGCAATAAAAATATTTTCTGACAATCTCCTGACACGTTTGCGTGTGTGGTATCCCTGCATTGAACTGACCTTGTGTCACACTCTGTTCTTGATTGAGATCGGGCTAATAGGTTAATTGTGTCGTTCACCATTTAAAACCAGACGGGCGCAGATGCAGTGCCATGGCTAATTGTGTTTTTTACCTTATGAGGAGTGGTGCTGTTCTCTGTAATCAAGTCGAAGTGCTCAGGATTCGGAATTGAAGAAAAAAAAGAACATCCTTCACGAGAAAGAATTGAAAAATTGAGATCAACATCAGTGGAAGGAGGTTAAAACGAGACGTGATACACACATTTAAAATAATGAATAGTTTCGACAACTTCACAGCTTTAAAAGAAATCTTAAAATGAATAGAAGGAAAAATATATATATGTACAGAGAAGATTGCATCTAAAATTCAAGCAAAAAAAAACTTCTCGCAAAGTGTTGTCAAACAATAGGAACAAATTAATGGATAAAGATACAGAACTGATAGGAACTAAAACAGTTTACAACCTTAAGAATGACTACGATTATTACACAACTATTAAGGAAACAATCACAAATTAAAGACACTTAAAAAAGAGAAAACTACTCTCAAATGAAAAAAGCGAGATACAAGGACAAATACGCGTGTCATTTTGCTCGCTGGATACGTGTTATTTTATTTTGTATCTTATCGAAATAAATAATTGAAAGAAACGACTGAAATTAAACAACGTGAGAAACAGGAAGGAACGACGTAAAAAAAAAATAATCAGAAAAAGAATATCCTGCCTCTCGAAGGTTCGCTTCATGTTATTTTTTGCTTTTGTGAAAAAAGCTTGAAGAGTGAAACAGCGTTTGTTTTACAGCGCATCATTATAGAGGGAATGTGTACCCGCTTCTTCTCTCTCCTAAATCTAAGTCTCCTATACTTACAAACACCACAACTTCTCACAGTCCAGCCTAATATAACTTCCTCGCCATTCCTGAGTCTGGGAACTCTCAAAAACTTTTCTTCATAAATTGATGGCAATCGTGTCTTTGTTTTACGTCATTTCGACCTACGAAAGGTTTCTATAGGAATGATCTATTTTCAGATAGCGGAGGAAACCTATTACATAATATTTGTTTTAAATGGAGCTTTATGACTCAGTTCAGTGTTTGAACCCATGCAGATTTTCATGGCTAGCCCTACTTACGTTCTTCACCTTTATCCAGTCACTTGGCGTTGTGCATTAGTAGATTGAGCTTGGTAAATATTATGTGGAGACTTACAGTTGATGTCTACATATAGAGATCACTCAATAATAATAGAATACCAGAAACATATTTATCAAGTTTATATACAAGGAAGTACTACCCAAAAGTTCATTGAATCTGACAGTGGAAAAACAATCATCTTAGTTTCCACCTTCTTCATGGAAATAGTGCCTAGCCTGTTATTTGCATATTGGCACACGAAGGGTTGCAACAAAATTCCATACTTAATTCGGTTGGCACTCGTTATTCAGTTTCCTTGAACTTTGGGCGATTTTCTCATATATGAAATTAGTATAAAATAAATTTCCAACTGGTTGATGTCCTTGCCAATGTAAAAGACGAAAATTCCGAATGCAGATTTTCCAGGTACGTTTAGTGCGTTTTCTCACTTTAGAAGATTGAGTTCTGCTGTTCATTTGAAATTACTTTCGTTGATACCTAGTTTCCAACGTCTTCTTCAAAGTTCTAAATTCCCAGCAGTTCTCAATTCACATTGGCTCATAAAAAATAACTGCTCACAGAAAGTACTGCTCAAACAAAAGAAACGATTCAAGTCCATTGTACATGCTTGGCACGCACTCTCAAAGTTATTCGAATTTTTAGGCAGCACCTTGAATGTGTTCGTGATGGTGCACTTGGAAGCGAGATTTAGTTTGTATTTTTTTTATACTCCTGTATAATACATTGATAGTGTAATATTTCATTAGTTTTGACGTCGATAAATCAGACCTGTTCATAATGTGTACTGACATTTTGTAATCTGTTTTCTATAAAAGATGATACGGTTCAATAATCTTGAAGAGTGTCAATTTGCGTTTTGTCTAGAATCTATCGAACCTGACAGAATTGTATTGTATATCGGTGATCAGTTACTTCACTCGATTCTTCAAGTCAGTCTCTATCTATCTATCTATCTCAATTCGTCAGTTTGTATCTATATCTGTCTACTGATATCCATCAGTCATTATAATTTGTCCAATCTATCCTTACTTGCTCGTATATATATATATATATACATATATATATATATATATATATATATATATATATATATATATATAGTTGAACATGTTTGTAGATTGAACGGTTGCCTATTAGTTCAAGTGTATGCAGTCGAAGTTCGAGCTCACTTTGAGTTGAACATTTCAAATAAGAATATAAAAGACGAATGTATTTATACTAGCCCTCTAAAAGGTTGTACGTCTAGGTCCTTGTGAATTTGTACTCCCTTCATGATCTATATATCTATCGATCCCAGTCTCTTCATCATCTATCTATTTATCTATCCATCTATCTATCTATCTATCTATCTATCTATCTATCTATCTATCTATTCCTTGGTAACCGAGATCTATGCATATTCGCTAGCTGTGACTTAAATCCTGAAGCATTTCAACCTTTCTCCGCTCAACGCCCACTCCGACAGATATTAAAGAGTTCAGAACATGATACCGCCCACTTAACATGAACATTAGTTATCTTCAAAACACACGACCGCCAACTTGAAATCGTTAATCGACCATTAGATGGCGATCCTGCTCACCTTGAGGACTTCTGCTCTACACTTATTTCTGAATACAATCAGTCAAAATAGACAACTCTTCTCAATTGGACTATAAACAAGAAAATGTCTTCAAGAGCAGAATATCCAGGAAAAATAATGCCCAATCCAAATCTAGTTTTACTTAAACAAATAAGGAAAACTGAATCTTGAATGGAAATGTTCATTAGCCAAAAGTGATTTAAAAAGTCATCGATTTTCAATTTAAGATCCGAGGGTAATTATGTCAATGTCGATACTGAGTTATTTAGATATAATCAGACGATAAACGTAGACACGATTAATCTTCATAAAACGATAGAGACAACATAGTCCATCGGCCGGAAGCCAAAATTTGATTTATTGCTACACTTGGTAGTATTAAATTTAACAATGCATTCTGGTTTTGTATACGTCCGTGGAGTATGAAAATGGTTTATTAACCTTTGGGTCGCCCAGATGAAACAAGTGATCAAAGGATAATAATTCACGGGCCAGGTGCCCAAATTTGGTTTATTGGCACGCTTAGTCTATTAGAAAGGGGACATTATCCATTTTTTTTGAAGGGTGGGGGATAAAATCTTGGCGACCAGATTAAATGATATCTGAAAACCATCCGGATTAGGAAAAAAAATATTGTTACCACTTTTTCTATGAAATTAACAGGTGGCTATTCTTTGATATTCAAATCACACAATATGTACCTTTTTTCATCTCTGAAATTCAATTGATATTCATTGAGAACTTTTGGAGGCATCGAAAGGATAGGAAGGGGCGAATACAGAGATTTATAGGAGGAAAACACAAAAATATATCTCAGTCAAGAACGAATTCTTGGATCCACTCCAAAAATCAATCATTTCTTACTAGTAATGTGGCTCAATTTCCCACAAAACCTCATTGAAAACTTTTGGAGTTATCATGTGCACAGACAGGAACAAATAAAGAAATTTATAAAAAATCATAACTTAAAAATATCTCCTAACCATAAAATGTCATAAGAATTCTTGACAACGTTTGGAGGCATTGTATGGACAAACAGTAGTGAATATAGAAATCTATTTAAAAAAGCAAAAAATTACTTCCAATTAAGAACAAATTCCTTGATCTGCCTCAAAATTTGATCACTTCTTCCTTCAAATGTGGCTCAACATTTTTCAAAGTTTTATTGAAATTCATCGGGAACATTTGAAGATATCGTTTGGACTGACGTAAGTGAATACAGAAATGTATAAAATATCAAAACGTAAACATATCTTTTAATCGAAAAACTTATTCTTAGATCTACCCCCAGATTTAACCACTTCTTTTTCAAGTGGTGGCTTATCTTTCCACACAACTTTATCGAAGTTTCGGAGATATTGTTGGGTCAATCAGAAACGAATTTGAAAAAAAAAATGCAAAAAAATATTTCCTTCCATTTCCCCCCATAATTTTCTGTATTCGCTGGATATCTCTGTGGAATTTTCTGGAAGGCTGAGCCACATTATTTGGAAGAATTAATTAAAACTTAGAGTGGATCCAGGGACTTGCTTTTGATTGAAAGATATTTTTGTCTTTTTTTTCGTACATTTCTATATTTGTTCCTGCATGTTTATATGGTATCTAGAAAAATTCCCAATGAATCGCATTGAAATTATGTGGAAGGTTTGATAACAGGTTACGGAAGAACTAAACGGATGAATCTTTGCATAAAGACTTAATCCTGATTAGAAGATATCTATATGCAAAGTCGCCCATTTTGAACTTGAAAATGGCCGCTGTCAGGATATCTGGCATTTCTATCAACCTTTTTGGTTGTACTTTTGGCTCCTCTAAAGACTCATAACAATCAATTTGCAAACCATTTTTCATCCCAATACTTACCCATATCCCATGAACTAACAGTAGATGTGAGATTTTTCAAGATTTTTGCTTATAATAATTTTTACATTCATATATGTACGTATAGGCCTTATCTAGCAGAAAAAAAAAACAAAAAAAACCCCACGAAGATATGCATCCAACAATCTTGGCTGAATATGGCTCAAGGCTGCAGATGTTGAGTACTCAATGAGAATAGAAATCACTATAATCAAGTAACAGCTTGTGCACCTGGCTCGAGGTGAGGATGCACAAAGTGATATTTAATAATTTTGTTGGCTACTGTATTTCTTTACTAAGCTTACCTTAGTCTAGTCTCAGTAGAAGGTATCAGCACTCAAGCCAATTGATCGATATTAACCATCGTAGAAGAGTAGACCTTCTATCTATCTATCTATCTAAACTAAACGTATATCGAACGTGTATATTATTTACACAGACGTATCTTCTCAAGTTTTGACCAAGCCGTCCCCTAACGACTTCAAACCCATTTACAACGATATAACTGGAGGTCTTCTCGTTTTCGTTTTCTAATCATGCTGAAAATGTAGAGTCATTCATACAAAACGACCATAAATAAATACCTATATACCCAATTAGTGGTTTTCCTTATTGTCTAGAAATTTCCACCAATATGTCAGATATAACTTATACATTCAATAATCATACGTATCTTGTATTTAAAGGCAGGGTAAACTGAAAGTTTGCCTCTAGTCTCCCATCATGTGCTACAGCAGTATAGTGGGTATTAGGCTAGATATGAATAGATAGGAATGGGCTAGATATGAATGGATAGGAATGGGCTAGATATGAATAGATAGAAATTGGCTGATGTTAATAGATAGATATGGCTTGACAAAAGCACGCGATGGATATTGTTTGTGTTCTATAGCTGAATTTTATGTAGATACAAGGATAGAAATTCCGAGCATATCTCTTAGATTGAAAAGACTCGTTAATAAAACCAAAGACATATACCAATCGATGTTGACAGATAAATGAGAGCAGAAGATAGATATGAACAGAATGAGATAGATAGAGAGATAGACAAATATTTATGTATAAAATTGTGGTATATCCAACAAGCCACTATGTCAGTAGCGCTCTTCCTGATATCGTTATAGTGAAACTAGGAGAGAGGCGTGGAGTAGCAGTAAAGTCAGTACGTAGCGATAAGAGTGCCGAATTCGTGATTGTATACGCCAGGTTCAAATGCAAACAGTCCTAAAATACAAAAGTGATTATCGAATCAGTGTAGCCCAAGAAATGGCCCATCAGACCAATCAGCTCAGTAGGCTACAGATTCTTCTCTCTTTGCTCGTCTGTGTGTCTCCGAGTGCTCTCAGTAACATCACTTTTTTTTTTCGGAGAAAAGTTATTTTCGACCAACAGTGGCCAAATCTTGTGCTAGTAATTTTTAGATATTTGTTTTAGATAGAAGATTTATCTTTTTTATATGATTTTTGATATTTTTTTACAGTATTAGATTTGGTACACGTACTGAGATTCATTTATGTTAGGCATGGATATCATTTCCTTTTAGCTCTGTCGCCAGAACTCGCTCAATCAATATATCTGAAATGATTACAGTGAATGAAAGTTTTGATGCATTTGTCTGATAGGTCTTAGCAGTGATATTGCTGGTTACATCATCAGCTTTTAGATAAACAGATTTTCCTTGAGTGGTTTCCTGAATAAATTGAACAAGTAAACAAATATCGATATGTTTGACAAAGGCACAAAGTGATTCAAGTAGGGTAACTTATGAGAGTCGAGCTCTCAATATTAGTGAATTGTTCTCCATACGTGCTCATTAACCCTCACGCATCCAAAACTTAGCTTAATCAAATGAAAGACCACGACTGCTGGTGACCAGTAAAGATAGAGCTTACTGCTGCAGTAATAGTCGACAAGGAAGGGCTAGATTAAAGTTGCATGGAGCCCTCAGCTGTAATTCAAGCAGGGACCTTCCAACCAAAATGATCACAGACGTAAGCAAGCAAGAAATTCTATTGAATCGAATTGTGATTGTATAGAATCTTATCCACCTACTTATCATTTTACGAACTTTTGTCATAGCTTTTTTTTCTGTTAACTCATTTTGGAGCCCCCTCAATATTGGGGGTCCTAAGCTTCAGCCCACTGAACAACCCCTTAATCCGGTACTACTCCCAAGCTATTTTGTTAATCATCTCCCTCCAGTAGACGGCCGTGCTTGTTTACCGTAAATCGTTTTGTACATGCCATTTTCTGAATCAATATTTGCGTACGGACAGGTCCTGTCAGATTATTCTGATACTGGAAAGCATAACATTTTCGAAAGAAATTCTTTAGGATGTAAAAAAAATCTTAGGAAACTGCGCACGAAAACGATAGTACGTAGGTGAGTCAATAAGTCAGTAGCCTATTTTAACACCACCAAAAAATTATCTTTTTTGCCAATCGAACGCTTCTCAATTAATCACACAGATCGAACATTATAATGAAAATGTCAGATAAAAAATTCAGCCAATGAGTGTGTCAGGATACCGACTTATTGATCTCCACCAGTATGATTGAGCTCCGGCAATAAGGTTAACAGCCTTCTGATGTTACTGCTTACGCATGTAAGGTAGGTATGGGAGAGTGGTTTGTACAAAAGTAGATTCGACACCCTCTTCCCTGTTAACTAGCATGACATCTCAATGACGGTAGTCAGAGTGGAACAAATTCTTGCTCTTAATGTTTGGATAAGTAAGATAATTATAAGGATAAAGTTTGTCCAAGTGCTCATTAACTCACTTTATCCTTCGTCAAAAAGTGACATGACAGTGACGAGGCATTTATTAAAAAAATCTGGCCATGAATTAGAGCACTGAGTGCAGTGTTATCATGCCATTCCACGAATCAATGCAAAATGAAAAACCCACGTCTGGAATTGATCTTGGTTCACCTATTCCATTTCCCATAGACTACCTCTCAAAAGACAGTAACCAATGTGGACACAGCAAACGAAAACGCTTTTTGCCTTTAACATCTTAAAGGCAGACTTAGAAAGCTGAAATTTCAATATGTTGTAACTTAGACATAGAGCTTTAAATAAACTGTAGGAGGGAAAGTAGAAGGAAATATTCAATGTCATTTATTCATTCAATTATTTATGTACAATTTGATTATTATCTGATATCTGGGAAGCTAAGTATCAAAACAACCAGACATTGAAATTTGAGTACCCTACATCTGTTTTTGAGGGTTTTAGAGCAAAAGAACGAATTGAAGCTAAATATAATTCATATAATAATTGTGTTTCCGCTACATTTTCTATTGTTCTGAAATAGTTTAATTTTTTAAATTCTGATTCAGTATCAGATATATTTTTTGATTTTATGAGTCAAGTCAGGAATTACTCCCAGTGTCTTGTAACATATAACCCAATAAAACCTATCGCATGTTATCTGGAGAGGAGATTGGGACCGCCGAGTGATCCTATGGTTCTTAGAAATGCCAAGAAGGGTCCAAAACGGTATCCTGAAGATCTACCAGATTAGAAGATGATTCCATTTTGATTCTAACTCTCTAAATCTACTAAGTTTTAGTATATTCCTATGTATAAAGGATATTTTAGTATACTTCAATGGATAAAGTATGTTTTAACATATTTCTATCTATAAAGTAAATGTTAGTATACGTTTATCTATAAAGTCATATTTTGATATAATCTTGTAGCTTTTTTTTAGTTTATTTTAGCATAACTGTATAACTAAATTTTACTCTAAGAATTCTTTATCTTACTTTAATTGTCAATTTCTTGTATATTTTGGGATACTTCTCTTTATCTAAATAACATTTGTCGTATAATTCTTTATATAAATTCATTGTATATTCCTCTATATAAATAATATTTTTGTATTCTTCTATATACGGATCTAGTATTATTCAAGTATGCTTTCTTGAAAAGTTCCGATTTAAATTCGAAGCAGACTTTTGGTAACCTTTCCAAAAATCAATAATCCCTACAGCGGAGTTTTATCTTGGCAAGAAAGCTATTTCATATATTTACAGCAATATCTTTTTTAAACATATGGTCAACAACTGTGGTTGAAAAGCTGTCCAAGCCTCTCGGCCAGACTAACTGTATCTCAGTGGTTTACCACAATCTGACTCCACTGAATTCCTTCACACTTTCAGAATATATAACCTGCGGTGGGAATAGATAGGAATAACGAAAGACGGATAGATATTCAAGTTGTTGGTCGGATGGAGAGATGAATTAATGAAATAATATAATTCCATTGGTGATATTATAAGCTTGTTTTTCATGTGTGTCAGTCAAGAGATAGAAGAGAAGCTGGGTATAAACGGAAAAAGGGTTAAAGAATGGGAGATATAAACGTTACAATCAACATAATTGAAAGTGTGAAGAAAGAGGGAAAGTGAAGTAAACTGAAGAAATGGAAAAGAAAGGATGAGAAAAAAAGGAGAGAGTGAAAACTATTGGCAGGGAGAGGAATAGATGGAGAGAGAGAGAGAGAGAGAGAGAATTAAATTCTTACTCGTTTGCACTTTTCCAACCCAGTCATGGCTATTTTTGTCCCCTTCTTGAGCCAACCTGATGCTTTCCTATATCACATGATGGATGATCTAATTTCTATCTCCACAATATATGACTTTTATTTTTACAGATTTATCTTGATTATAAATCACCGCTACAAATAACAGGCCGGTTTAAACACTCATTGGGGCCTGAGTTATTCATGTGTCCTGACGTTAATACTTCTCAATGTGCCCGGACATTGCCAAGCCGTAACTTGAAATTTTGCACACACAGTCATCCCAATTGATTAGGAAAACATCTCATTTCCAATTCCTTCCAAATAAATAAGTTTTGAGTCGGGTGAGGATCAACTACCAACGTAACTGATCCCTGCTCGCTTCTTAAATTCTGATTATAATTATTGCATCACCAAATCCGAGAGAAGTAATATTCATTCATCACCTTTTTCCATATTTAATTGATCTCTCCAAACATAAGATGCTGCGTGATACATATGAAGTATATATTTTTTATACAATTTTTTAATTTATCTTCAAAAATATTTGAGCATGTTCGGGTGTTTTTTCATTTGTTTTTTAGTTTGTTTGTGCCTCTTCTCCGCAAATACTGCAAGGACTATCGAATAAATGTTCTGCACGTAGACAGAGGAATCTAGGCTATAGGCTCTCATAGACTATACGAGATTGACCTCAGAGGTCATTTCAGGTCACCAAAAGTAATGTCTTGACCATTACGAGTCAAATTTGAAAGTTTTTTTGCACTAATAATGCGTCCATTCTTTCACCGCCAATCCATCAAGAAATCAGGGCCATTCAAGGCCACCATATGTATATTTCTGGTCATTTCTAGCAACTTTTTTCGAACTTTTCTCATTGTTCAACCTCGCCTTTGACCCCATTATAAAGGTCATCCTTTATTAAGGTATTGATTACGTCAAATGAAGTCTTTTTATCAGAATTTCAAAAACAGTAACTGCCCAGAATTGAATTATGGTACTAAGCTTGGCTAAGAGGTACATCTTTACATGGCTGAGATTATTTGCAATGTGAGGTTGCTGCTGGATAATCACCAGAGATCACCTGTGGTTATTTTTGAAAATTGTAACAAGGCACAGGGGCATTCTCTCAAGATTTGGCTTTTGGGTGTTTTCTTTTTTTCTCCATGGCCAGTCATATATAAAAAAAAAACATATCTTGTTTATATTTCAGGATATTCCCCCCTGGCAACACCGGGTATTATTGCTAGTTATATATAAAATACAATCATCACATTAATAATCAGAAAGAGTAGACTTTGGCCTCGCAACAGCCAGGCTCGTTGGATTCCTTCTAAATTTTTTCCCATGGACAGTTTTATATCTGTAGTTTAATGTTTAGATCCTGATTTCCAATTGGAGAAACACTTATGCAGTGCATTCAGAAGTTTTTTCAAACTAAGCAACGACTTCATTTGTTCTTTTGCATGGATATATTCCGTCCATAACAGCTATTTCTTCATGGGTACATAGTGAAAAATAATCGTTTTTCTTTTTTTGGTTGTATCATGTAAGAATAAATATATCAAAATAACATATCTTTCTTGTTTATATTTCAAGTTATTCCCTCCCGGGCAACATCGAGTATTCTTGCTAGATATATAAAAAGCACAATGATCATCTTGAGTCGGAATGTAAGGAAGAGAGGAGTTTGGCCCTGCAACAGCCAGACTTGTTGGATTCGTTCTGAATGTTTCCCCTACGGTGGCACAACTGTCACTTCAATGCCCTATAATTTCATCAGATCTCTGATGAGATCCTGATAACTATCCATACGTTTGTTTTCCTTCAATTTTACTCAATGATCTACTGAAGCAATGGAATCAACTCTCTGATACTTGAAAAAATTCTTTGTTCACTATGATTAGCTTTGGCCAATTGGTTTGGATTGAGTGGTTCATTTAAATCCCCAAATCCCAAAGTTGCGTTTTTCATTTTCTAAGACATGTTCCAAACTACTGAATATACCATAGCTCTCTATGGAAAAATTGTAGACATTTGCACAGTTCTCTGTGGATCACCTTATCCTTATCCTTATGTCATGTTTATTTTGTACTTCTGTGCATACGCTCCCAATGTAGTTGATTGTTTTCATCACTGTTCCACACGGTCTGCATTTACGATTCCTGTCTTATCTGTGTTGGCCTTTATGTACTGTTATTAGTTCTTATAGTGTTGTTCTTGGTCACCATTAGTTGATACTAATCTTTTCATTTTGTATCCCCTTTTCCCAACCTTGCCTATGGCACTCCTCCTCTTTTCCAGCGTCGTCTCAACTATTATCGTTATTGCCAAACTCTAGCTATGGAGGTTTGACTTTATTTTTGTATGTTACAATGTTAATGGACGGCAATGATCAGACCCAAAAAACAATGACGTTATACACAAATAACGGTGACACAGTGATGTAAGCAAAAAACGGAAGACGAATCCATTTTAACTTATAAAGCCAAACTCATGTCGAGTTGTCTTGCTAAGTTTTACAAAACCCATTTACAGGAACTTCTGATAAAGGAGTTGGAATGAGATATTATTTTATTCTAGTTGGATTTGAATAATATTATTTAGAGAAATGAATACGGTTTTGTTTACCTTTTAGATTTTAATGAAGCAAAGATGTTTGACCTTAGCGCAGCCAACTTGTTATGATTTTCATCATTATAATTGTTATCCATTTCAGTATCGTTATCACCATTACTATCATTATTTCATAAACTAGTTGACATGCACCATTGAAAATGACGGCATATAATCATATATATAGATACATAATGCATCTTATATACGAAGATAAAAGAGATTTGCATTGAAGCAAGCTTAGAAAATGGCATTCTGTTGACCACAAACGGATCTTTGAATTATGTTTGGTTTCAATAAATCTTTATCTTTTTATCATTCTTTGAAGACAGCAATTTTACTATGTGATTAGATGATAAAATTCTATTTTACTATGTCAGTCGGGTCTCTTAGCGTAACAGAGTACAAAAACGTATCATTATATATGAGGATAATGATTTTTATGTGAGCTTGTTTTTTACTTTATTCATTTTATTTGAAGATTTTTTTTCAAAAAATCCCCACTAAATAGTTTTAAACTTTGATACCCAAGGAACAACTTTCACCTGAGAGTTGATATTTGCTGTTCCTTCGATTATGGGTTTGCTTAGTACCATAATTCAATTCTGGGCAGTTACTGTTTGTGAAATTCTGATGAAAAGACATCATTTGACGCAATCAATGCCTTAATAAAGGATGACCTTTATAATGGGGTCAAAGGTAAGGTTGAAACAATGAGAGATGTTTTAGCTCCATAGGTGACTATCGGGATGATACATTGGTTGTAGACCCATCTTTTACAAGCAGAGAGATTTCCTTGATCTTGAAGGTTGGTTTTGTTCTACCGAAAACTTGCCATCTTAGAGTGATTCTTCACTTGATTTTTTCTCCTTTTGAGGATTTCATGGAGATTCGATGTCCTTGGTATTCTGATCGTTATGTCTTTGTTCTACTTGTTTGTTCTGCATAACATTTGCTCTCCTGAGGTTCATGTGCAGGCCTCTTTTTTGCTTTCTTCATTCAATTCATCAAGCATTCTTTGGGGATCACGAAGGTTCTCATAAAAAAGGAACTACTTTGTCGGTGGATATGCAACAAGACTTTGACACACACACACATATATATGTATTAGCCCTGTTTTATGATAGGAATTTCTACCGAATCGAAGACCTTCTTGACGTCAACAAATACTACTGCATGTAGCATTTTATACTATGCTGCTTTCTCTTAGTTGATTCACCGGATGGAAATGGTTTATGGAGGAGTAGCTTCTTCTGAAGCCAGCCTATCCCCTTGATTGATTTTCATCTAGTATTTAGGTGATTTGAGTTGTGACCACTTTGATGAGAATTTTATAAATGCAGTTGAGTAGTCTTATTGGCCTATAGCCGTTTAGATCTTTTGGGTTTCTCTTCCTTTATGATAGTATTATGATCACAGTTCCCCAATCTTCTGAAAAGTTACTTTGTTTTTGGCGTGTTGAATAGAATGGCTAGTTTTTTTAAAAATAATTCCGACACTGCCATGCGTGCAAGTGAAAAAGTAACATCTCTGTTATTGTTTTGATAAAAAAGAAAGATGAAACATAAAAAAAAATATAGAAAAAGAGCAAAAGAGAAACCGACGAAGTTAAAGCGCAAGGGGTTGAGGTAGAGAGTTAGAGGGAGTGAGAGAATGAGTGAGAATGTTAGTTGGTGAAAGGGGGTTGAAGAATGGGAGTTTCACGTATTGAGACATCAGCTGCGAATAACTCAGATTTCTGTCATTGCAGTCCTTTTACTGACTCAATAAAATTCGTTCCATTGTGCTCGAAGACAATACAGTCTTATTCATGGATTAGGGATTTTATCATGGGATGGATAAATTGCAATGGATTATCTCACAATGGACAGGGGCTTCCATTTTGTAACGGATAACTGGCACATCTTCATCCCCTCCCGCAGTGAATGTGTCAAGAAATAGAATGACAAAGAGAAACATGAAAAAAGAAAGAAAAATAAACAGAATATATCCGCACTTTGCAAAAATATTCACCGTAGCCCGTGCCTATGCTATTACTAATAATCTAAAAATTAAGTTAGCTTGTATCATACGTTCATTGTACAGTTGACGTTATAAACATATTGGAAGGGTGCATTCCAATATGTCTCTATATTGGTGATATCATCCCAATTATTTTCATCGAGTTCTGAACTCTGGCCAAATATTTGATCAACACTTTGCACTTCAGCCTTTGTACACATAAGCAGTGATAAAAAAAAAGACCCAATGAGACAGCATTCCTATATCTGCCTTCAGGGGAATCGAAGTAAGATCAACATATTTATTTATTAGACACTCTTAGAGCACGAACGGATAAGTGATTTCTCAAGTGGATACTTAGATAAGACAATCGATACAGTAAATCGTGCAGTTTGGCTTATCTGACAAAAATAAACCGTTACTTCCTTCCTTAACTTTTCTTCGTTTTGGGGCACCTTCGGTCTATCGATCATTGGCAAGCTAGTCTTAAAACCGTTGATGGTATAATAAGTATATCTTCACTTGTAATTCCACTATCATGTTCTTCTATATAGGTCGGATTTAACAACAATGGTGACTAATTCATAACATTTGGGACCGGGGTTTTCTATGTTGCATTAAGCAAATATCTTCAAACAACTTAGAAAAAAATGGAAATAAATATTCATAAAATGACTATATTTAATCTGACGTAAAGTCCTTTATGCAGCCATTATTTATTTCTATGTAACATCATAAATCTCCAAATAAGTTTCTGTGAAGACATTTCACTTTTTTTACCCGCGAGAAATGAACTTAATGTATCATGATATATTTTCAATACTTATATAGAGGAAGGGGCTGAGACTCTGGCTTGTCAGGCGATAAAAAAAATGTAAACATGGGCGCAACCCAATAAAATTTGGCAAGCGTACTCAGAGACGTGTCTGAGAAAACTAAATAACAGATTTCAGAGGAGGTTCTATTAAAAATGTAACTATAAAGCTAAACTACGTCTAATGCACTTTTCTTATATTCTAAAGGGTTAAAATTGAAAGGAAACTGTTCCCTTTTTAAGCTTTGAAGTGGAGGGAAACATTTTTTTTCTATTTAGAAGTGATAAAATTGATCGGGAGCTCGGAAGTGAGAGTAAACATTTCCAAGGGGTCCCGAGTGAGGGGTTAAAAGTGAAGGTAAAATTTAGCCTTTTTTTGCTCCCCAAAGAGTTAACTCAGTGTTGACGGGTAAGTTTTTATCCACACACACACACACACACACACACACACACACACACATACACACGCACGCACACACACACACACACACACACACACACACACACACATATAAATATATATATATATAAATACATATATATATATATATATATATATATATATATATATATATGTTTATATACGAAGTTTTTCAGGAAAATATGCAGCTGTTTTAGATATCCTGGTAACTGGTTACGCTGTCTTGATGTAACTTGGCAAACAATCAGATGGTATTTTCACTGCAGATGAATGGGTTAACACTTTCCCGTGAGGTTATTCGGTTGTCAGTGAGACATCATTGACTGATCTTGTCCCTTCTTCAAGTCCTGTGTAAACGTTTCAGCAAATTACTGTACAATCTGCATTTGGCTCCTTGCGAAATTTGACTTCAAAAGGAGGTGATTTCAGACTGTGTGCAAGATTAAGGAGAACAAAACGAAGCATCTGATAGCTATCCCAGAAGATTTTGCAAACTGCTTTAAAAAATAGAAGGGATAAGAGTAAAATCCCAAGATGAGCTATGCTATTTGCCTTAAGTAAGCCTAACCTCGCATATATATATATATATATATATATATATATATATATATATATATATATATATATATATATATATTCATATTACCTAACATTGAGCGATAGTCAGCAATCGAGTTTTGATTGTGTTGCGAATAATTTCTTACTGGTTAGCCAGCTATTTTATCTGGATGTCGTAATAGCATAATTAATATACCACGCCAGTTGTAAAGTATTTTTGTCACTTCAGTTGGGCATCCTGGTTTCTAGCTTAGGCTCGAGCACCTTTACAAAGGTGGAAAACCTTCAATAACATAAAAAAACTCATTATGGTATCTCGACAATCTACTAAGTCTTAGGATAATTCGATTAATGGTATCATGCAGGTGTTGTAAAGGATTCGAACACAGCCAACGGTCTCAACAAGCCGAGATCAAATTCTGGATTAAGATTTTTATATCAGCTCTGCAATAAGTGTAGCAGAAAAGTCATTGAGTAATATAATCCTGCACCTTGTCAGATATCTAGACAAAATGTAATGTATTGTCACTCGTGGATGTCATAATGGATGTCTGAGAAAAAACACACTTGGTCAAACCACTCACTCCTTACAACCTATCCTAACCACAGCCTCGGCGGATGTATTTTTTAACAGTCATTATTAGAAATTGGGGAGAATTTTAAAAAAAAGTATGTATAATGTTTGTCTTGTTCTTTTTAGACTGCTTTTTTGAAGAGTTGCGTGTCGTACAATTGAAAGATTTTTTCGAAGTCTGCTCTTGCATCGAGACTGTATCTCCGGATATGTTATTTCAATTATTGCACAAGAGAGCTTCCATACAGGGTAGGGCGGAGTTTAGTGGAATCTCATCTTTTCAACATTTTGAAAGTAAACTAAACAAAACAAATTAATGAATAGATAGACAAATAAATGAATTAATAAAAAAATAATGATAAAACTGAAAAGAATACAAAAAAATGAAAATGAAAAATAAAAAAAAAGTAAAACTCGGAAATAGGAAAGTCAAATCGGAAGAAAAATTATTTTGATGAGAAGAATTTGACCTGCATCATAAATGAGAAAAAGAATTCAAAAAGATCAAAATATATAGATTGTTGCATATGAAATGTCGTTTTATGAAGAATAAGATGGAAGATGGTGTAAACAACAACAACAACAAAAAACCTTGGTTGGTTAGTTGGTTCAAATGACGTATCTACCCGACATTGGTTATTCGATGCCGAAATCAGATTTGAACTAAAGAGTTCGCATGTTAAGGGGTTGTTTTGAAACAGTTCTTCTTTTTCATAAAAAATAAAATTCAACATAGTATTTCTTTTAGTTTTTTTATTTCCTCTTTTTTACCATTAATACCATTTGGAATATACTTTTTTCACCAAATAAAGTGTGAATTTTAGTTTTCTTTGACACAAGAAATAAAATTATAGTTTAAAAAAACCGGAATATCGTTTTTTAGAGATTGGTGATTGAATAAGGGTTGGTCGAGTTCACGAAAAAACGTCATATATTTAATCAAAATATGACCCATTTAGAGCAATAACCCTTTCCCCCAACGATCCTGTGATGATAAAACGCCCTTTATGTAAAAATTTTGTTGATTTAGAGGTGACAAATACAATAAAAGCACGAATCAAGGATCCTCTGGGATTACGAATATGACGTTCAAAATGCTTGAAAAGATAATAATCCGTAAGAGAAATGTCATGGGAATGTGGGGGTGCCACAAGAGTTCATATCAAAATATTTGAAACTTAAACACTGTCAGCAAATTTCAGAGTACAAATTGACTTTGCTTTTCAAACTGACTTCGAGAATTCTAATTTGGAGCCAGCAGTTTATATGATATTACGGATAAGATTAATTCAGCAAACGTTTCAAAAGTATCATCTATTGTGAAACTGCAAATTCTGACCAGAAAGAGAAAATTATTGTCGAAATCCATATTAAGTCGGGGGTCGACTTTACTGTTTCCGAACCATGATTTTAAATCACTTTTAAAATACTCTGACGTATGAACATCAATGATCTTGATGACTTTCTGTTGATTAGAAAATGCAGGAGTCAGAAACATCTTAGAATCCATCAGAAAACTTCAAATTTTCGTAGAAATGGCAGATCGCCAGAGGACATCATGCGATCATATGCGAAACTGTCACTGGCAGAAAAGAAATGACAATCTAATCAAGTTCATAAAGTACTTCTTCTGTGACGTCCATGATAGAGAGGTCTGGCGATTCTTAAGACAGGTCTATGTTCAAAGACGGATGCTAAAAGGCTGTTGTTGATGATAATGGATCCTCCAGAATGCAAGAACCATCCTGAATACTGAAGAGAGAGTCGGAAAATTAAAGAATCACAAGATGCAGTGGGAAAAAAATAATGCTATAAGAAAAATTCCTAATGAATTCTGATAATCAAATAATTATATTTACATTATCAGTAATAAAAATGAGGAAGATCTGGCCGGGGAAAGAATCTTCACACTGCTTAAATTAAACAGTTACAAAACGAATTAACACATTGCAATAATCTTCCTAATTGGAAGTATTTCAGTGAAAGCGAAAAAAATTTTCAGAATGAGAGAGGGGGAGATTATGAAGGCAAAGAAGAGAAGCTTGGAAGAAATGAATGGAAATTGTTGAAGAATTCTGTACAGTTTCACAACAAGTAAAATTCCTGTGAATGAATCTGTGAAATATATTCTTTTATATAGAGAAAAAAAAAACTTTAATATTTTCGTTCCTTCGACTTGATGATTTACTCTATTAAAGACACGAAAAAAAAAATGCCAATCTATGATATTAATGTGAACATTGAACAGAATATGTTCATATCGTTGCTACTAACCAGTGCCAGAACAGCTGTTTCGATCAAAGTAGACAAAGAAATAAAACCTTTCATATTAGTCCGGGCTACGTGCCTAAACCCGAAGTCAAAGACTAAAAAATACCTTTGTGAAGGATCATATTCTGAATCTAAGTCAGTGGTCTATCAGAATTAAAGAAAAAGAATCTCCTCAGCCGAATGAACATTGGAAGAGAATTGTTCTTTACTAATTAATATGGTGCTTTGGCGGGTGAATTGATTAAAGCATCGTCCATGTAAAATGATATTCAGAGATGTGAGTTCGAATCTTGTTAAAAACTACTTCCTTATTCTGATTTCAAGTGGTTTATTCTGAAGGGTGGGCCGACCGAACAGGATGCAAAATTGAATAAAAACTCGTTATAATAAGCAATAAAAATATCTCAAAGTGGTAACTTCTTACGACCACGTTATATATTGGCTCGTGTGGTTATTTGATGGCACACAGCTGAGTTATGTTTTTCATTTATTTGATCAGAACAGAACAGTTTCCTATAAGTAAATAGATAAGATGAAAAATGAAATAAAAAGAATGACAATGTAAAACTTTTCTATAGATCGCCAAAGGCTATATAAACTTGAGAAAGACTATAGAACACATACACACGCATATATATATATATATATATATATATATATATATATATATATATATATATATATATATATATATATATATATATATATATATATATATATATATCGGTACATCGATAAATAAGTGGCTTAATGATAAAAATAAATTATTCATTTTTTTGACAAATATTTATTCCTCTCTTTGTCAATACACTTGATTAGGCGGAAAAAAGTGATAACATTAATCGAACATTATGCATTGGACATTTCGGAAAATCAGATAATTACGTGTCAGGCTGCAGACTCATAGGTGCACTTCTGCCTGCATATATATATATATATGTATATATATATATATATATATATATATATATATATATATATATATATATATAATTATAAATTGCGTTACATTACATCGAAGCTTTTATTTGAAATAATTTCCCGTAATTACATGGTAAATGTATTACTTAGCTCACACAACGTAAATGGCATTAACAATTAAAGAGAATGAAGCTGCTGATAGGTTAGTCACTTCAACGTAAAGTTGCTTTCACCATTGAGCTAAACAGCTGCCGGTAATGCAAAGGCCAAATAACTGTTTCAAAGCCAAAATTTCATTTGGTTTATCTATTGGTCTATACCTACTGAATTAATTTCAACGTGACAGTTATGTACAAAGAAATGGATACATTTGATCCGACAGAATGATAATAAATTGTATTATATAGTAAAGAAACTCATATTCGGAATGATATGCAGTCGTTACACGGTGAATGCACCACTTGGCCTAGTGTTGCTCTACCATTGAGCTAAACACAGACACAGACACACACACACACACACACACATATATATACATATATATATTTATATATATATATGTATATGTGTGTGTGTGTGTGTGTGTTTGCGTGAGTGCATATCTCCGAATCCACCATGTCCTAATCGGCATCTATTTTCTTTTGATGTTTGTTTGCCTTCCTCTTCAGACAATCTGGTGACAAACGTAGCATTTCATCACTGCATGACTTTTCGTGTGGACCAAAAGTTTGAACTCGATCTGATCATTGGGATTGGTCGACATTTTTCCTTTTCTGTCTGCCGAAACAATGCGACACAATTTCGATTTCACTCTTTCTCTTATTCTCTTTCACGTTTTCGCTAACTTAGTCATCTTTATTTTGGCTTTATCTTTTTCTTTCACATCTTTCTCATTTCTCTCATCTCACCTTCTCCCTTTTTTTCTCTCTCACTCTCACCTCTCTCCCTCTTTCTGACCAAATGTTTCTTTCTCATTCTATACCTGTCATCTCTCTATTCCTCTTTCCTCATACGTTCTTATCTCTTATGTATGTATGTATGTATGTATCTATCCATCTATCTATCTATCTATGTGCCTATCTATCTATGTGCTTATCTATCTATCTATCTATCTATCTATCTATCTATCTATGTGCCTATCTATCTATCTATCTATCTATGTGCTTATTTCTCTCTCTCTCTCTATCTATCTGCTGGTCGATTTATGTATCTAGTTATCAATCTATCAAAGTCTATTCATATCTAAATATCTAAGCCTGTTTCTGCTGACAGCCTACATGAAAACAATATACTAGAGCTGACTAGGTAGGTGCAAAGAAAACAACACAATTCATCAGAGGAATTTAAAAAAGCAAACTGAGGAAGGGCAATGACTGACTGAGTATTGAATCCAATAATGAATGTTGATTTAGCGTTGGCCACCTTTTTGATACAATGGGACAAATATTTCATCTTTATTCGAGCAACCCATTCTCTTCAAAAATGTAGATCGTAGTACAAAAAGAAAATTTATTTTCAATTTTAGACAAACATGAATTACGACTATTACATTATTGATTCGTGAAGCAAAAACGATAACTTTAGGATATGAATTATGAAATTGACTTACTAGGAAAAAATGTATAAGATTTTCAATAAATGCCTACATTGGCTGCGGGCTACAAAGGACGTCGCTGCGAGCCGAATCTGGTCCGCAGGACTATGGTTGCCCATGTGTGATATAGATGGTATGATCATAAACCGAGAATTAGAAATGGGAAGTGATTTTGGATTTGGAACCTAGAGACGGCGTCAAGGAACCAAAACTACTTGTAGATGAGGGAAAAAAACTCTCTAATTTCTTGGTTGCTCCGAATATTTTTGATGTTTCAACCCTTGTGCTGGGTTTTTCTATAAAGAATTGATGAAAATAGTGAGTGATCACTTCAAATAGAAAACATTTTTGAAACAAATCAACTTATATGTACACAAGAGTATTTCTTTAATATAAGCAGGCCAGCAAGCCAGCCAGCCAATCAGACCAGCCAAACAAACTCATCATCATCATCATCATCATCATCATCATCATCATCATCAGTCTTTTAGCGTCCGTCGTTGGACATAGACCTTCCCCAGGATTTGCCACACTTCTCTATCATGGGCGTCATGGAGCCAGTACTTCCTGAACTTGTCTAGCTCGTCTCTCCATCTAACATTTTGCCGGCCTCGGGTGCGCATGTGGTCTCGGGGAATCCATGTTGTGAGTCGTGATGTCCATCGATTGTCTGCCATTCTCGCAACATGGCCAGCCCACCACCATTTAAGATTTTTTATGGATTCTATGATGTCTCTAACTCTTGTCTTTTCCCGGATGTACTGTGCTGTTTTGTGGTCTCTCTCATGTGAGGCCAAAACAAACTAGTAAAGCTTAAAAACCGAAAGGAGACTATGTTGACAATTTAGGTGATGAATTTGGTTGATATTTCCTCATATAGTCTCTCCATGAGACTTTAAAGTGTAAGCATCAATATTAGGAAAAGTGAAAACTACCAATACCCTATCCTAGAACTGTGAAAATTTTGAGGTGTGAAAGTGTAATTCAGTCTCATAAACTTTGGCACAGTCGCACCAACGACACGCGAGAAGAGACTGGAGTGATGCTATCTGACCACAGACAATCCCCTTCCCCTCATTTGAAATTCATTTCTATAGTAAATGTTTTATATATCTATTATAGCCCTAGTCCGTCGGTAATGTTTACTTTAATTCCTGACCATTGACAATCCTGTATTTCAAGACTTTTAATGCGTTCCTATAGAAAAATGATTAGCAAGGCATTTCTATGTCATAGATTGACGATGCCAGTGAAAACCATGGGGAGTATTGAGCCCTGCCCCCGCAACGCTGGCCTATGACGTGTTGTAGGTTGTATTTTAATGAAATTTAAGTTTTAATCTTGCAGATCTCTCTGAGTGTGTGTGCTTCAGAGAGAGAGAGAGAGAGAGGGAGAGAGAGAAGGAGAGAGAGAAAGAGAGAGAGAAAGAGATAGAGAAAGAGCGAGAGAGAAGGAGAGAGAGGAAGAGAGAGAGGGGAGAGAGAGAAGGAGAGAGAGAAAGAGAGAGAGAGAAGGAGAGAGAGAAAGAGAGAGAGGGGGAGAGAGAGAAGGAGAGAGAAAGAGAGAGAGAGAGAAAGAGAGAGAGAAAGAGAGAGAGAGAGATGGGGGGAGGGAGGGAGGGAGGGAGGGAGGGAGAGAGATGGTTACTCATAGAATTGAATATTCGGATTATAAATGAAGAAAATACAGAAAAAGAACAAAAAATTACAAAAGAAAACTAGACCAAGCTGTATTTATCTGAATCAGGCTGGGATTTCTGATTGAAAGGGTTGAAGGGGGGGGGTGATTTCTGACAGTCACAGTTCAAACTTTAGAAGAACTTAACCATTCGTTATTTTGTTAAAGAATTCTGCCATGTTCTTCATCTATGTCCTGTTCCTGACCACTGACGATCCTATACTTCCAGATTTGAAATGAACAACACAAATATTGATTTGGATCTAAAACAAATTTTTGTTCAAATATTGTGAACTTTGGTGTTTAATCATCTGGCTTTTTCCTTTCTTCAGAAATACTTGGTTGGATAGTCAAGGAAATGACTGAAGTTAAGCACAGGGATTTGTTGGAGTAGCAGTGTAAAGTTAAGTCAGTGGAGAACAAGAAGAAAGGCCAAAATCTTTCCTGCTTAAATTGGGTTTATATGGCGTCAGCTTTAAAATACCACCATGATTATCGTTTAATTTTCCCCTCTATCGATATGTTAATAAATATATTCAATCATTAGAATGAATAGAAGTTTTGACTTGGTTGCTTCATAAAACTTACCAGCATGGGCGTCCGCTCTCACTTCTCCGATGTGGGGCAAAATGATACATTGTAGGATGGGTCAGGTTGGCAGAAATACATAAATGCACATGTCAGTTGTCTGGAAAGGGGACTAAATATTACCTAAAATTTGTCTCATCCTGAGCTGTCACTGGTCATGGTGACCCATTGATTTGCTGTTTTTATGTGGTTCCAACTTTCGTACCCCTTCTCCCGCGGGGAGAAGGCTCGATCCAGAGGAGGTCAAACGCCCTATTTGCACCCATAGCGGAGTTTCATGCCTACCTGTATCTTAATCATTTTCATGAACGCTTAGTTTACATTGTAATGCAGGATATCTGGACACTTATCTTTAGCTCAATTAAGATCAATCGAGATTCATGTGAAGAGAAGTGATTATGTGCAGATTTTGTTACATAATTGTTCCTTGGAGGAGATGAACCAGAAGAAAACAAGCAGCACACAACAAGTGTATTTAAAACCTGAAGCCATTTAAAGGATAAAAGGAAACAGGTCTGATTGGTCACTAGATAGAAACCGTCATGATACCAATATCTTCTGACAGGGTGATCAATTAGAACATTGGAAGAAGGGATAATCAACGAATAAGTTGCTTCTCTCGCCTTTTGTGGAGCAGTTGATATTTAATATTAAAAAACATTGGAAAATCTGAGTTTTCAAGAAAATTAGCAGATACAAACGAGAGACCAATTTAGCAAGAACTTATATTTCAATTAGAACCGTCTACTAAAATTATCTTGGGGAATTAAAAAAAAAATAAAAAAAACTTTTTTGTTTCCATATAGAGTAAATGTTGAAACTTTTAGCTCTCTACGCATGCGCGTGTTATACACATATAGCAGCCGGCTAAGCCAGCTAGAGCAACTCGAAGACTGAAGAAAATAATTCGACAGTTTTGGAGACAGGTATTATTGATAGTTTCTGATAAATGAAGAACCATCTTAACCCCCCCCCCACCAACATTATTTCCGCTTTCCTGCCGCTTCTCTATCCTTAATTAAGACGGTGCCTTCTTTGTTATAGGCACGTTTTCAAAAGGAAATCTTGTTCAAGGCTATTTTTCATTCAATTCAAAGTAAAATTACTGTAAAAAAAAAAAATCAAATATAGGTCTTTTGAATTGAATGAAATTAAAACGAGTCATCTTAAATTGTCATAGCAATAAAATATAGAGAATTTAATACAAGGGCGCTTTCATCATTGATTATTAGGAAAAAAACGCTGGCTTCATTTTGGATTTGCATCTTTTAAAATCGGTCGAGGAAGCAAATCAAGATCGTCCCATTATTATACTTCATATGCATTGAAAGAGAGAGAGAGAGAGAGAGAGAGAGAGAGAGAGAGAGAGAGAGAGAGAGAGAGAGAGAGAGAAAGAGAGAGAGAGAGAGAGAGACAGACAGACAGACAGACAGACAGACAGAGATAGAGAGAGACAGAGAGACAGAAAGACAGAGAGAGAGACAGAGAGAGAGAGACAGACAGAGAGAGAGAGACGGGGGGGGGGACAACGGTGAAAAGTAGGGGGAGTGAATAGATCCGGAGGTTAGAAGGGAGGATTCTCGTTTGATGTTTGCAATCAGCTAAGTTAAGTCTGGTAAACGATTGCTAAAAAAGGGAAACCCACTGAAAAGCGTATTCACTAAAAAAAAAAATGAATAGTCAGCGAGATAAGCTTGCTAATCACTGTTTTAAAGTCGAGCAGGAGACTGTCAACCAAAACTGCAACATAGATCGCGCCCAAGGACCTCACGAATGGAACTAGAAGGCTGAAACTTTCAACATTTAATCTTTATTGTGCACGGACTAAACATTTTTTTTTTACCGTCCCCGGAAAGGTCTTTCATGGGGCTTTAATTCTAACCTAACCAAGAGACAGACCCGCAAATTGAGAACCATGCAACTTGCACATGAAAGAATTATGCTGGGCCTCACATGGAGAGACCACAAGACAGCACAGTACATCTGAGAAAAGACAAGAGTCAGGGACATCATAGAATCCATTAAGAATCTCAAATGGCGGTGAGCTGGCCATGTTGCAAGAATGGCGGACAACTGATGGATATCACGACTCACGACATGGATCCCCCTAGAACACATGTGCAACTGAGGTCGGCAGAATATTAGGTGACGAGACGAGTTAATCGAGTTCAGAAAGTACTGGCTCCGCGAGGCCCACGATAGAGAAGTGTGGCAAATCCTGGGGAAGGTCTATGTCCAACTACAGACGTTAAAAGACTGATGATGATGATGATGATGATGATGATGATGATGATGATGATGATGATGATGATGATGATTTTCAGTTTGCGTTCGGTTGTTTCTGTAAAGAATCAAATTTTTTCTTACAGAACATTGCCCAGAAAAAGGTGGGAGAGAAATCTTTTTCATGGTCATCCCTTTTTCAAATTGTTGTAATTGATCATCCGAACACTGCTTTGCTGCCAAAAGACGTCGGTCATGTGACAGTTTTTATTGAATGTTTAACCTGACCTATTTTCGGATTTGGTTAGACGTGGTGTTCCAATCATTGTATTTTGTTTAGTCTGACTGTAGAATAATAGACAGGCAGAAACGCTGGCCAATGAGACAGCCAAAACGATCTTCCCACATTGTATGCTCAGGCAATCTGGTCAGCTGACCGAGAAACGAAATGAATAGCTTGTTGGGAACCATTGATGAGTGGGTACATGCTACCCGAGGGAAAAAGCGTGCATGGCATAACCAAGTCCCCCGAACAAAGCGAAGGAACTCCAAGAACATCGAGGTACAAAGGTCAGAGAGGGGGAAATAATCCCCAGGACACAGATGCAACAATCGGCTGTGACGTCATCGGATGTGATGTGGATAATGGGAGTGCTATGCCCTTAAGAACAGAGACACACTTCTGATATTTACTTATGTTAGTTTTGTAGGGCAAACGGCCATAGACTTCGGGTACCTAGTCAAGAAAAAACTCACTACACATAGCTGTCAGCGAAACTGGTGCTCTAATCATAATATATAGCACCTTTTAAGATCGTTACAGGTTGTAATTCTCTGATCTAACACTAGGTGGTTCGGCTTCTCTAACAGTACAGTTTGTCTAAATCTGTCGCCATTATCATATAATCTAAACCAGTGGTTATCAACCAGGGAGACATCTCCTCCGTAGGGAGTTCAGAATTCTAGTGAAGAAATTTTATTCCATATCAGAGTATGTATAAATGAGCTTTGGGTGGTCCTTTAGTTGGTTACGTTCCTGACTGAGCATTTTTTTCAAAATAGAATCGACTGAATGGATAACATTGATACCAATCAATTTTTTAATGTTGAGTGTATTTTTCTCTAGCTGTGAAGATTCGGCACGCTTGATACGTGTCTTACACCAGTGTGCTGGTGTAAGGCACAGAAACCGAACCCTCGTAGAAGAATTGGTAGCATTGCATTGTTATCTTATATGCATGGATTTTTAGATAATTTTCTCTATACTATGTCACTAGTGCGAATCTTAAGTACGATCTAAACCAAACTCGGAAATAACATGGCAATTTTACAATTTACCTTACAATTTGTGATTCTGGTCAAGATCGTGTAATTGTTATTAGTTAAAGTTTTCAAGGAAATCATTTTGTAATGGATTGAAGTTCAATCTAAGATTTCATGTTCCATCTTTGTGTAAGGAATATTTTTGATTCTTCCAGCATTTGATGTAGAAACTCATTGACCCGTCGACGTGGAGCAAAGGTTAGCATGTTGTCCTCACGTCTGATTACTATTCCCTAATATATGTTCGATCCTCCCCGGTAGCCCTACACTTATGACCTTGCATTGGGTCAAACTTAGTAAAATATGAATGACTTCCTTGGATGCCTAGCCGTGAAACAATGACAACTAGCTTACCAAGCTATTACTATTGTAGTGCATTTGATCTTCACCGAGTGCCCAAAATCTCTGATTATGTGCTAGACTGAGATAAGCCTAATTGATTTTACTATAAAACCTCATGGCTCTCCATTTTTTCACATGCATTGTTCTGTTAGGCTGATTCCCAGATTAATTATTCAAATCCTTGTTATTAAATTTCTCTCAAAGACAGAAGACAAAGAATCTACACGTTTCACGGAAGCCATTGTTATTGTATTATCTGCACCCCACTTCTTTTCATTATCAAGTGAATTAATTATGTAGTTTTCATTATAATCCGGATACGGAAGCCATTTTGTTTCATGCGTGTTTATTAAGGAAAGGCTTTTTGAATTAATTGATTGGTTGTGTCGTATTCGGGGAAAATATTCATTCAAAGCAGCCGATTATGTTTTTACTCTGTAAAATAAATGAGTTCTTTCCGACACAAATTCTAACATTGGTTTGTGTTGAACAAGGCTTTGTTTGTGAGGAGTGAGGATTTTGATGATTTCTTTAACCTCAAGATCAAGAATAATATAAGACGATGCATAAAAGTATAGAGAATATTTGCAAATGAAAAAGAATTGAGACGAAATTAAAACCTGATTTCTCACCTGCTTTTTCTTTAACATTAGGTTTTACAAATATCAACAAGCTGAATGGAAATATATAGATTGGTATTTTTTTGAAATGCAGAGATTTACACAAGGCTACATAGATGAAACATCCACTGTGGAACAGATACAGTAAAAAACTTTACGAGAAGAGGATCATCTTTTAAATCAGGATTATATAGTATATTTACTTTTAAGGTATTCGTATAATAAACACTACCCATGCTACGTCGCGTTCTATAAACAGCCAGTTATAATATATCAGCGATAACAGTTTCATCCAATTCAATGTCTTCTGCTTTCTGAGTCCAAATTATCTTTTATTTTCATGCTCTGATTCAATAGTGGATTTCTTTCCTTTCCACTCAATCGAATAACCGATTGAGCTAATGACAGAGGTGATGTGCTTTAATGCGCATGTCAAGGTAGCAGTGTTAATGGATATTAATGAGGACGTCTTTAATGGCGCATACCGTAATGGATATTTATAATGTAGAAATGCTTTGATCCAAATCATATACTGCTCAATCAGGAGCTGCAGAGTTATCTAAATGGCCAACAGCACGAGAAATAGAATTGATGTACCGACTTGAAATTCCAGCGGCGATAGTTTATGTTCCTTTGGGAAAGGCAAGAATTCGATCTCCCAAAAGGTCATATCAGGGATCATTCTCTACTGTTGATATTATGTAACCCTGCTTTACGCTATTGATCAGACGTGCACCACCAACCGCCTTTCGAAATGTCATGGAATCATGTGACACCAAGTCAGTTTTAAATGAGAATACCCCACTCGCGAACGCGTGGATAATTACCCCTCAAAATTTCTCTTTAGTCCTCCAAACTATTGTCGCAAGGACAGGAGCGGTACTCATTAGGTCTCAGGACGAATCCCTAGCCTTTAAGTCTTTATAGAGCAGTACCACACCTCATGAGGCAAAACACAAATCAGCTACGGCACCACACCTGCGTCCGCCTGATTTACTGATTTCTGACTGCAAACTAGGTAGAGATTAGTCCTTTAAGAATAGCTTTTGATAAATCGACGATCCTCCTCCCACTTTCCTGCAAATTTGAGCTGAAAATCTCGAAAGGTATATCCATTCAAAGAATCCTTAATGACATATGATGTGATTAATTGAGCTGGACACCTGGCTAAGAGAGTCGGTTTCTTTACTGGCGCCAATAATCGGTGTTCGATTCCAGGAATAAAAACAATAAAAACTCACCATTAAAGACAACAATTGAACAACTGTGGCGTCAAAAGTTGGAGTCATGTAAAAAAACAAACAAAAAAACACCGAAGAAAAAATATGGTCACAATAAATTCTATTTATGATATAAATGGCATTTTCCACTGGAAAACATAGAGAGTGAAAAAAAAAATCCAAAGAATTTAGATGTTGATGATAAACCCGTCAAAATAAGTCCTCAAGAGGTCAATCCCCACCCCCAGCCCCTTCCAAAAAAAGTTGTGATGCAGGACTGATGCCAAGTCAGTAGACAAAACAGTACGGTTTGGGACATTAAAACACACAAAGATATAAACAAACACACAAGCAATCGCACATATAAATAAAGATCGAATCTTTTGCCATCCTTGATGGCTGCGGTTATTCAATTAACAAGGGAAATTTCAAAAACAGCATTTCAAGGCAAACAATTTTTCACTATTCGGAGGAGTAAGGAAACATATTCATTCAACCCTTGTTTGTGCCCCCCCCCCCGTCTTGGCCCTACGCCATACTAGGTTAGATTCAGTTAATATGTTGATATTTGAAATTAACTATTTTTGCAGCCTTTGAAATCAGGGTTGGGATTTATGAAACAAATTAGCCAAAATATTCATTATTCATCGAAAATCTAGGAAATATTTGAGGGAAACCTTGGAACCATCAAGATGACAGCGATGATAGAAACAGCAAGAGACTTGCTGTCACTTAATATCCAGTGATAACAACTGGTGTAAACATACAGAGAAATAATAATAATAATAATAATAATAATAATAATAATAATAATAATAATAATAATAATAATAATAATAATAATAATAATAATAATAATAATTTGACATCCAAACTGACCACCTCATCTAGGCAAGAAGACTGGACTTAGTAATAGTGGACAAAAAAAGGAAGGCCTGCCAAATAGTAGACGTTGCTGGGCCTGCAGACCATAGAGTAAAAAAGAAGGAGGGTGAAAAAAGGGAAAAATACCAGGACCTAGCAAGAGAGTTGAGGAAGATGTGGAACATGAAAACCAGGGTAGTACTGGTCATAGTGGGCGCACTAGGAACAGTCCCCAAAACGCTGAGGTAGAGACTGGAGGAGATCGGGATTAGGGGAAAGATAGAGACCGTACAGACCACAGCACTACTGGGAACTGCACGGAGACTGAGGAAGGTACTAGAGATACAAGTACTGCAACGAATTGTAGCTCTGTCATGATATGCGAAAGAGAGAGGAGACGTTAGCTGAAGACCTGAGGAGACTTATTGTCACTCAACCTTCAGCGATAACCACTGGGCAACCGGTGTGAAACTGTGAATCGCAGAATTACTGCGACCTATGAGTACTAGGGGAGGGGGGCTGGAGACTTGAGGAGACTTGCTGTGACTCAAACTCCAGCGGTTACCACCAGGCAACTGGTGTGAGATTCCAAATAATAATAATAATAATAATAATCATAATAATAATAATAATGCTGCTGCTGTCTTTGTTGATTTTCTTGTTGTTCTCCCTGTCAAAAGAATGCCTTTTCATTACATTTGAACGGGTTCCAAATTACTCCTCAAAAATGCAACACTATTTCCCAGACTTTCTCTCATACACACACACACACACACACACACACACACACACGCGCGTACACACGTACACTCACGTGTGTATGTATATGCACGTGCGTGAGTGTGTGTGAGAGATTGTGTGTAATGAATGATAATAATACAATAAAGATAATTCAACAAAGACACTGAAAAAAACGAAAAAAGAAATCTTTTGTCTTTTGGGGGAGTTTTTTCTTGAATAAAAATTACTTTGTTTCGTGTGAAAAAAAAGTTGTTAATGTCATTTGCGAATCGTCCAGCTGTGCCCATCGTCTGAGAGTCGAATGGTGCAGAACATAAGCATCTTTGCAGAAAAAAAATGAATTTGTCACGCAAAACGGAAAAAAGGTGACAGTTAACGACTTGGGAACTGTAGGGGTTGCCTTGAGGTCATATCTTTTTTTTGGTTCTTGTTCAGATCATGCCAAAATTGGGAATAGAAAAATATAAAATACTAGCACGTATCCTCGGCGTTGCCCAGTGAAATTTACATTTTTACCCTATCTCAACAAAAAAACAAAAACAAAAGAGAAAACTAAAACGTACGTTTTCCCAAATCATTTTAGTGGAGTGTCTGTGTGCAAAATTTTAAGTTTCTTCTACGACCAGTTACATTTATACATAGATGCATTGTTAAATTGATACATATAAATGTTAGAAAACATGAATAACCCAACCTTATCAACTTTGTTCCAAATGGTCTTTCGTGGATAGCAATTATTGATAAAAGACCAGTCGTGCATATTTTGATGGAATGCTGTTTCATACTATCGATAAAGGATGAATGTAAAAATGAAATAAAACCAGCCAAAAAATAACAGACTGATGAATAACCCAAGGAAAATTCCTTTATTACCGTATTTTTCTTTTGCTTATTCTCAGACAAAAAATACTTTTATGTTACAAAAAAAAAAAGCTTTCTGAAAAATCGGAAAAACATACTTAATCACTTTTATGTATAGTTTCAAAAAATCAAGCTTAGATAAGACTTTTATCCGTCCTTTTCTGTAAGTCAAAGATGTTTTTTGTTTCTTCCGTTTTAAAGATGACAATCTCTTGGAGGCGTCTGTTTAAGGAAAAAGAACGAATGCACATACGAATTCAAACATATTGAACAGATTTTTTTCCAGTTCTAAAACAGAAATTCAACGTAGCATTCCAGCAAATAGGATTTGATTTTTCATTTTAAAATGAATTTTTTGGCAATATTTTGTAAGAAAACAGATAAAAGTACACAAACATTTTTATTTAGAAAAAAAAAAACGTACATGGCCTGAATTAGATAGTTGCTTATTACCCATTGGCGCCAGTGGTTAGTGATCAGGTCGAGGTAAATGCCAGGACTCAGAATGTTCGCTCTCTCGACAGGCAGGCTTGGTCCACTTGGAATATTGACCTAACAGTATTTTCTGACCCCGCATACCCTTTATCCTTGAGCTGAACTAAACCTACTATAAGGTGAATCATTGCCAACCACTAATGATTCCTTTGGTTAGAATTTATCTCATCTTAATTTCAGGAACATTTCATCGCAATGTTTATGCGGAAAGATTAGAATTAGTTTTTATGTGTAGGACAGCTGCCCTGCCGTTTGAGTCACTAGAGCCAACGGTTGCAGAAGATCAAACCCAACCAAGTAACTGCTATTAATACTACTCGTGTGTGTAAGAACAAAACATTAGGCATAGAGGTACTGGGTGTTCCAGAAAAATAAGAAGTGTTTGTCCTTTCAGAGAAAGTACTTGGTTTTTCATTCTCGAAGAAACTTTTATCCAATATCCTTGTAAAGACACAGAGAACGACATAAAAGAAATATTGACAAAATGCTTTGATGTTCTGAAAAGAAGGAAGGAATTAGGACAAGGAAGATAATACTGCAGACCATGGAAAAATTACCACTGATCTTCCAAAAGTTTGGTATAAAAATGGTTTTGAGATGCTGGCGAGACAGGTATTTTTTTAGAACCTATTTGAGTCGAGATCACTTGGACAGAAAGAAAGACTGAGTTTCCTTTGATTGTTTGGAAGAAGATACTTCAATAGCAATCTTCTGTGAGAGTAGCTTATTAAACATTAATATTAAATAATAATTCACGACAACAAGATAGTATTAAAGCTACAAAAATAATTTTAAAACTAAACATTCATATATGGATTTTCCTCGTGGCTCAACTTCATTCAGTCACCTCCAGGAAATTAGGATGGATTACATTATTCCGTCCAAGAGAGTGTATTGTTCTGAGTCTTTGTTTTCGGTCGATGCCATTCTTAGCTATGTAAGTAAGTATAATGTACGCACTCTGGAAAAAGCCAAGAATAGACTAAACAAGAATCATAATTTCAAAGAAGCGTCCGTGGTAGTAAAAAAAGGGGGGGGGAGAAGAACAAATAGTCTGAGTTAATGGATTTTCGTACTTATAAATCATCGTAACATGAAAATATTCAAAGAGTATTGTTTCCAATGAAAATCGTAAATGGCTTATTAAAATAAAAAAATACTGAACTCGTATATGGTATCATTATAATATAACATTAATCACGTTGCACCATAATTGGAATGGCATCTTCCGGCCTATTTTTGTTGTTAAACATAAGTGGGACTGACCGACTGACCGACCAAAAAGCATAGAGATATGTAGACACATCTGAGAAACAAAATTGACCTCATATCTTCTGAAAGTGTGGCATAAAAAGGTTTTTAGAGATGCTGCAGAGACGGGCATTGTTTACAATCTATTTTTATCTGAGATCACTCGAACAGAATGGAACACTGTTTTTAAGTCTTTGAATAACGTAATCTGGAATATTTTCCTTGCTTCTTGATGCTGAAGGCAAATGGACTCGTGTGTGTGTGGATAAGTGAAAAAAATGGGGAAATAAGCAAAGCAAGGAGTGGGAGGAAGAGAGAAGCCGGATGGATATTTACGGTGTCCCAATGCAACCAAAGGTTTGGAAATTCTTAGAAGTTTTATGTGATAGATAAAGAAGATCAAAACATATATATATATATATATATATATATATATATATATATATATATATATATATATATATATGTAATAAAAAAACCTAGGTCTATTCATTCACTCGACAGACACCTTTATTTGACCAAAATCTTTTGGCAGCATTCTGTGTCGGAGATGATTATGAAATTGGAAGAAATGTTGATCAACGAATGAGTTACATCTGTTACCTTTGGTTGGGCAGTGATCTGAATTTAAAAAAACGAACAATTTGACAAACCAACGGATCAAACCTGCGACCAATAGGTAACCGCTTTTAACTTAGCGTCACTCTTTCCATTGAGCTGATGGCCCGCTGGTAAGTCAAAGTTCAAACAACTGGCATATTTCCAAATATCATCTTGTTCATCCACTCTCCAGACTTGCACTATCGTTTCTCAATGCAGACAATTATATTATCAAGAAATAGATATATATGAATGCATATTATTATGTGAAACCCTATTGGAAATGACTTCCCCTTATTATCCGGGAAAGGTTTTTCTTGGCATCAATAGAATAAACATTTAAGAATTTGTCCGTTGCCTGCAACCTGCAACCAATATGTGACCGTTTAAACATAACATCTCTTATTTCTATTGATATTCGGACCATCCTCATCTTTGTTGTTTTTCATACAACGTTTCGGCCGTTGCACTCTACGGCCTTCGTCAGGTATCATCTGGGAGATTTTGGGAAGTAACGAACCGAACCCTTTATTTATGTTTTAGCCAGAAGTCCAATAACTGCTATGTGTCAAGATCTCAACTTACGCTATTGTTTCTCAATAATATATTTGTATGTGTTAAGAAACAATAGTGCAGATATGGACAGTGAATGTACAATACGAGATTTGGACATATAGAAAAGAAAACTATATCCACGTAGATAGTTCTGACAGATTTTGAATCAAATAGATGCGATAACACATGCATTTAAGCACACGGACACACACACACTCATTCACACATGTACGTACTTTCAAATGTACTTACTCTATATGAAAATAGATTTTCTCTTGCTTAATTAATATCAACTGATGAAAGGAATGCTCGTTTAATCGATTTTTTGTTGTGTCTGGAACAATTTCTGTTTTTTTTTTTAATGCATGCTTTTACACATCTCTAAGTAAGGAGGAGCGAAACTCTTCTGCTTTCCTACCAAAGAGAAGCAAACTCCAAAGTACGTGGGCCTCAAATCCATCATATCCATCTTGCTGAGCCATGACACTTGATCCCTGGGTTAAAAAGAGTAATGCACGCACTGTATTGTACTGGCCTGAGGGATTTCTATACACCCAAATCATCTAGCAAATCATGATATGATGGGAACGAAGCAGAGATCTCGTGAAAGATGACAATGGAAAGCTCTAGTTCAATTCTTCATTGGATGGCTAAGGAAAAGCGAAAAGCTGCTGCTCAATATGGAGACTTCTCAAACTTCCCCATAAAAGCATTGCGGCCTAACATTTGGACATCTTCTTCGATCTTCGTTCGTGAAAGTAAAATAAACACTTGCAGGTAGTATATATATATATATATATATATATAAAGTTCAAATCAGGTATGCAATATAACATAGTATAATATAATATGATATAATACATTATCCGATGTATGATGGGTTTATTTCATAAAGTGCTCGAAACATCGAACCTCAAATGGTAATGTGATGTAAAGCAGAGCTCAAAATATAATAGAACGGGGACAAAACCCGGACAGGCCAGAATCCCCGATCTACTCGTTATGTATATATATATATATATATATATATATATATATATATATATATATATATATATACATTATACGATTTAATAAGTTATATCTGATATGCTTATAAAAACAATGGGAAGACCAAGTTTAATTTGAGAATAAAAACTTTATATATATATGTATATAATTTCTAATTCTCAAAACCCATCCAACTATGTCCCTGGACCATCATTAGCAACTGACAAAAACAAACAATAAATAGTAAACTGTAAACACTGAATTTAACAGTCAACATTAAATAGTGAAAACCTTAGACAGCATACAATCCTACCATGATACTAAACAACACTACATACCAACCTGATATTGAAACTGACAGGTTGTATTGCCGAAAGTGCTTCATCTTTTGAACAATGTTTATACCTATTAGGATCAATGTTAATACAAAATTAAAAAAAATATGCTCCTCCTTCACGTAAAGAAGAAAAAATCTACCAAATTGTACAATGGCGCACGCGTGCATGCACACACACACACACACACACACATATATATATATATATATATATATATAAAGAACAAATGAAAGACAAACAAAAATATATATTTACACATATATCAGGTGTTCCCGCATATTTCAGGGAATTTGAACAGCACCTGTGAACCTGATGAAGTACTCATAGAAATATATTTAGCAATCTTTACTGACAAAGGAATGTCATTGCTAACAGTTCAAAGACATACATTCCAAATTGTTAGCAATGTAAACGAATACACCTGTGTGCAAAAGATTTGATAAAAGTTTACTCACGAATGAAAATCTTTGCCGAAAGGCGACAATTTACGTCAACGGCTTTCTGGCTTTAAAATCAGGAAAAAAATGTTTAAAAATCAAATTTTTTTCTTTTCATTCTAGCATTCACGTTTCTTCACTATCTTCGATAATCATATCCATTTCCTTCATTTAACAAACACTTTTTTCTCTCTCCTATTTTGAACAGGTCGTTTTTTCTTAAACGCGCGTGTTTTTTTTGCCTCGAATTCACTGTTTCGATTTTTTTGCGTTTTTTTTTCTGATCACTTCGATTCCATGATTGTGATTACCCCCCCTTCACACACACAGACACACACAGACACACACAGACACACAGACACAGACACAGACACACACACACACACACACACACACACACACACACACACACATACACACACAAGATCTCCCTCCTCGATGTTGGAATCATTCAAATATTTTTCTTTCTCTGCAAAGCGTGAAGACACAGGTCCGTATATGTTTATGTTTGCGTGTATGTGTGTGTATATATGTATGTGTGTGCGTGCGTGTGAAACGGTTCCAAACAAATGACACAGGAATGACAGTTCCTTTCCAAACTCGATAGTGAATGCCTGATTGAATTCTGTCATTTGATTACAATTCAAAGAGTTTGCTTGATAATCGATATGACTCAACAGAAAATCGATAAGCTTTGTGATTCAATGACACGGGATTAAGAAGATTCACCTTTTGTCTTAAGAATACTGTCAATAAGCCATAACCCCCACACACTCTCTCTATCTATAGAGAGAAAGTTAGCGTGAAAGGAGATGACTAACTTCGAACACCTTGATTGTGGCCAATTAAATAATTACTCAACCAATAAGAATCGTTTGTCAATGGAATATGTATCACAAAAGCTGGAACAAAGTTATTTTCATAGTATAAAGATATTTACTAAACTTGATTTAGTCTGGCACAAGGCCAAGAATATCAGGAAGAGAGTGAGGATCGACCTCTCTGTAGGATGATGTTTTGTATTCTACAAATGTTTCTCAAATATCTCGTATCTGTCCCAGAATAAAAACTCGTTGGTGGTATAATTGATCTACGCACAAATGTTGAGTACGTCATTCAATACTGACTTAGTTCCAATGTTCCGGTTGTCGATGGATGACGGATAAATCTTATACATTCCACCCATGACACACAATTCTCAATACGCTGTGTTACTCCATTTCGTGAGGAGGTAATGTATTCAGTGGTATGGCTTAGTCAAGGGAGATGGTTGTATCACGTCGGAACGCCACGTCGACTGTGTGGGCTGGTGGCGTGACATGATTTGATGACATCTGGTCGAATGAAAATAATATATCTGTAATAAACCAAGTCCTGTGAGGCGTGCAAAGTAGTTATAAGAGACTAAAACATGGAAACAGTGGAGAAAAAACAATCAGAAAGATAATTGTCCCTAGCAGTGCAGCCAAAAGGAGATACGTTGTCATCTATAGAGACTTTTAACAGCAGTCAAAATATTCTGGACAAGTGCAGAGAAGGAATTTCGCTCCTTAATCAAAATATGTTCCTCTCTCAAAGTAAAATTCAAAATAAAGCAAGTTGCATTTTGGCGGTTCTACCTCCCGAACGACGAGGCAATCATCATCATCATCATCATCATCATCATCCTTTTAGCGTCCTTCGTTGAACATACTCCTTCCCCAAGATTCTCCTGGCTTTTCTATCACAGGTGTCACAGAACCAGTACATTCTGAACTTTTTCAGTCCGTCACTTTATTTTATCTTCTGCCGGTCACAGTTTTGCTTATAATCTCTGGATATAGACGTTGTGAGTCTTGTGACCAGCAGTTGACTACCATTCTTGCAACATGACCAGGTCATTACCATTTGAATTTTCTAATGGATCTTATGGTATCTCTGACTACAGTTTTTTGTTTAATATACTGTGCTGTCTTGTGAAAAATCCATGTGATGTTTCCTCAGTTAACATTTTTCAGCTCCATAGGTGACTGTCGGGAGGATGCATTGGTTGTATACTTTTTTTGTCCATTTATTATTTTATGTTTTTTAATCTGTATTTGATACAATAAATTTATGCACTTTTGAATTTTCATTGGCAAGGTGGTAGGACGATGATGCATGCAGCAACAGCAGCAGCAACAGCTGCAGCAGCAGCAGTAGTAGTAGAGCAGTAAACAACTGTTCAACTTGCTGTTAATGTAACCAATGTTATCACAAGGAATTATTGGATAAATGTGTCTATCTATCATCCCCTTTCATGATTACATATTTACTGGCAAAGTAGATCCCAATTGTAGGGTGAAATCGAAGCAATAATTAGGGTTTGATTATTTTAAGCACTGACTGTACTGAATCATTGTATGCGTGGATGGGGTTTTCGTTTTATTTTTATCACTTCCCACTCACCGTAACAATTACATCCAAGAGGCCTGCCTAGATTTAGCCATTTTCGCAAAATTGATGAATGAGTGAAAATAAATTAGAAATCTAATTTAGCGACCGAGAAAATATAGATTAACCACAACAAGTTTTAATTTTTCACTTAAGATTCGTCTCGGCAAGTTTCGACACTTAATCTGTATGTTTTACCAATCAGATAAGGAAGAGCGGGGTTTTATTAGTTAGTGATAGGATAGCCAGACAATAATATGTAAAATGCTTATGAATTGCATCTAATTTCATTACAGGCAAGTGTTTGCTAAAGGAATATGTTGTAAAATATCAATCAATCGAAATGTATTGAGAATAAGAAGAACAGGATCATAAGTGTCCATGAATTAAGTAAAGCGTTACTGACAGAATAGAACTGTTTGAAACGTTATTAGAAGGAAAGAAAGTAAATTTTGAGTTTGATGGAATTCTTTCATTATCAAGCAGATCTCGGTTATAAGCTGCCATAATCAGTCATCTTCATTGCATTCATCTCATACATTGATAGCAGAAAAGACACAAGTTAACTCGTGGTCAAACCTTGGCTGCAGCACGAGACGTCCTTACCCGAGATTCCAATTTCGCGTTTCACTTGTATCAGCTTGCAATATATGACAGGTACCCTAAGTGGCGTTACTCACTTCACCATTCTTGCTAAGGACACCTGGTATTCCCAAGCGGTCATCCGTCTAACAACTGACTTGGCTTGACATTGCTTAAGATCGGTGATCACACGAGAACCGGTGTATCAAACGTGATTTGGCCATTAGTTGTAACATTTAAGTCTAGATATATGCACACCGTCATCTGCGTGAAAAAAAATCTAAGTGAAAAGAAAAGGTCAAGCTAAGATCAATCCTTGGCGAGAATCAATTAAATTGAATCTAAGGAAATAGTTTTTAGAAAGTTATTTTCTCGCTTCTATTAGTGTTTCTCTTCTTTCTGTTGCTTTCTTCTTTCTTAATCATGTATTTTTGTACTTGAATTGTTCTCACATCTATCACCATCACTTGCGTAGATAATGGTCTTTTGTTGCTGCTTTTTTAAGGGAATTCTCTCTCAAGCTTTTTCTAGAAAGAGTCAAGCAAAACCGTCAACATAGGTTTCTGTCAGTTTTTAAGCTGATCCAGCTGGCTAGCTGACTATTTATGTATCATATCGTACAGGCTGCACCAGTAGAGCTAGAGGGCTGGGAATTTCAACATTTACTCTCTGGGGTTTTTTTTCGTTTTTTACCCAATCCTCAAGTTTTCCGTGTGGTTCAGTTTACATTGTAAACATTGTACATTATGCTAATTGATCTCTAGTTTGTACTTGCTTGTTGTTGAAAATTCAGAATTTTTAGTGATCATTATCTAACAAAAGGCGAGAGAAGTATCCCATTCATTGATCACCGGTCCTTCCAATGTTTCAGTTCATAAACCCCGACACGGCATGCTGCCAAAAGACATTGGTCATGTGACGGTTTCTATCGAGTGACTAACCAGACCATGTTTTTCCCGTTACGTTCCAATACTTGAAATGTTTTTGCATCAATTGTAATCACTTATATAAGGATAATAGTCTTTCTGTTTCTGCCTTTTTGGATACATTCTATCTAAAGGCTTTTTTTGTCTTATTCGGTGTGTTTTGGCGTTTGGGTGGCGAACGTGATTGCTCTGAATTCGATTGAACAGCGAAATTGACTTTGGCTATCTCTAAAGGCAAAGAAAGAAGAAAGGGGGAAGAAAAAGAAAAAGAAAGATAAGGAGGAAAGGAAAAGAGAAACAGAAGGGAGGAAAATGGATGTAATAAGAAAGGAAGAAAGAGACAAGTAACAAGAGACGGAATACAATCGAAGGAAACGGGCAGAGGTGATAGAGGAAGAGAAAAAAGGCGGAGAAAAGTTTCAAAACTTTCTCGGCTTGTTGACTTTTCGTATACCAAAAGCTTGGATTCTTAAGAAAAACACTAGAATGGAAGTAAGTTCGATTAAAATCACCTCTTTTGGTCATTATTCAAACGTTTTTCCTCAAATTCATAACAGGTTGCATATTTTTAATCGTATTCATCGTAGTTGCAAGGATCTATGAATTTAAGAGTTAATCTACGTTTTTTAAAAATCTTATGGTGAATTGAGGCCACTTTTGACGCCTTGAAGGACTCGCAAATGACGAGAAACTTGTGATATGCGAAGCCTGCAAAGTAACAGCTGTTACCATGGCCAGCGTTAAGACACTTTTAACACTTCTGCTACATCCCTTTGCTTGTTTTACATAATTCCTTCCAATATTCCTGATAAATATCCAGCCTCCATTCTGTTCTGCTGCATTCATCGAATTACAAATAATTTTATCCAATTTCCCACTACCATTCATCCATCTTCCCGTGCATTACACATGTTCTTATTGATTCGTTTTTTTTACATCATTTCTGCTTATCAGAAACCGTAAATCAGAGCAGTTAAAATTTGTTTCCCAGTTTTTAAGTTGGTCCGGCAGGCTCACTGGCTATGAATGCGTCACATGTACAGCTAGACGGAATTTCTAGCATTTACTCCTCATTTGTGTCTCCAAACAACATTTTTTTTTGTTTATTTAACACCTGTTGTATAGGTTTCTATTGGGGGTTGGTTTTCAATATGAGTTGACGCTAAATTGATTCCGTAGTCAGTGTCCAGCAGTGTGAAACAATGTTTCTTGAAAAAAAAGAAAGAAAAGATCACTACACAACAAAGGTCAAGAGAAATGACTTATCCACTGATCGACGCCTTTTTTTTTTAATCAATCCCCCCCTAACAAAGTATGCTGTCAAAAGATATTGGTCTCATGACGGTTTCTATACAGTGACTAATCTGATTGGTGTTTTTTTTTGTTTCTAAGTTTCCTACCAATATTTTTGAAATCTTTTTTTTCTTTCAATCTTCCTTTCTATCCCCCACCAATATTTCTTTCCTTTTCCCGGTTCATTAATGTTTACCTCTCCTTTATTTCAACTTTCTTTCTTCTTTCCTTTCTTTTTTCTCCATTTTCATTCTTTTTACTTTTAATTTTCTCTTTCTCTCTCTTATTAATCTAGTAGTTATCCTTTCTTCATTTTTCTGTTCATTTGTATTTTCCTTTGTTTCTCTTTCATAACATATCTATCAATATACCGTTCTCCATTCCTTACCTTTTAATTCATTCATTTATTATTTCTTTCCCTTTTCTTTCTTTCTTTCTTTCTTTCTTTCTTTCTTTCTTTCTTTCTTTCTTTCTTTCTTTCTTTCATTCTTTCTTTCTTTCTTTCTTTTTTTCTTCGAATATCTTAATTCCACTATCTCGTTGACTTCACAACATTCATTCATTGATTCTCTCTTTTTCCTCTCAGCCCATCCTCATTGTTTTTTCTTTTCCATTTCTTTCACTTCTTTATTTCTTATTTCTCTTCATATTTCTTTCACCCATAATCCTTTGTTTCCTGTCCTACCATTATATCTGTTTTTATTCCTCCTCCAAGTCCCTTTCTTTCTTCTAGTTTATTTCAAATTCATTCAGAAAAAAAATCAAACTTTTATCCCTTGAGATAATAAAGTCAAGAATAACACACACACCAATCAAGTCTGCAACGAACTTTCTTTTAGTACAAAATTCAGTCATCTTACTACCATCGAATTCCTCAAAGTAATCATTTGCGTTGAAATCTATGTTAGAGCATTCTTAGAAATCCATTAGTCGTACAAGTATTGCGACGTTCTTGAATGAAGCATAATATCGTCTTATCAAAAGTACCTGATATGCACTTCGGTATTTTTTGTATGTTTCTATTTTAGGACTCCATAATCTAGAATATTCTTCCATGTTCGCTACTATAAATACTGCATTTGCTATGTATGTCTCTTTTCTCCCTTATGACCGATGATTTTACAATACTGCATAATCTTGAATCTTTCCTACGTTTCTTTAATCAATGGTCGAAGGAAATGTATAAATATCTGAGCAATTTTACAAACTGAACGTTGTTTTTCTGTCTGAAAGTAAGACTGAACCCTTTTTGATTAAGGCAACGTTAATTCAACCTTACATCAGTCGTTGAAATCATTATCCTTTGAATAATTGATGCTGGTTGCATTTAGTTATCAAGAAAATCAACTGATTATCAGATTAATCTTAATGCGTGATATACATACTTGAATTATAGCGTTTAAGTCGTATATCACGTGGAAGCTTTTCCAAGTAAAAAAAAAAATAGCTTTAACCCTATGCCTGGCGGATGAGTTGATTATATGTCCGATGCAAATATCAGTTATGATGGAATGTTTATCCATCGCCACAAAGATACAATTCAACATTTATTTTCCTTGTCGTCGACAATCATGTAAATTGAGTGAATTATGCAATCATAAGGTCTCTTATGTGACACTGTCACCAAACTATAGTGTCTGGGTAGGTTCCTAGGTTAATTGGCATTTAGATTGATATCCTAAGGTGCATTACTTTCAAAAACAAATGTTATTAGATAAACGATGAAATGATCAGTCATGGCACCTATGTGATCTGATGTAAAGTTTGCAGAAAGAACATTGATCTGTCTACTATTAAAAAGTAAAAGAAAAGCGCAACAGGATTTCAGTTGACGATAGATCTCACTTTATCCATTCGAACGTAGGATGAAAGAGAAGAAAGATTTAACAAAGGATTATTTCGAATCACCTGGTTCTAATAAAGAGAGTTTCGTAAGGCAATGACAAACAAAGGCCCTGTAAGCATGGATAATTCAGCGATTGGTTACTAGCATTCCTTTATTTATACTACATTTCTATCATTTTTTTATAATATCCAAGCTACAGGAATTCGGTTCAATAAGCATGAGTTTTTAAAATAGATATCTCATCATCCAGACTCCTGTTAAGTGATGCACTGTTCCAATTGTATAAAACGTTGTTAACGTTGACATTTTACGTATAATAATTAAATCAATACCTGGTCTTGGAAGGAAAAGGTGCACCCTGTGCTCTCAAGTTGATGTCTCCATATACTGCTTGTTATCCGTATCGTACATCTACCCGACTATATAGATGATGAAAAAGAAAGACTGGTGAGAATACATACCTATTTCTTCCTCAATTCTCGACAAGCTCCAACAAAGTGTCCATCAATAGGGGTGTGAGTAATATTTCCTAACGTGACGATTTCCATAATGTCCTATTTGTGTATATGACATTATGGTTATTTTGTCAAATCACTTAGATAAAGAGATGACAGGAAACAGAGAAACAATTTGATAACAAACTTGGCTATAGTAAGGTCAAGCTTCCTTGATTTATTAAAATGAGCAGTTTCTGCAAATGAGATTAGCAAACTTCAGCAAAGCAAGTCGATCTGAGTTGGGTTTTAGAATTGGGAATGAATTCGTTATCAGTTTTTTGGTACGCCACAGTACCAGTATTATTTGTGCATGGCGTCACTGTTTTTTGTCTGGTCATTGTCAACCGTCATTGTCAACCGTCATTATTGTTACATACGAAAATTCAATAGAGGGATTTCAGCAATGAAAGAATGGATATTATTCCCATTATGATTTTAAGTCGTTTCCAAAATTAATGAAAATATGGTGGACAAGAGGTCAACTCGTTACATTTATTTACTTTACAGTAGGTCTGGCTCATATAAGGCCTTCATTTATTTATAACATCCATAACTCTACGAGTGATTCGATGTTATTTCACATAAGCTATGAAGCTTTCATTGTGGTAGTTAGAATATCTTGTCTACCCTGTTTTAGTTGGAAACTCACCTCGTTTTTGGTAATTGTTAGTATTTCCAGAGGGTAACAATTGTTCTGATGGATTTGATGGTGTCATTGTTATCACGTTTGAGTTACTTGAAGATTGGATGTCCGATGTTTTCCCTTGTGGAACATGTATTCCATTTCCACGTCTTGTTTCCATAATTACAAGATGGACAAAAAAAAAAAAACGAGCATGGAGGTCTTCCTTACATACCAACTTTCCTACCTGTATGGATACACATTCTTTCCTACCTACCCCCGATTGGAAGTCTTGGGTTAGTGGTCATGACGTCAGAGCTCGAAACCACATCTGTCATCAAGATCATCATATGCAAGCACTACTGATATATATATATATATATATATATATATATATATATATATATATATATATATATATATATATATATATATACGTATATATAAAGACATTACAGTTGGAATTATATTTCGTCAGGTGTTAACCGAGTAGCATATCAAATAGTCCTAGATCAAACCCGGGCCAACCAAGGGAGCAGCCTAAACGCGGTGGCGCTGTCACCATCTGACATAGCAATGCACTCATCGCAAGTTGGAACCTGAGAACAAATTTATATTGCTCACCCTTCAGCATTCTTCAATCGTAAGCGCAAAAAATACATGTACATATTTGCGTTCTCTTATGAGTGTGTATAACAGTAGAATGAGCAGTTTATGTCCAACAGAATGAGATAATTATAAAAACATTACTGCAGGGACTATATTTCGTCATGCACCGGTGTTACCCGAGTAGCATATATATATATACGAAGTGCTACCCAAAATCCTGTAGTTTCCCCCATTACCTTCGATGTAGTTCTTCAAAGTCAATCTGTTGTGCGTCAGTGCACTGACCCTCAAAGAGCACTACCCATAAAAGGGTAGTGGCAAAAAGACTGCTCAATATTCATTGTTTAAATCGCTTGAACTTTGAGTAAAACAATATATATATATATATATATATATATATATATATATATATGTATATATATATATGTATATAATACTACCGTTTGCCAGGGGTGGGATGGGGACTTTTACAATAATAATATATTCAATTATAATGGTTCACAATTCTCCATCTAATATTAAATAAAATAATCACTTTCAAGGAAAACAGAACAATCTCATACTACTGGAAAGAAAAAGGGAATACTGAAAGAAAAAAGAGAGATATTTGCTGAAGGATGCGTCTCTCCAACTTCCGTTGCTATTGTTGTGTCGGGGGGTCAGATTTAAGGTTGCTAATATATTAGTCCCCTATCACGTGTATAACCCAGAATTGATCTAAGATGATAAATTCTGGGAAGCAGTGTGTTCGTTGCTTAAGCACAAAAACAAGGTTAGTACACAGTTAGTTGGATTGTTAACAAAACGTAGAAATAAGAACAAACAAAGAAGTAAACAACAGTGCCAGGTTTAAATCAACAAGGACCGGAGTTTCTGCCAACACGAATATGTGGAAGGATCTACCAGGATAAAAGATGTAGAGATAGGAAGGATGAAGGGAAAGAGATGTCACTAAGTAAATATGAGATAGAGCCTATAAAATGTCCGTCAGTATGGTCATCCTAGTTTTGCCACAAAGAAGTTATCTTAGGGAGTCTGACCTAACTACGATGAGAGTGCTTAACTTGGATGAGATGTGTTCTTGAGATGAATACATGATGATGTGTGTGTAGAAAGAAAGTGTGTATAAAAACTATACTAACTATCCTAACTAAAGAGAGAAAGAAGAAGAGACGAGCTTACCTCGACGCCGTTGGAATACAGAGAGGGGGAGAGATTTGCCGCCACAGTTTAAATATCTGCTGTCTGATTGGCAGTTCTCTGTGACGTCAAAAAAGGGGACAAGGAATTTGCCGTTTCTACAGAGATATAGGAGTTAGAAGTAGATCCTTTCCCAAGGGCAGATAACTCTGTATATGAATAATTCTCTTTAGCCCGAAAGGTGGGCACTACACTATTATCCCATTGTCAAAAAAGCGATGCATGAAATGGAAAATGCCCAAAATTTGTGAAAGAATTAATTTCACTGAAAAATCTCTGTGTCATTTGCAAGGAGGATGAGTTGGAAAAAATCTGTTATAAGAATTATTCGTTTCCTGTTTTTAAAAATGGATATTGACTAGAAATACCCTTCAGTGACCTGAATGACCTCAGAGGCCAACCATGCATAACCTATGTCACAAGTTGATTTCTTTGGTAGTCTCCATGCCAAATATTAGGTCGATAAGTCCTGAGGTTTTAGAGTGAAAGAAGCGAATAAACAGACAAATAAACAAACAGAAACCTCGAATATTGGTATTCATATATATATATATATATATATATATATATATATATATATATATATATATATATATATATATATATATATATATATATATAGAGAGAGAGAGAGAGAGAGATGGAGAGAGATGAAGGGAGAGAGAGATTTCTGGGTTGACTAAACAATAGAGTAAAATAGATTTTTACTCTTGAACACACTCATTACTGGAACGAACCCAATGAAGCACATGGTCAAATTTTGTTGAAATTTTTACCAAATCTGGAATCGATTCATAATGTTTGGAGCATACTCAGAATGACTCATCATTATTAAAAGGAAGCTGTCTGAAAATAAATATGGCACCAGAAAATGGAATTCTGATTTTCTTTTAGGAATCTTTGAAGAGTTTGAAAATAAAAGAAAAATCAATGAAGAAGTAGTAATTGAAATTTTGTCATTTTGATTAAAAGGATGTCCGTCTGACAGACATATTAATCGTATTATTTTAACTTTTCATCATAAAAGAAAAAAGTAACACCCATTATTTTACTTGTTCAATCCAACTGTTCGCTGCATTTTCCTTGCAGCAGACAGTCATTCATTGCAAATAAACGCTCGATCGGATTCATTAGCATTTGGCTAAGTTCCAAAACGAGGCTCCTCCACGATAATCAGTGACTGGTTTTGATGCATTTCTCCCAAGTGACATTGGGGGACGTGATAAATTCAGATCTCATATGTTGTTTGCCTTAATCTCACATTCAATTGGAGAAGTCTGAATGTTTTTCACTTTTCTGTTTGTTTTTTTTTTGTTCTGTTATTTCCCCGGAATTTGAATGGCGCTTTCTTTGTTTGTAGTCATCTTAGGGACTGGATTTCACTGACCAGTACTTATTAAGAGTAAAATAAGTAAACAATAGAATAAAAAAACATCGTTCTAGATTTGTTCGTAATTTATTTTCAGTGGAGAGAGAGAGAGAGAGAGAGAGAGAGAGAGAGAGAGAGAGAGAGAGAGAGAGAGAGAGAGAGAGAGAGAGAGAGAGAGAGAGAGAGAGAGAATCTAGCCCAGAGCTCTTCGATAGCTATGGGACTCTGCCCTTTGAATGTAACATTCAATAGAATGCTTACTCAGACTATTTTATTAAGCACGAAACTATAATAATAACCACCAGGTAACTGGTGTGAGATTGAATGATAATAATAATGTGCAGCAAAAGAGATGAGGCCGTAAACCACATAACTAGTGAATGTAATCAACTCGCTCAGAAGGAGTATAAGCACTGACACGATAGAGTAGCAATGATGATACACTGGGAAATAAGTAACCAAATTGGATTCAACCACGTGGAAAAGTGGTATCAGCACAAACCAGAGGCAGTCCTGGAGAATGACAACCACAAAATACTCAGGGACTTAGACATCCAAACTGACCACCTCATCCAGGCAAGAAGACCGGACTTGGTAATCGTAGACAAGAAAATGAAGACTTGCCGAATAGTAGACGTGGCTGTACCTATAGAGTAAAGAGGAAGGAGAGTAAAAAATGGGATAAATACCAGGACCTATCAAGAGAATTGAAGAAGATGTGGAACATGAAAGCCAGTGTAGTGCTGGTCATAGTGGGCGCACTGGGAACTGTCCCCAAAACACTGAAGGTGAGATTTGAGGAGATCGGGATTAAGGGAAGGACTGAGACTGTACAGACCACAGCACTAGTAGAAACTGCATGGATACTGAGGAAAGTGCTAGAAATATAAGGACTGCAACGTTAACTGTCAACAGCGACCCAACAGAGGAAGGGAAATGAAAGCGGAAATGCAAATTGCAGCACTGACATAATAGGCGAAAGTGAGAAGAGATGTTGGCTGGAGACCTGAGGAGACTTATTGTCACTCAGCCTTCAGCAATGACAATTGGGCAACCGGTGTGAAACTGTAAATCGCAGTATTACTGCGACCTATGAGTACTAGGAGAAAAGGACTGGAGACTTGAGGAGACTTGCTGTCACTCAAACTCCAGCGGTTACCACCAGGCAACTGGTGTGGGATTACAAATAATAATAATAACAATAACAATAATAATAACAATAATAATAATAATAACAATGTCAATAATAATAATAATAATAATAATAATAATAATAATAAGAAGAAGAAGAAGAAGAAGAAGAAGAAGAAGAAGAAAAAGAAGAAGAAGAAGAAGAAGAAGAAGAAAAAGAAGAAGAAAAAGAAAAAGAAAAAGAAGAAGAAGAAGTAAACCACAGAACTGCTGTGGACTGTGAGAAGAGGGCTGCTGTCACTCAGTCCCCAGCTGTGACCACCAGGCAGCAGTTGTGAAGATGAATAATAATGATAATAATAATGATAATAATAATGATAATAATGTGGCAACTCAAGACCAAAATAATGCCGATTGTTATTGGAGCCCTTGGATTACTCTGATTTTTTTCAAGAAGGGATTCAGTTTGCAATGTATTTTCATGCTTAATTGATCACTTATTTTGTGCCCACTCGTTATGTTGTGAAGTGAATATTCAACAAAAATGTAACTCTGATGATATGTCCACGTTCCACTGATTTGGAAATCACAGATAAGGAAGGACCACTGATTGGGAAACCACAGATAAGGAAGGACCACTGATTGGGAAACCACGTATAAAGAAGGACCACTGATTGGGAAATCACAGATAAAGAAGGACCACTGAGAGGGGGATCACGTTTGGAGGAACACTATGAATTATATAAATGATTTCTAAAAAAAAAATTTATAATCCAACGCTTGAAATGTTATATCTGATCCGAGAATTTATTAAAAAAGGCCATAAATTCATATAAGAAATGGAGTATTTTTGCTATTAAAGCTGTACTTTGAGGTAGGGACATAAACTTTTCCTACAAATACTCTGTCTTACAACAAAGAGCTGTACTGGTTTTAATGTCTGGCATAAGACCACAAGTATAGGATCTTCCGATCTACAGTAGTAAAGATCTGTGAGACTAATTTGCAAATTCCTTGAGTGAAAGATAATCTTGTCAAATAAGGAATTACAGTTTTGACTAACAGTTGATCTTGAAAGTACTTGAACTGTTTCCAGCGTCAAAGAAAGTTTTGAGGAAATAAATGAATAGCCTTTATTTGGCATTCAGATATTCATTTTCATCCTGACATTTGATTTCCCAAGATATTTCATTCACACCGTTGATTTGTATGCAAGAAAACGACGAATTGTGAAAGCATCCCAGAGGGCCTTGCTATACAAATACATTTAAGGGAAACAGGTGTCAAGGTCTATTTTTATTTCATTTTATTTCTAAAAAAACAAACTGATTACTCCTTTTGGTATTACATAGTTCAGTGCTTGTTTGAATATCGAAAATTCTATCAATGAAGTTCTAATGCGATTTTGAAAGATTCTGAGATTGGATTTACTTCTCCGTTGAGACGATTTTATGCTTGGCCTTTGACATTTGAAACATTTGAAGTTTGAACAAGTAATTCTTGTAATCATATTGAACTTCATCCCGAAATTCTTTCTTTGTTTTTAATTTAACAGAATATCCAATGATTTACAAAGGCCTTATAAAGTTTTTCTTCAGTCTCTGGTGACACGTATATCATTGCACTTCATTTCTCTTGTTTGACATGATACTTATAAAATGTAGGCTGATTTAAGTTATATTATAGAGATACTTACTCCTTTAAACACGGTGAAGAGCCCTGTGCAGATGAATAGGGGTGAAAAGAGTGAGTTGAATCAATGTTACAAGTGGTGGCGGGCAAGTTGCCGTAAAAATCAATATTTGTAAACCTGACTCTCGTGTGGGCTCAAACACCAACTACTGGTGGGGAATATGTAAATATCTGACCTGCCAAGCAACCCTGGCTAAATTATTCGTATATATAATTAGAAGCACTCAACCAAAACTGTCAACATAGTTTTCTTTAAGTTTTGATTCGGCTGCCTGGCTGGCTCTGTGCGTATCTCACGTTAATGCCGCCGCGATAGAGCTAGAGTACGTAAATTTAAACATTTATCCAATACCGTGTCTACGAAAACATATTTCACTGTTTTTGTTTTTTTTATAAATACCCCTTGGATTGGTTTTTAGTTGGGTTCAGTTTGTAATGCAAATTCATGCTAAATTGATCACTTAGTTTGTGTCTGCTCGTTGTTTGAAAATCCAAACTTTTTTTTGACGACTGCCTGACAAAATGCAACAGAGGTAACTCATTCATTTCTCTTTTTTTTCGAATTTTTCCAAAAAACTTGATCTTCCTAAACACTGCATGCTGCCAAAAGATACTAGTCACACAATGGTTTCCATCGAGTGAATAACCAAACCTGTATCATTTTTGCTTAATTCAATGACTTATTGCATTGATCTGTGTAACGGTGAGGTATGTGACTAATGAAATATTTATTCCATTTTAGACTATTAAACGTCTGACAACTGGAGAGCGGATTTGGGGATTTCCTGAGTCATTGTGTCGGTGATGCTCGTTATTAATTCGTAGACACAAACAATTTACTTTTATCTGATTTGCAATACGCAACATTCAGACTATGTACTAGAAGATGTTAAAAATAAGTTCAAAAGAAAAATTGTAAAATACAGCGTTTTATTATCAATTTTTTGACTCTAATCAAAAAATACTTTGATTAAAAAGCGTGAGATAATCCAGTAGTGATTAGTAATGAGAAAAGCCGTAACCCTGATTAAAATGCAATCACAGCTAAAAATTGAAATAAAAAACAAACCCCCAAAACAAAACAATTATGATCAATGTTTCATTTTCCGCCCTCCCTCAGAATTTGCCGTGTCACTATAAAAGTAACGATCAGAATGAGGGTTTTCAAATTTTCATTACATAGATCCTACCTGCGATATCATCATCATCATCATCATCATCATCATCATCATCATCAGTCTTTTAGCGTCCTTCATTGGACATAGACCTTCCCCAGGATTCGCCACACTTCCTTATCATGGGCGTCACGGAGCCAGTACTTCCTGAACTTGTCTAGCTCGTCTCTCCATCGAACATTTTGCCGGCCGCAGTTGTGCATGTGGTCTCGGGGGATCCATGTTGCGATATCATAATTTACATAAAAGATCTAACATCGTATTATTCTGCATGTACTTTTGAATAGATCAAAAAGTGTTTCTGAATCCACATCATCCTTCTTATTATGGTTGGTTCAGCTTGATATTACACAGTTTTGAATGTAATCCCAAACAGATTGTTGTTTAACTGGTGAAATATGATAGAAAGCAAACAGCATTGGTTTGAAGAAGCTGACAAAGAGTCAAAGAGTCAGAGGATAATAAACCTTCAAAAAGAGATGCATTCTCAAAATAGTAAAATCTTCAATGTCTGTATAGATTAATGTCTATCTCTACCATGGTACCACTTAGGAGGGGTAAAAAGAATTATATAGAGATAAATAAATAGGAAATTAATTTTTGATTGATTACGTTTCTTTTCAAGATGATTAAATCAAAAAGTATCGTGCATATATGATTGAAAATTCAACTGCATACATAAGGGAAATCGTGAAACGAAGAAACAAATCATAATTATATACAAACAGTATTGTTTAGCTTCAGTTGTCCTTCAGATTAGAAATACGTACGTTCTAATTATAAACAATATATGGGATGAAATTTAGAAATTGAAATAATAATTTGGCTCACACGATCATTGACGATGTTATCTAAGGTTCACATGACCTGTTGCTACACAGCAATAATGGTTGCATTGTAAAATCTTCATTTTACTTAAATCAGATAAGTATAAATACTGATAAGAAAGACATAGTAGAGAGTTTTGTTCCTAAAGTGCATGCTGGTAAGGTGGAGTCACCTCTGAACAAGAGATCCGAATGAGGAAGTGTGACTCTTCTGATCAAGAATCTATCTACTCAATAGTAATTTATTTATGACCACATAGGATAGATTCAGCTTTAGACAACCAGCTTAGAAATCGTTTGACAAACCACAGATACAGAAGCGAACACAGGAAATGATAGACAGATTATAAAACAAATTCTCTCGTTCTTGGAGAATGAACGATACCGCCAGTGTGTTTAGTGGGAAAGCAGAAGTAAATAAAAACTGCAATCAACATAATATGATTCAGGTCGTTCTTCTTCGTGTGATCTGCTGTAAGGAGACTTTTCTTTACGAGTTCTTTGATACTTAGACCCCAGTGACCAGCGATAGAATAAGAATCTACAGACGCATCACCAGAGAAGAGAGTACACAATATTGAATATACACAAGCTCTTCCACATAATCTAGCTTTTCTTTCATCATCAGAATCTGAACCTTATTGCGTAACATATGTTACTTTCCCGTCTTTCATCGCCATATTTACATTGTATTGTCAAAATATCAAAGATTACGTTTTCTCTCAACGAAGACGATTAACTAAGTATTGTTCTTATAACGTTAGAAAAGAGTAAAATTATAAATACGATTTCTGATTACCATTTGCAGAAAACGTAGAAAAATTTATGTGTATTCTGATACGTCTGCACCTTGAAATAAGGAGGAAACTAGCAGACCTCTTGATGCTTAATTTGTCAGAGCCCATCGAAGATATCTATTTAAAACTTGAAAATGTTACTTAAATCATAATATTTTTGAGACTTTCACATTGTGAAACATAGTTTAAGAATGTCCTAATGAGAAATAATTTGATCTTTATTTTTTGATAATATTAGTTGTAAACACTTACCCCCTAATCCAAAAATATTCATACTTTGTAACTAGGGACTTTCAATTTCATTCTGGAACTTTTTTATTACATATTATTCCATTTAAAACGCACTGTTTGAGATAAAATTGGTTTTTGAACTTATTAATGAATACTGAATTGATTAATGTCTACGCCGTGGATTTGCGATTTTAAATACGTTTTGACTTTTTGATTAAAACTACGAGGTTATTTACCCAACTCAGATTAAGCTAAGTGTTAATTTTTTATGGGCATAACAGTTTTCTTTATGGCTGTAGGTCTTGAGATGCAAAAAAAGGACAGGCTTTTCCTCTTCAACTGAAATCTTCGAAAAAGTCGTCTGGTAAAGAGAACAATTTTCTCCAACAAAAAGAATTATTTCTGTGAGTTGTGACTGAAACCAGCCTACAAACATTACAGTTATTTTGCTTCGGCTTTTTTTTCTACCGAGAAAAAAACATGAAAACGAGAAGCGGAGGAAATCGAAGGTGGTTTAACAAGTGACAAATTGATAGGCAATGTTCGCAAAATCGATCCAAGTTATCAAAGGACGGAACAAATATATTCACCACCAGAAAAAAAGTCGTAATGAAAGCGGAACTTGAGTTCGACAAAAGCAAGAGTTTGGACGATCTAATCGAAAAGCGACTGGGAAATTACTATCGGCCCTTCGCTTTGGAAAAAAGGAAGAATGTGGCTGTCCCATTTCGAAAATAATCAATTCAGTCTGAGTAATGATACTGAATAAATTTTCGCCAGCAATTTAATCTTGCCTTGGAAGGATTGTGCAATACTCTTTATACATCATTTTTTTTCCAGGGATTAATAAGCGCTTAAAGCGGGTAAAGAATTCGAAGCAATGAATAAGAAGGAAAGGGATGAGTGAAACGTAATAATTTTTTGCTTTATGGGTTCACATTTTATTCCCTCCGTTACCATGCCGATAATAACCATACTTTTGGCGTAGCGATGTAATCTAGTTTCAATCAATACACCCTGGGGTATATGCGTACAGGATATATATATATATATATATATATATATATATATATATATATATATATATATATATATATATATATCTCGCATATATATATATATATATATATTTATATATATATATATATATATATATATATATATGCGAGATTTATTCATTTGTTCATAAGTACTTTTGAAACAGCATGTAGATGAGACGCTTTAACGTGCTCTTAACTGTAATGTAACAGTGACTTCGACACTCGTCCCACAATGATTTTAGAAGGATAACATAATGGGCTCTGTTCCTGCCGAACTTTTGAACAGTGTTTAGTGTGGTACAAGACAACTCTTGCCCCTCAGCCACCCTACATTTTAGGGCTGGTCCCTTCTGAGTCAAGCCAGGAAAACTGTCGATTAAAAACAATAAGTGACTGAACTGACACAAAAACATTTTTCCTCTTTTTTCATGTGTTTAGTGTTCAAAACCATGGAGGTTTTTTGACTTTATAAATATATATAGGTATACATGTATAAGTATTCATGTATCATATATACATTTATATTTATATGTACATGTATATATGCATCTCTCTCTCTCTCTCTATATATATATATATATATATATACATGTGTGTGTGTGTGTGTGTGTACATGTATATGCATGTACATATATATATATATATATATATATATATATATATATATATATATATATATATGTATATGTAACACGAGTAAACAAGCCATCCTATTCAACTTATGCTTCAAAGAAAGTAAAAACTCAGAAAAGTGGAACATTGCAATCATAATGCTGTTTAAAAAAATAACCCTGAATCAATCCAACGACTAAGGACCAATAAGCCTACTCAACTGCATCTACAAACTCATCATCAAAGTGATCACCAACCGAATTAGCGAAACGCTTGATGAAAACCAATCACGGGAACAAGCTGGAAAATGCAACCCAAATATCGGCCATTTCCAATTAAAAGAGAAAGCAGCAGAATTCAGAATACCACTAGCTGTAGGAAGTCCTTTGATTCAAAGGAAATCCCTGAAATCTTCGACGCAATAATGCAACGAAGCGTCGACCCCGTATATGTGAGAGTACTGCAACTATCCTTCATCGGGCTAAATAAAGACTTTTAACCAGAAAAAAGAGCGAGACAAGGTGATACCAGCTAACCCAGACTCTCCACAGCCTGCCTCGACATGATCTTCCAAAACTTATAATGGGAACGCAAAGGAATCAGAATCGACGGCAATTACCTAAGTGACCTCAGATTTGCTGATGACATCGTTCTCTTTGCTAAAAGCCTTCCGGATCTTCAAATAATGCTAGACAAACTGAATGAAGCAAGCAAGGAAGTTGGCCTCCTCATGAACTTCAGCAAAACAAATGTCATGTATAACAAACATGTTCAGGACGAAGACACAACGATTGAAATCGAAAATGCAGAGGTATAGAAAGTAGACAACAACATTTACAAAGGACAACAAGTCTCCATGAAGTCATCAGAAGGAGAAGAAATCAAGTGAATAATCACATTAGGTTGGCAAAGTTTCAATAGAGCAAGTTTATCTTTTAAGAACAAGAAAATCTCCCTCGTCCTAAAAAGAAAGGTATACAATCAATGAATCCAACTGATAGTCAAACACAGAGCCGAAAGATTGAACATAACCAAAAGATTAACCCGCTGATGACCTTGTAACGTGCGCAGGAAAGAATCATCTTTAATCTCACGTGGACAGATAATAAGACAGCAAAGTATATCAGAGAAAAACAGAGGAGTATGAGACATCATAGAAACTGTTAGATAACTCAGATGGCAATGGACTGGAAATGTTGCAAGAATGTCAGACAACCGCTGGAGATCATGTCTCAGAACGTGGATTCCCTGAGATCAGATACAAGGCTGTGAACGACAGAAAGTGAGATTGCATGACGGACTAGATAAATTCAGAAAGTTCTAGCTCCGCTACACCCATGATATAGATGTTAAACAAATCTTGAGGAAGGTCTATGTCCAACAACCAACGCAAACAGACTGATAATTATATATATATATATATATATATATATATATATATATATATATATATATATATATATATATATATATATATATATATAAATAAATATATATATATAAATAAATGTATATATAAATATATGTATATATGTATATATATATACATGTACACACATAAACTCACCCCACATATATATATATATATATATATATATATATATATATATATATATATATGCATGTGCATTCATGCATGATGATGAATATACGTAATCAAAGTCTACTGCATAATACTGATCCTCAAACAGAGAGCGTGCAAGGTGCACATAAAAGAATCATTTTCAACCTCACATGGAGAGATCACAAGACAGCACATTATATCATGGGAAAAACAGTCCAAGATATCATAAAATCCACTAGAAAGCTTAAATAGCAATGGGCTGGTCATGTTGCAGAAAGGCATACAACCAATGGACATTGCGACTTACAAAATGGATCCCCAGAGATCATACACGAAACCTAGGCCGGCAGAACACAAAATGGTGAGACAAAGATTATTGGCTCCGTGACACCCATGATAAAGAGGTCTAGCAAATCTTGGGGAAAGTCTGTACAACGACAGACGATAAAAGACTGATAATGGTGAAAAATGGACTTCTATGTCCACTCAAGATTACATACGAAAAAAGACAGTTTGATTGCACAAAATTTGCTGAAATAATCAATATCGCAGAAATATCGGCTGTTGTTCCAATCTTGCGAATGAAGATCATTTTCACGCAATTTTGTGTATTTATTTTCATTGACATGAAAATCACAAATTTGTTAAAACTGGGTGTTGCATGTTCTCCCCAGTCGGTTTTTTGGGGACTCGTAAGATGAATTCTCTGAAAAATATTTCTTAGAAGAAATTGAGAAGGTCGTGTCAACATTGAATCGAAGTGTTATTTGTCTGCATATATTTTTGTACTGTTGGTAACTGAAATTAGTCAAATATAATGGTAGAATACATGTGAAGGATATACAAAGACGGATATTTTTCTATCAAAGTACAAACATTTAATTATAAACAAAAGTATGCATAGAGAAATATAGTTCAAGTCACCTACCTGATGTTTTCAAGTGGTTTTCTGTTAAAAGAGTGTTAGCAAAATTAGCTCCGAACCAATATTCAAGGACATTTAAGAAGAGACACTAATGTCTGCCTAGACGGGCCAGTGTATGTTTGTGCTTTGGCGGGCTTCTATCAATACAGAAAGCGCCTTCCTAGTACAGAGTGGCGAGAACGCTAAAGGCTCTTAGCTGAGAATGGTTAGCTATCTGTGTTCGTTCTCTATTTAAAATCTTTCCTTGAGAGCTTATTTTGAGAGCTACATTGTTTTAACGCAGTGGAAAAGTGTTTTATGTTTATACTAAATTCATTGTGAATTTCGTCAATTTGAAAATGTATAAAATCATTGTTTTGTTTAATTTGGACATAGTAAAAAGTTGTTCAAAAATCTCTCTCTACCCCCCTCACACACACATGGGTGTGTGTGTGCCTGTGTGCCTTTGTATATATATGTACATGTGTATATATGAATATATATATGCATATATATCCGTATATTTATGTAAGTATACATATACTTACATACATAAACGTATATATACATATATGTATATGTATATATTCATGTATACACATATGTGCATGTATTTTTATAAATATACAGACACACATATATATGTATATATATATATGTATATTTACGTATGTATTCGTATGTATATGTATATATTCATATATACACATTTATGTACACACACATACACTCACACACACACACATATATACATATATATATGCATACTTTCGTTGGCAGACAAATAAGCCTGCAGTTTAATGAATATAAGTATTTACTTTACAAAAGGAATATTTTTGCTATGATCCCCTTCTTATACAGAAGTTATGCAAAATCAATAGAAACGAACCATTTGTCAGATTTAACACTGATGTACCCTCCCTTCTTGTCTGTATTGGTCCCCCCCCTACGACGACCGACTTTTCTTCCTCTGTGTAGAATGTATGAAAGATGAGGCTTCCTCTCGATATGACAACAACGAGCGAACAGTTCCGAGAATCTTCAATATGATATTGATACTTGTAAAAGATTCAGATACCGATACTTGTAACAGATTCAGGTACCGATAGTTGCAAGAGATTCAAGTACCAATACCTGTGAAAGAGTGATCTACCTGCGCGTTCAGAGGAATGTATTGACCATGGTGATCAAATTGAAAAATCGATTTCTGATTCCTTTTTTGAGAAACAATAATATTTGATAGACAGTACAAAATGTTTGCAACCTTTCTCTTCACTCCATTACTTTTTTGCCAGCCTCTTTCACATCATCATTATCATTATAGGCCTTTTAGCTAATACTCTCTGAACTTGTCTAGTTCGATATGCCATCTTACATTTCGCCAGCCACACTTTCGCATATGATCCCTGAGGATCCACATTATGAGTTGTGAAGTTCATCGGTGTCAGACATTCTTGCAATATGACCAGCCAATTACTATTTTATTTTTCCAATGGATTCCGTGGCATCTCTAACTCCTGTTTTTTCTCTAATATACTGCGTTGATTTGTGATCTCCCCATGTGGCGGTGAGCATAACTCTCTCATGTACACGTTGCATGGTTCTCAGTTTGAGGACCGATCTTTCGGTTAGATTCTGTGTTTCAGCTCCATAGGTGACTAATGGAAGATTACGTCGGTTTTTGACACTTTTTTTTCAAAAAACTAATGAGATTTTTTTGTTCTTAAAGGTCTTGCTCACTCTACCGAAAGCTTGGCATTTCAGAGTAATTTTTTGCTTGATTTCGTCTCCTTTCGAGGGTTTCATTGAGATTTGTTGTTCAAAGTAGATTTAAAGGTCTATCTTTTGAATGTCTGCATTTTCGATTTGGATTTTTGTGGCTTTGTCTCCAACACGTTTGTTGTACATGACATACGATCTTTTTAACAGCATGAATGCTCGTATGTATTTTATTCAATTTTCTTTCCTTTTTTTACAATCCGTAAATTTCTTGTATAGGCCAGCATAAATGCTCACCAAATCAAACTTGATCGAGTGTCAATACAGTTGAGTGTTGTTGTATTTTTATCTCAAGAGTTGCTTATATAACAGCTAGAAGAACGATAGCTGTTTTTTTAAAGTGCTGTAGGCTGTCTGGCGGGATCTTTCCTGTCAGTGAAACGCTATTTTCTTGTCATTATTTTCGGCCTACACGGCAGACAGTTGCATGTTTTCCTCTGGTAACAGCGGTCGATGGTCAAGCCTAAGTCAAAGCTGGAATAACGAAGGATGATTTTCAAAGCAGGTAGGATATTTCAATCGAAAGAATTGATCAACATAATCTTCCTACGAATATTTACATCTATTCGGCCTTGTTCCAGACAAAGCTGAACTTAGTAAGTAATTATATGCAGTCCGAATAAATCATTTAGTACAATTATAGATATGATATCTTTCTCTCAAGAAATATCTATAATTACATCTAATAGTGAATTGAACACCGATTGCTTTTTCAGTAATTGTTACTGAGTTTCGATCAAACAGGCATCACCATCACTGCTCAATATGTTTACTTCGTTATTTCAATTGATATTCAGTTGTAGAGTAAATGCACTCGAGGGCATACGAAGTTGTCTGGAACTCATTGTCTTATCACAAATATTACTACCAATATTTAACAATGACTTAATCGATAAAAGACACTCTCCGGATTCACCGCCCACCTTGTGTCTTCTGGAAAGATTCAAGATATCTTTGGCTTGAAAATTTCTGATTAAAAACAGGGAATAAGTGAATTGAAATAAGTGTGAAATTTTATTTCAATAATTTGTTTGAAACAATCGACCAAAACTCTCACCAAAACTATTAACACAGGTTTCTTTCAGTTTTTCAAGTTGGACTGGCTGGCTTTGTATGAATCACGCGTACAGGCCACACCAATATCGCTAAAAGGCTGAAAATGTCAGCATTTACTCCTTATCATGTCAAACGTGAACAATGCATAATAATTGCAGTCTTTGTTATTTTGAATTTTTACGTTCAATTTCTAATGAACCGTTATTTAACTTATTCATGGAATGCACCACTTCAAAGCGTGTGTTCCACTGAATTCATCCAATATGACATTTTTCTTTTATTCATTCTGGATAATTTAAAGATTTCAAATCAAAGATGGGAAAGAATCAAGTTAAAAATAGGACGTGAATTAACGGAAACTGCTTGCAATATCCATCAAGTACTTGGGCTGGGGACCGTAAACTAGACATCAGCTAAGCGTTGACCATTCATCGACATTTACACCAAATTGTAAAAGAAAAATAAAACCCGAAATATCGCACAAATAACTCTGAAGGAAAAAGAAAAAAAAACAAACAAAAAACAGAAACAAAAAAGACTCACATGTTTCACGAATGACCCTGCAGAAATTGAACAAGCTAGGCTACGAAATTCTACATCAACCTGCTTACTTACCTGAACCCTCTCTGTCCAACTACCAAATTATCAAATATTACAATCACTTCCTGTAAAGGTAGGTTTTCAACAACCGGACAGGTAGCTAAGAACGCATTCGAAGGATTCATTTTTTTCCAGGACCTTAGAATTCTATGCTTCATGAAAAGTTGGACTCCTTTGTAGATGGCAAAAACGTGTAGAATTTGAAGGTGTTTATATCTATTAACAACTTTCATTCAAAGCTGAGATGTACTGCTTTAAAGTTGATATTGAAAAAAACTACAATCTTTTGGCACTAACCAAATAGTTATTCAGTGAGCTTAGTTTGGTACGGGATCAAATCGGGGGAAATGGTGTGGTAAAATCACCCGTCTTTCAAATGAGGCGAGGACTTCCCGAATAGCAACATGTGGAGTCAAACACTTACTTCTGTTACCAGTGGGAAATACACCTTTGTTTTAGGGAAAGAGACAGGCTTACTATATTCATCCCACGTGAAATCACTAACACACACATACATACACACGCGCACACACATATACACACACACACACACACACACAAATCTTGTTAGTATCAATTATAAGTATTTTATTTATCGACACCTACTATTTCAAAGAAAAAAAAATGAATACTATTTACATGTCTGACATTGAAGAATGAAATGAATCCAGTCAAGAAAACTGCTGATCAGGAAGATGAATTTGTCAGACCTTCTATCCTAGCCCACGAGAAACTCATTCTCCGCAGATCGGGATCATAATGCTAGCAGGGAAAAAAACTGGAATATATTTCGCTGTTAATGCACCATTCTGGCAAAACATGATGGTCTATATTTTTGTCGATTGAAATTTGTCAAAATAGATAGCTATCAAATGCTAAATATAGAATAATCTCCCTTATAGTTTCATTTTTCGCAAATGCACAAAAAATTAAGATTTATTCTTGCTGAACATTAACGAGAAAGTACTGCCCTCTTTTTCTGACGGCATTATTTTTGAGTAAATGAATAAAGAGATGAAGAAGATTCTGGAATCGAATTGGAATGAATTAAGCTAGAAAAAGCAATTGTCAATAATATTACTTAGGTCAAAGATACAAGTACTTCTAAATGTGGATAGAAGTACAGAAAATATGAATAAAAGTACACAGAATTTGGATAAAAGTACATATTTTAAGTAAAAGCCCAGACATGTTGAGTATAGAACTTGAAAGTGGCATTGAAAAAGAGTTCTTTGTTGTTTAAAACATGCACTTATACCCTTACATCATCGGAGAGACTTTTAAGCGCCGAAATAAGTCTAATATATTCTATGAATATGCTGTTGCCAGGAGACATAGGAATTTAGAATTTTATTTTCTTCCCAGATTACAGATACATGAATATATTTTGCATATGTAATGGCACCAGCGATATGGTATCGACTCTAAGTAAGCTGATATGTGGAAATAATGGGATAAAACGCTACGCAGTCTGGTGAAAGCTTTTGTGTGTTTGAATCTACAATAGAAACCATTCTTTTCATTTCCATATTTCCAATTAGCCTTAGTCTTCGATTTTTCGGGCGGGGGGTGTCGTTTGGCCACTTGTTGATATAATGCCCTCTCCTAAGTGTATGTCGGTGGGGAACGAGTGACGAGAAATGTCTGTTGCATTCCAACCGACACCAGCAACACCCTGGGGCCTAGATGGTCTTTATTCGAATCTCCTTGGTTCATTTGAACAGTTCCCCAAAGTCCAGATGCAGCTCCCAGAGAATTCTGGTTCTTAGCTGTTGAAAGGAAGGAATACTAAACTTTTAAGGTAATAGCCATCTCAGATGAAAAAGATACAGATGTTATGCCATAACCGATTTGGATTTTTAACTAATGAGGCGTGGTATTGCTTTGTGTTGTCAAGTGTGGGATCAGGGCCAACCTTCGGTCACACTCTGTTCCCAAGATTCGAACAAAGAGGAAAGGGGAGAGATTTCAGATCGCTGACGAGATTAAAAAGGACGTTAATGTAGCTGATGGCAATCCCAATAGAGATGTTTGCATTCAATTTTGGAAATTTGAATGGGAGCTTGGATGATTGTATGAGGCCCCTATGGGGGGGGATTTCAAAGGGACTAAAGTACCATTGCCGTAGTTAGTCTATTTTTCCATTGATATCAAAATAGTTGTGTATTTTCATAAAACCTGTTAGACTTCAAATGACAAGTGTCTTTTTTAAAAGGTCGTCAGCTGGTTAATCCTCGAGATAAAAATCACGAACATATTTGAATTTCAATGAGAACAATTTTCTTTTTAGAAAAGAAACGATCTAATTAATTTCAGTGGGAGAGCCTATTGTTTCAAATAGGGGATAGGAGATTTATTAGCAAAATTATTACCTTTATGTAGAACAGTTCAGTGTTGAGAACTAAGAACCAGAGAAAAAAATCACTCACTTAATCATCCATCTTTTTGAAGTATTGCAATCCATTAAAGAAAATGTTTTGGACGTCTGTTTACGTTTATTTTGATTTTTAGCTTTTAATAAATGTGTCAACATATCTCTATCAGACGCTTTTCGGTCGGTTGATCAGTCGGTCTCTATCAGGAAATGAAAGGAAGTAAGATATGTGATATCATTGAAAGGTGTGACGTCATTTGAAAGAATCTTCTTCTTCTTCTTCTTCTTCTTCTTCTTCTTCTTCTTCTTCTAATACAAACACGGACGATGGACACATCATTAAACTTAAAGTTGTTTTTTTTATCAGAACTAATCTGCAGCTATGTTTGAGACGAGAGGAACCCGTGTTCGAGTCTCACCGGGTAATCATTCTTCCTTCCGTGCTGTTTACTCACTGTCTTATATTGACAGTCTGGGTTGGATTGTAATTGAAAACAAAAAAAAACAAAAACATAAGAAACAATTGGATGATAAGGTGAACGTAAATAGTAGTAAAAATATTCCTTATAACCTATCTGTTGTTTTAGCTACAAGAATACTTTCGAAGGGGGGGGGGAGATAGGATCAATTAATTTTAGCAGAAAGTAATCCTAATCCACCTGACACCAAATGCGTCTATATAGAATATGAAAAGCCAATAACTTCAGCCTGAAGCGACGACATCAAAAGCTTTATTTATGCGACAAGATAAGATTAAACGACTTGAAATAAGAAAACAAAGCAGGTCTTGCTTGCGAGATAAAATCACAGAACGAAGATCAATAAATATATGCCTCCACTCCCACGCAGGAATGTACAGACCAGGATTAATCTGAAAAAAAATTCCAGGCTGACTAGAATAAGATCTTTTACAGAAGCAACCACGGCAAAAAAATTTGTGTAGATAGGAAAATGGATGGCTTTGAATAGATATTTTCTAAGTAAATGTAGATGACTGGATTCTAGATTGAAAGTGTCTGATACGCAAATGCTAATCAAATTCTAAGACATACATATCATGCTATGAATATGATTTTTGAAGGGAAGAATTGCATTCTCAGGACGGACCCAATAATTACGAACTACTAAACAGGATGCATGATCATATTAAATATGTTGAAAGAAATATGAGACTAAGAGCCTAAAATAAAATCACACACACACACACACACACACACACACACATATATATATATATATATATATATATATATATATATACATATATATATATGTGTATGTATATATATATATATATATATATATATATATATATATATATGTATATATATATATATATATATATATATATATATATATATATATATATATATAGTATATATATATATATATATATATATATATATATATATATATATATATATATATATATGAATGAAGCTAAGTGATAAAACAAAGAAATTATAAGGGTAATAATATATATATTATATATTGATTATAGAAGATTGTTCTAATTTTCATGTAACCTCATTGAAGTATGAAAATTCATATCAACTCCGTTACGTATCAATCTAAAAAGTTATATCCTTGAAAAAAAACTAATAAGTATTCGTATAATATATAATATATGTAAGATATTTTCAGTCAGTTATTTTTGCTTTTATTAGTGACCACTAAGAATCATTTCCCCATAGTTTTCAATACATTTCTATCGTAAAATAATTTGCAAAGTATTCTCACAATAAAACCAGTTGTTTTACAGTGAAAGTCACCATTTGCTATTAGTGTGGAAACTCGGTGAACACATGCAGAGTGGCTTAACTATCAATAGAAAATACAAGTGGTCAGCCGAGATCAAAATTTGGGTGAATTTCCACTTTGGGGTCACTTTGCCCTACTACCAAGCTATTGGTGAAATAGTAATGCTAATAGAGACCTTCAGTTCAGTAAACCAGTCAATCGAACAAAAAGCTACTCTAACAGAACCCCCCCCCAAACGAAACCGGAAACACTTTGCAGTCGCCTCGACCGTCTTTGCCCGTAGAGGACTCCAAGCCTAAAGAATGGTTTCAATGTGCGTTCATTTCTCTGGTGGACAAAGGATCAACAGACCGGCGAATCAGAACCCTTATGACAATGCACAAGGCTCTAGACACCACAGACGACACAGACTCATATGAAGATGAAAGAAGGCGGCAAAGAACTCATCAATATAGAGCATGTCGTCAAAATGGCCAAAAAAAGCCTAGAAAAGTATGTGCAAACAAGTAATGATGATATCATGCAAATCGCTCAAAGCAGTGAAATAAACCATAAATGTAGCTAAGGGGTAGTAACAAAAAAGGCAATAAGTTAGGGAGAAGAGGAACAGAAAAAAACTGCATGGAGTATTAAAAAGGCTGATATTATTGTAGATGTGTGATTATGGACATAGCTACTCAAAGGAAACGCAGGAGAAAGGGATGAAACTGTAAACCACATAACCCGTGAATATTGTAAACTTACCCAGGAGGTGTACAATAATAGTCAAGCTAGGTTTACAAATGTTATACACTAGGAACCGTGCAAACAATCGTCATTCAACCATGTAGACGAATGGTTCAAGTACGAATCAGAGACTGTTCCAGAAAGTAGAAAACCATAAATAAATCTTGGACTTCCTAAACGTCCATCCCATCAAAACAAGAAATCAGGACCTGGTAGTTGTGAACAACGGAAAAAGAAGCTATCAAATAATCGACGTGAATAAGAAAGAAGTTGAAAGACTAGGAAAATACTGGGACTTGGTCTGTGAGCTGGAAAAGGTAAGTATTGTACCATTAGTAGTAGTTGCTCAAGAACTGCACCAAAGATATTGAACGCAACATTTGAGGAGCTGGAGAAGAGGAAATATTGAGACTATACAGATCAGAGCACTTTTAAGGTCTGTACGTATACTAAGGAGTGTATTTGAAATATGGAACTGCGTCAACAATGGTGTAATGGTCAGAACGAAATTGGCAATTTGTAAATGAATAAATGAAGTGGGGGAATGTTGATACGGCAGAATCAAAAATACTACTGTGATATGTGTGGACGGTGAGACCAGAGTTAAAGATTGCCTTTAGCAATGATCTACAGATATCTGCTGAAAAAATGCAAACCACTGCACTGCTGTGCACAACGGGGATGCGGGATGGTGGTTTGAGACTTGAGGACATATTATGCCATGAATATGAGGGAACTTAATCACTTTGTATCCAGCAATTACCACCAGATATCTGGTACACACAAGCATAATAATAATAATAATAATAATAATAATAATAATAATAATAATAATAATAATAATAATAATAATAATAACACAAAACCGCACATTCCAAAACAATGAGAAAAAGTTCTACCAAGATTTAAATGGGGAAAGAAGGCAGGACATGAAACCTGATGCCACAGAGGCCAAGAACTATTGGAATAGCATATGGGGGCACCCAAAAAGACACAACGTAACACCGCAATGGTTAGGAAACATGAGAAAAGAACTAGAAGATATAGACAAGGGGGAACCAATAATACTGAATGAAAACACATTGAAACATACTCTTAGGAAAGTAGCCAACTGGAAAGCACCGGGGCCCGACGGGATCCATGGGTATTGGTTCAAAAAATTCACCACGTTACACGGCAGACTCACTCACTTACTCCAAAATTGTCTAAATGAAGGCAAAGCACCAGAATGGATGACTAAAGGCAGAACCACCCTCATCCTAAAAGACCCGGGAAAGGGGAACATAGCAAGCAACTATAGACCAATCACGTGCCTACCACTTATGTGGAAAATCCTGACCGGGCAAATAGCGGAGAGAATATACATGTCAATGGATAGAAGGGGACTACTACCAGAAGAACAGAAAGGGTGTAGGATAGGAACCAAAGGGGCAAACGATTTACTCTACATAGACCAGATGATCTTAAAAGAAGTAAGGAAAAGGAGAAAGAATATCGCAATGGGATGGATAGATTACAAAAAAGCATACGATATGATTCCACATAGCTGGATACTCGAATGCCTTAGAATGTTCAAAATTAGCGAACCGGTGGTTAAATTCATTGGTAATTCGATGGAAGACTGGAAAGTAGATTTGACAGCCGGAGGGGACAAACTAGCCGAGGTAGGGATAAAAAGGGGAATCTTCCAAGGAGACTCATTGTCCCCTCTATTATTTGTTCTAGCAATGATACCGCTTAACAGAATCCTGAAAAACAGCAAAGGATACCACTTCTCTAAAACAAAAGGAAAGGTCAACCACTTAATGTACATGGACGATATTAAATTGTTTGCAAAAAACAGGGGAGAGCTTGAGACTCTGTTCAACGAAGTAAGGGAATATAGTGAGGACATAGGGATGGAGTTTGGGATAGAAAAATGTGCAATCATGGTGATGCACAAAGGAAGGCTTTCAATGACTGAGGGAATTGAACTTCCGGACAACAACAAGATTAGGGCATTGACTGCACAAGACCGATACAAGTACCTAGGTGTCCTTGAATGTGACACGATAAAACGGGAAGAGATGAAGGAGAAAATTAAGAGAGAATACCTGAGAAGGATAAGGAAAATATTAAAAACCAAATTAAATAGCAGAAATCTAATAAAAGGAATGAACACCTGGGCTGTGTCAGTAGTTAGGTATACAGGACCATTTCTAGGATGGACAAAGGAAGAGCTCCAATCAATGGATAGGCGAACAAGGAAACTTATGACGATGCATAAAGCATTGCACCCTAGGGATGATACAGATAGGCTATACGTTAAGAGAAAAGAAGGTGGTAGGGGGCTCATCAGCATAGAAGATTGTGTCCAGAGAGCTAAAGTAGTCCTAGATAGATATGTGCAAACAAATAGTGAAGAAATCATAAAGAGCGCGAGGGATAGTGCAACAAACAATAAAGTAGAAAACAATGGAACAGTACAGCAAACTAGAAAAGAAAAGTGGGAAGGGAAAAAATTGTACGGCGAGTTTAAAAGACAGATAAAAGATATAGCAGACGAGAAATCATGGACGTGGTTACGAAAGGGAAACCTTAAGAGAGAAACAGAATCGCTCATCATGGCAGCCCAAAACAAAAGCATAAGGGCAAACTACATAAAAGCAAAAATCGACAGAACACAGACAAACAGCAAATGCCGCATGTGCGGTGAAAGAGATGAGACAGATAACCACATAACTAGTGAATGTAGTCAGCTCGCCCAGAAGGAGTATAAGCATAGACACGACAGAGTAGCAACGATGATACACTGGGAACTAAGTAAACAAATGGGATTCAACCATGGGGAAAAGTGGTATCAGCACAAGCCAGAGGCAGTTTTGGAGAATGACAACCACAAACTACTGTGGGACTTTGACATCCAAACTGACCACCTCATCCAGGCAAGAAGGCCGGACTTAGTAATAGTAGACAAAAAAAGGAAGGCCTGCCAAATAGTAGACGTTGCTGTACCTGCAAACCATAGAGTAAAAAAGAAGGAGGGTGAAAAAAGGGAAAAATACCAGGACCTAGCAAGGGAGTTAAGGAAAATGTGGAACATGAAAACCAGGGTAGTACCGGTCATAGTGGGCGCACTAGGAACTGTCCCCAAAACGCTGAGGGAGAGACTGGAGGAGATCGGGATTAGGGGGAGGATAGAGACCGTACAGACCACAGCGCTACTTGGAACTGCACGGATACTGAGGAAGGTGCTAGAGATATAAGGACTGCAACGAATAGTAGCTCTGTCATGATATGCGAAAGAGGGAGGAGACGTTAGCTGAAGACCTGAGGAGACTTATTGTCACTCAGCCTTCAGCGATAACCACTGGGCAACCGGTGTGAAACTGTAAATCGTAGAATTACTGCGACCCATGAGTAGTAGGAGAGGAGGGCTGGAGACTTGAGGAGACTTGCTGTCACTCAAACTCAAGCGGTTACCACCAGGCAACTGGTGTGAGATTCCAAATAATAATAATAATAATAATAATAATAATAATAATAATAATAATAATAACCACAAACTACTGTGGGACTTTGACATCCAAACTGACCACCTCATCCAGGCAAGAAGGCCGGACTTAGTAATAGTAGACAAAAAAGGAAGGCCTGCCAAATAGTAGACGTTGCTGTGCCTGCAGACCATAGAGTAAAAAAGGAGGAGGGTGAAAAAAGGGAAAAATACCTGGACCTAGCAAGGGAGTTAAAGAAAATGTGGAACATGAAAACCAGGGTAGTACCTGTCATAGTGGGAGCACTAGGAACTGTCCCCAAAACGCTGAGGGAGAGACTGGAGGAGATCAGGATTAGGGGGAGGATAGAGACCGTACAGACCACAGCACTACTGGGAACTGCACGGATACTGAGGAAGGTGCTAGAGATATAAGTACTGCAACGAATAGTAGCTCTGTCATGATATGCGAAAGAGGGAGGAGACGTTAGCTGAGGACCTGAGGAGACTTATTGTCACTCAGCCTTCAGCGATAACCACTGGGCAACCGGTGTGAAACTGTAAATCGTAGAATTACTGCGACCTATGAGTACTAGGAGAGGAGGGCTGGAGACTTGAAGAGACTTGCTGTCACTCAAACTCCAGCGGTCACCACCAGGCAACTGGTGTGAGATTCCAAATAATAATAATAATAATAATAATAATAATAATAATAATAATAATAATAATAATAATAATAATAATAATGCCGATTGACTGTATGTGAAGAGGACAGGCACGACAGGGTAGCAATATTCATACACTCAGAACTATGCAACTAAAATACAATCTTATGGACAAATGGTTCTAGCTCAAGGTAAAGACTATTCTGGAAAGTAGAAGCCATAAATTAAATTGGGTATACGGCTTCCAAACGGAACACCCCATCCAAGAGACGAGACCAGATCAATGAAAAGAGAATCTGCGAAATAATAGACGTGGCTGTACCTGCAGGCCACAGAATGAATACGAAAGAGAGTGAAAAGTCGGTAAAGCCAAGAAAAGCCAGAACTTGGTTTAAGAGTCGAGAAAGGGGTGGAACATAAAGATTGAATTGGGGCCAATGATTGTAAGCGAAACATTGAAGTCCAGATTGAAGGAGTTGAAGATAAGAGGAAGGATTGAGACTGTGTAGACAGCAACAGCTGGAATTTACAAAAATAATGAGGAGAGTATTGGAAAAAAACGTGGAGAAATGGATCAGACTGTAAACTATATCACCATTGAATATAGTAAACTAGCCAAGAACTGAGAACTATGAAATCGACCGTGATTCAACCGTGTAGACAAATGGTACCAGCACAAATCAAAGACTCTCAAGAAGAATAGAAGCCACGAATTTCTCTGGGAATTCGATATCCAAACTTGGTAGTCGTTGAAAAGAAAGACAAGCTATCCCTGTTGACAGCCACGTCCACTAAAAAATATTTGCCATTCATAGAATTATCGGTCTATGTTGCATTTAAAAACACGTGTATGTAAAGCTAGGGGAGATTAAGTCGTTACAAACCACAGCGCTTTTACGCCCAGAGGAAGGCTGGAGATCAGAAGAAACTTACCATTACTTAACCTTCAGCGACGCTCGACAGGCAACCGGTGAGAAATTGCAAACCACAGCACTGCTGCAGGCGGTCAGAATGTAGAAAAGAGGGCTGGAGACCTGAAAGGATTTGCTGTCACTCAATCTTCGTGCAACAACCAGCAGGCAACTGATGTGAAAATGAAGACGACGACAACAACAACAACAACAACAACAACAACAACAACAACAATAATAATAATAATAATAATAATAATAATAATAATAATAATAATAATAATAATAATAATAATAATAATTCTTGTTCTTGTTCTTGTTCTTCTTCTTATTATTATTATCATTGCTGCTGTTAGATCTACAGACCACGGAGTAAACAGGAAAGAGAATAAAAAACTGGGAAAATATCAGGACCTGGGGAGAGAACTGAAGAAGGTGTAGAACATGAAAGTCAGGATAGTACCAGTAATAATAGGTGCACTTGGACCTGTACCAAAGACACTGAAGGCAAGATTGGAGGAACTAGGGGTAAAAGGAAGGACTGAGTCTTTGCAGACCACAGCACTGCTAGGAAGTGCACGAATACTGAAAAAAGTGCTATAAATATGAGATCTACGACCTCAGCTGTTAGCAGTGGCCTAACGGAAGAGGAGGAAAAAATGAAGGCACGAACCACAGCACCGCTGTGATAGTTGAGGGAGGGATGAGAAGAAGACTGAAGATCTGGGGAGACTTACTCAGTCAGCCTTCAGCGATAACCACTGCGTAACTAGTGTGAAACCATAAACCAAAGTACTGCTGTGGACTGTGAGAGTGTAGAGAGGAAGGCTGGAAACTTGAGGAGACTTGCTGTCACTCAGTCTCTCGCAGTAACTACCAGAAAACTGGTGTGAAAGTTCTAATAATAATAGGAACTGCACGGATACTGAGGAAAGTGCAAAAAATATAAGATCTACGACCCTAAATGTTAGCAGTAGCCTAACAGCGGAGGAAAGAAAAAAAAACGCCCAAAATTGTAGCAGAGGTGTGAACCACAACACTGGCACGATAGGCTAAGGAGAGATGAAGTGTTGGCTGAACACCTGGGGAGACTTACTATCACTCAGCCTCCAACGATGACCACCGGGCAACTGGTGTGAAACTGTAAAGCACAGTAATGCTGTGGACTATGAGAGTATGGAGAGGAGGGCTGGAGACTTGAGGAGACTTGCTGTCACTCAATCTCCAGCAGCAACCACCAGGCAACTAGTGTGGAATTGCAAAAGGGAAACCTGGAGAGTGAAACTAATTCGCGCGTCATGGCAGCTCAAAACAAAAGCATCAGAGCAAACTATATCAAATCAACAATCAAGAGAATACTGACAAACAGCAAGTGCCGCCTATGTGGGGAAAGAGATGAGATCGTAAACCACATAATTAGTGAATGTAGTCAACTAGCCCAGAAGGAGTGTAAACATAGACACGATAGAGTAGCAACAGTGATGCACTGGGGACTGAGTAAACGAATGAGATTTAATCATGTGGAAAAGTGGCACTAGCACAAACCGGTGATAGCCCTGGAGAATAGAAACCAGAAATTACTTCGGGACTTCTACATCCAAATGGACCGCCCCATTCAAGCGAGAAGACCGGACCTAGTAATCGTGAATAGGATAGCAAGCTTAATTATAGACGTGGCCATACCAGCAGACCATATATTAAAAAGGAAAGACAGTGAAAAACTGGAAAAATACCAGGATCTGGCGGGAGAACTGAATAAGGCGTGGAACATAAAAGTCAGGGGAGTACTGCTGTGGACTATGAGAGTGTGGAGAGGAGGGCTGTAAACTTTACGAGACTTGCTGTCACTCAACCTCCAGGCAACTGGCATGAAATTGCTGCTGCTGCTGCTGCTGATAATAATAATAATAATAATAATAATAATAATAATAATAATAATAATGATGATGATAATAATAATAATAATAATAATAATAATAATAATAATTTCCGCGGAGAAATAAAAAGACTTAGATGAATATTTCGGTTTATATTGGTTCCATCGGTGATAAACCATTGATCAGATGATGGTTGAATGAGATAATTTTATAGCAAACAAGGTCTCTCCTTTAAGTGAAAAAACGAGACAGAAAAAAAAATTGTATAAGCCTAATTATTTGGTCAACAACGAGAACTTATCGTTTCCCGTTATTCGCACGAGTTACTTCATCGACAGCACCGCTACGTGTAAATAAAAAGAGGAATTGGTTTCCTTCGTTGGTTTTGTTTTATTACTGTCTATAATTTTCTCTCTAAACAAGAACTAATACCCCGTTTCTTGCGGATGAACAAAGCCTGTAATCAATAGAATTGCATAACGTATCACTTCGTGGTTGGTTAGCGTAAATGATACGGCGTTTGATTACATCTGTAAGGGTGAATAGTCAATAAAAGGCATGTACTGAATCCTTATTCCATAACTGTGTGCTTCCACAAAGTAATAACAAGATAGGCAACTCGGATACAATCAAGTGTATCACTCTTCAGATCTATAATTCATTTTTACGAAAAACACAAAAGAAAAACATTTCAACATTATATACTTGAGTTCAAACATGTTTAGCTATCCGTAGTCATTCGTTGAGCTTAGCTAAACTTCTATAGTTTTGAGAAAAGTCATCAATATTCCATGTACTGTTACGACTAGCAAAGACTTTTTCTCATAGAAAATATTATTGCAAAGCATGGCCGGTCCATTCTGTGGCCTGTCTTAGGGATAAACCTCTTTTTTCTTCCGAAAGAGATACAAACAAACAATTCAAAGACGTTAACAATTTGAATTTTTTGTTTGCTATCTGTTTCAGTTTGACATAACCGAAAAATCGACTTTTCCAGAATGTGCTCCTGATGAAAGACACGAAATCGATCGGTTAAAACTTTATGTTAGAATATATTTAACTAAAGCAACGAAAATAAGCTTAGCTTTGTTAGACACAAGACAGCACTATAACTAAGTTTGCAAATTCCATTTCGCATCTCCCATACACATATATATATATATATATATATATATATATATATATATATGTTTTATATTTAAAAAAAATTATCTCTGTCGAATTACGTACCCGTTTCTCAATATATATGTGAATATATGTTACACACACACACATATATAGATATATACCAATAATAATAAATATATTTAAAAATTCAAACAAATTTTGCAATTTCTTGATTCTTAAAGCCCTCAATACATCTACGTGAGCCAAATGTATAAATAAATAAAAAGAAATTTACGTTCCAAAACAGTGTAAAGTACCTTATTTCACTCCGTTGAGATTTTCAAATAAGCGTCGATCCGGAGTTTTTTTTCTTTTTATAGTAATGATAAGATGGGTTAGACTCCCTCTTGTTTCAATTTATCAACTGATATTTTTGTGATTATAATAGGTTTTTTTTATCTTTCTTTCAGAGAGATAAAGAGGGAAGGATTCTATTATGTTTCCCTTCTATTGTCACGTTTCGTCTATTTTCATTTCTGTTGTATTAGCAGTAGGTGTGCCCCAGCGACTAGTTTCCCTTTAATACACTTGATGTTAATCTTTTATATCATAATTTTGACATGATTGGCTTGCAATAGATTCTATATTTTATTTTCTTATTTTCAGGTTTAAAATGAATCAATTTCTTTTTTAAGTGTTTTCACTATAATACTGTAAATCCAATATTATGGTTTGTTTCTTCAGCCATTATAGCTTTCCTGTTTTAGCTGGCCTTGTTTTTATACTTCTTCTTCCATTATCTGTTTATCACTGGCAATAAGTTTAGTGTTACTGATATAGCATTACATAGGAATTTTTTTTATCCATCTTCCCGTGGTTTTAAAATAAACTGCGATTATAAAATACGGGGAAGGCGAGAGGGAGAGATAGAGAGTAGAGAAGGGCATAAGAGAGAAGGTACACGAATAAGAGGTGCTGAGTGAGAGAGGATGTGTGGGATACAGAGAGAGCAAAGAATAACAACAAGAGAAATAGGAGGTCTGGTTAGTCACTCAATAGAAATCGTCAAGTGACCAATGCCTTTTGTCAGCAAATTGTGTTGGGGATGATCTTTATTAAGATTGAAAAAAAGGGGTGATCAACGAATAAGGTACTTCTTTTGAGTAGTGATTACAAAAAAAAAAAAATCTGAAAAATGCAAATTACCCCCCACAAACATCCTGCCAGTCAAAACCTATTGGAAGGGGGGTATTTTCAGAAAAACACTAAGAGTGTTTTTGTTCTAGACACGATAAAGAGTGAATGTTCAAAAATTGAAAACATTGTATGTAAATATGCACATATATACACACATACTTGCATACATACATACATGCATAGACAGCCAGCCAAACCAGTTTAGAAATGAAGAAACTTATGGTGACAGTTTTGGTGATTATATTGGTTGACAGTTTCTCATAACTGATTGAGGGAGTGTAGAGACAAGATCAGAGAATCGGAATGTGGATTTGAGGAAGACTCTGAGAAATGAAATGGAAAAAAGATATATATATATATATATATATATATATATATATATATAGAGAGAGAGAGAGAGAGAGAGAGAGAGAGAGAGAGAGAGAGAGAGAGTTCAAATGGTAGATGAAGAGAGAGAGAGAGAAGAGAGGACAAAATCAGCAAGGCAAAGAGAATAATTGAAATTAAGTGGTAAAGGAGTAAAGGCCAAAGGAATAAATAAAGAAAAAGAATATTAAAATATTGAGGAAAGAGCTACAGAACAGGTTTTACGTCACCAGATATTGATCTCTATATATATTTGATTAACTTCTGCTCTGAGTGGAATTCAATAGATCAATATTCTGCCCTAAATTCCAATAAACTTTGCCAATCTTTAAATTGATGCCGGAGCATTTCAGTAGATCATTGGACTGTTAACTGAAATTACTATTCAAGTTCTGTGGTCCAAATTTTGTTACTCAAGCGCACAAATTATATGGAGGATATTTCTGACCTCATGACCATCGCTTAACACACTCGAGGATTTCTTTTTAACTTCGAATAAAAGCTTTTCAACATGATGTCAATAGTATTCACGTGATGCCTGAACGTGATGTGACCTACCAAATACTTAGTGACGACTGAAATATAAAATACCTCTGGGAAATCTCATAATGAAGTGAATGCTGTTGATAGGTTACTGCAATAATTGCCTTTCATCTGAAAGGACCTTGATGCTGATCATTTCATGTGATATTTCAAAGAAATTTCTTGGTTTCCCTGATAGGAACCCAGCCGACTTTCCCAGATGACATCTGCTCTATCGTAAACGTATGTAGCTATCCATCTTAAGCTGCACCTATCCACTTCCCTATGAATAATTCTAGTTTAGTGTAGTGCAGAGCCATACAGAGGGAGACGATGATAGGGGTTATGCCATTCTTCCGAGAGGCAAATGTCTGCTTGCATTGGAAATCAACATTTGAAATGATGGCCGAGATCGGTTCAATGACTGGACTTAAAAATAGTTGGCAAACCGATCAATCTCGTCAAGTCCATCTATCTATCAATCTATCTATGATTGTTCATTTAACTGTTATTAGCCAATCTGTCACGAGAACAGTTTTTTTTAGCACTTCACTACTGGAAGTAGTATTGCTCGAGTGTTGCTTATGCACATTGAATTGGGAACCCTGGTGAATTATGCCGTGTGTGTAAAAAAAAAAACAACAACTTATAATCAGGTTCCATATTCCGTCCATTTCTGCGTAGAGGTGGGGTAGAATACCGGACTCCTGGTCAATTGGATATTGAGACTATAACCACACAGAAGAATTTTAATACAATGAAAGAGCTGTCTGCTGATGACACTATGTATATATATATATATATATATATATATATATATATATATATATATATATATATATATATATATATATATATATATATATATATGTATGTATAGTTATACGTGCCTGTGTGTTAGTATGTATACAAACCAATATAATTGATTGTGCTTTGTCAGTATAAAGTTGTTTTCTCTCTTTTCTTATTTCCAGTTGTATTATTTGGTAAGTATAGTGTTTAACTATGGAATGCGGATGATGAAGAAAACAGAATGTTTTGATCAGCAGGATGTTTGCGTATTGCACCAAAAAGAAATTCACTGAACATCAGACTATCAAAGACGTGCAAGCAACCGGGCCATTCTCCTTCAGTAATGGCCTCCAATGTTATCAAAGCTTCTGACAACGGAATCCAGATAAAAGGAGAAAATCATGTCTAGAGAGATGTATATTTCACAAAGTCTTATATATCTATGTATATATATATATGAAGTAGTCACATGAAATGTTTTATGTCAGTTATTATAATGAAATAATGAAATGATCTCTTAACTCAAAATACTGAGAGCTTCTTGGAATTCAAATAATCACATAAAAGACAATTCGGAGTAATAGGAAGTATATGTAATTTCCAACATGGCTAGAAAATTTGCCAAAACAAAACAAAATCTTTATGGCTATCCACAGTGATGTAAAGGGTCCCTTTAAATATTTCCACGCACAAAATGCTACTGTCAGTTGGCCAAAAAGCTTTTCAAGGCCCCTTACCATAATCGAGAATACTTTACAAATAACATTTACAAAGGGAAGATTTGTCCTTCAGCCAAATAGCTAATTAGGGAATGTCTATGAAGTGCCACAATAGTACTTAAATGGTTGGCTTGGAGCCACATTTATTGCATACAAAAAAAGTAAAATTTCAGAAAAATAAACACTTCCATATTATAATATGGACATCTTATCTACTAAATCTTACATTAATATAAATAGAAAGAGATTCGTCTGTGTGTGCGTGCATGTGTGTTAAGGATATGGGACTATATGATTTTTTCTAAATCAAATTTTCTTGATTCAATCAAGATAAAATCTTTTCACCTCGAGACGTAGTTTACATTAGAAAGACATTTAAGATCTTTCAAAGACAAAACAAATATTTCTGCTTCATTATTATTAATCATATATATATACATATGCACACACACACACACACATATATACATATGTATATATGCATATATATAGAGAGAGATATAGAGAAAGAAAGATAGAGATAAAGAGAGATATGGGGCGGCCTGCCATTTACTGCCGTTTATATATACATATAAATTGTTTTGTTCTCGACTCAAGAAACAATAAATCGACATTTTTAATTCTATTCTACAGAGTTTTCATTGGAAATGATAGATATATAGATTGAGAGAGAGAGAGATATACATACATACACGCACACACACACACACATATGTATATATATATATATATATGAGAGAGGAAGAGACAGAAAGAGAGAGAGAGAGAAAGAGAGAGGAAACAGAGAAAGGGAATCTTAATATTGAACTGATATTCCACTGACTTAAAAAAAACCTTTTAGAGCTAATCCAATGAATTGCTCTTTACGTCTCTTGAGAAAATATTCACTTGCGTTTGAAATTTTTCAGGAAGAATAAATATTTTTTTTTTTTTAAAGTTTTGTCTTCCTGCCGAAAATCAGTTTTTGCGTCCATGTCGTCTCTGGCATCTTTCTTTTCCCAATATTCTGTCTGGAGTTTAAAAAAATAATCTTCAATCTATAGAATTTGTACAAAGTAGATTAATTGCAAGTGAAAAAATATTTTAAAAAGATCTAATTCATCAATTTATCACTCTATTTGGAAAAAAGGTTTATTTACTAATTTTATCTATTTATCTATGTCAGTTTGCAGTTGTTCCCAAACAGCTTACCTATGTATGTAAGTATGAATCATGTGTTTTCTCCATTGTATTTGAACAATGGATCTAAAATGCAAGTAGGTTGAAATATCTGTTTTCTGTTGGTTATATCTGACACTCTTTTTTTCCCCGAGAAATTGAGAAATAAGAAACATAATTTCAAAATCTAATTTTTTGCCTTTTGAATAAATCGACTAGACTGGATTATCAAAGTTTGTTGACAAAGACAATGCGAAATCCATAGATAGATCAGTAGGGATGTAAAGTAGTTGTTTTCCCAAGAGAATTGTTGCTAAGTAAACACAAGCAGCTGAAGCTGAAATTTGAACTCGAATCGCCAATTCGATTCTGCCGTGCTGATAAACTTATTCTAACCACCACCTGACATTTATCTCTTCTCTTTCCTTCTCCCCCCTCTCTCTCTTCCTGCCTCTGCATCTCTCTGTTTCTCTGTCTCTCTCTCCTTCCTTCTGTCTGTCTATGTCTGTCTGTGTGTGTGTCTCTCTCTCCATATATATATATATATATATATATATATATATATATATATATATATATATATATATATATATAAATGATTGTACATTATGAAACAATATACAATCTGTGATGAGCTGTGGAAAATTTTTTACTCATTTTATAACCGCTCTACTCATGGTATTGAGCACTTTTCTTTGTTGAAGCTATATTTGCTTGATGCATTGATACATATGCACACGTTTGTTGTGTATTTTATTATTTTGCTCACACACACATATATACATAGAGAGAGGGTTATGCATTGATTGATATAGAAAGATACGTTTATATACATTGTCTAAACAAGCAGAATCGTTGATGCAAATAGTTCAGAGACAATTAATAGATACATAAAAACCGATTTACTTTGATAGCTATGACCATACTGCTATGTATACGTATATAAGTACCTACATATTGAAACACATACGTATGCAAATCTTCGGCGAATTCAGGCAGTAAGTGCAGACTGATTGCCGTGAAGACTTTAAATGCTAAGCTTTGTTTGGAGTACACTTCGCGTGCGAGTCAGTCTGTACATGATTACTCCATAGGAGTCGGTAGGAACTAGTTGTCTGGGTGAATGTTTCTTCACGATCAAATTCCCTGAAAATTTAGGGAGCGTTTTGTATATATATATATATATATATTCATATAATTAATAATTGTGACATTCACAGACAGCTGTATCAATGTATTACAACTCTTCAGTGTGGTCATAGACTACCAAATATCCAATCCAGTACCACGATGATAGGATCGAAACCTTTGCTTCAGACCCAGAGGCAGTCATTCTATCCTTGCCCTATGCAAAACTGGACGGTCAGTAAGGTTGAATTTAAGCAATGTATATACTCACGCATGATTCGCCATTCACCTGAATGCTCAATACCTAGTTAGAAAAGCATTGCATAAGCTTATAATGAACAAGTCACCTCTCTTAAAGAGTGCTTAACCCTGTATAAGGGGGCGTTATATATATATATATATATATATATATTTATATATATATATATATATATTACGCACAGATATGTAATGTAAGGCGCTGTTCAACACATTTTCCTAAAAATGCAACAACGAAATTTGACACTCATTTGTCAATCAGGTTATGATTCTGCAATGGGCAAATATTCAGATAATACATAAATAATTATCAAAGAAATAAACTAAAATATAGATAAGAAAAAAAGGAAGGATGGAAGATTGGAGAAGTCATTCCAGCTTTCAAATAAAAGATTCTCTCCAGGCCTCAACTGACTATTCAATGGATAATCATATCTTAGTCTTTATTTTCTCTCTTCAATGGAATGCCTTTCTTGCGTTGCTAGTGATAAATCACGGCAGCGTGATGAGCAGAGAAATTCATAGACAGTGCATGGTTAGTTCTTCCCAACGAGTTGGCAACACAAGAACGAGGTTATAACGGGTCGAATTGAAGTTAATTCATTCAATTGAAATGGAAAATGTATGAAATAATTGAACAGACAAAACACAACGCACAAAGAAAGAAAGATTAAACAAATAGATATTTGTTCATTCATAAATTTCATCGTCAGAGAATTTGAACCAATGCAGAGAAAAAAAAACTGAAAGAGATTTATGTAAGAGTTGCTCCTTTCAATCGGGTGTTATTACTTAAATTAACTTCGATCGACCCGAAGCTCGAAATGGTCAAGATGGGAATTTTCAAACAGAGAATAAAGACTTGAAAAATACATGCGTACACACACTACGTGCATGCGTACATTACTGTACACACAGTCTCCCGAAAGGGATATATGCTTATTATTTGTTGATAGCAGTTTTGATTGATACCAGAAAGTAAAGTGAACGCCATTACCGACTACCCTACCTCGGTAATGTGTGGCAATTCCCTTTCATTGATTTAAAAAAAAAATGGGATAATCAGTATCCGTACCTCGCATAAATAAATCACCGTTGCTACAAGTATACCGGAATTAATCATTAGAAAAAATTCTGAAATCGTCTAAATAGATAGTTATTGTATCTATTATTATCTTTAAAAAAAGAAAAAATAATACCAGCACAATATTTGAGCATTGTTGGTTGGTCCGAAATGACCATAGACTGCCTCTTTTTTTTTTTAAATTTCGTTTTTAGTTGATGCATAGTGGTGCACTCATGCAGACTTCCAAGGTTTTAATCATCAAGAGCTATCAGGGAAAGACAAACAAACAAAGAAAAGAAAATTCGTAGCCAACTTGGCTGATTGGTCGGGTGGGCCATTTTCAGTTTCAAATATTTTTTTTCTGACCGTTTAAAATGCAGCATAATTTCAAAAATCAAATATTTGCCCTCTTAAACTTTATTACAATTGAATGTCGGAGATTTCATATATTTTATTCTCAATAATGAAAATTATAACAAATTAATTGATTTTAATAAAATCCATTTGGCAAAGGGGGTCTGCACAATTCGCACTTTCTTCCAAACGAAGTTGCCCGATAGACGGCTTGATTGAGCCGAAATTTGGACCAACGTCCAACTTTTGTATCGGTTGAACTATAAATGCTCCCTTGCACTGGCTTCAGTTTCAGCCATTCCTACTTAGAAACTCATCCCCCATCATTTCAACTGTGGATACTCTAAAACAGTCCAAACTGGTTCTGAATTAAAACATATCCCCATTAAAATGCATTGTAGGTGCTGGAAATATAAAATCTATGCAAATCAATTGACTCTGCCACTTTGATATAATGACATGTTCTTGAAATTTTGTCAATTGCGTCGTTAACATGACTATTAAAGACCAGACGGGCGTAGATGTGGTGACATGGCTGATTGGGGTTTCATCTCAGGGCGAGTGGTGCTTCTCTGCATTGTCCAAGTCCATGGGGCCCAGGATTCGTCCTTAGACAGAAAGATCGGTGCCTTCATGTCCTTGCAACATAGTTATCAAAAACTAAAGCGAATTTTTTTAGCCTACTTACACGTTCGTGTTCTGTATTCCCCATTAAACTGACCACGCCCAGTTCATGTGGGAGATCGGACAAATTGGCTAATTGTGTTGTGTATAAAACCAGATGAAAGAACTTGATGGGGAAGCGATGATCCACCCCACACCACATTTGGCAAGGGGTTCTGTACCAGTTGTAGTTTTGCCAACAAAGTTGTCTTACAGATGAACTGAATTCGGTACAAGAGACTTTGGAACCAATGCACAACTTTTGTATACGTCTAAGTATAAAAAGCTCCCTTACTCTGGCTACGGCTTCAGTCATTCCAGCTTGGTCTCCACGTATAACTACCCACTCGATTCCCATTTGTGGTTTGTGAAATATACTCAATGAAAATCACTCTAAATTGCATGACTCACTTCACCTGTAATTTTGCGAAGAAACCATTGTCAGTACCGCTTGCCCCAACGGCATCATCACACCCCCAATAATTATGGTGAAAAAAGAAGACAACTGCCGGTAACAATTAACGGCGTGAAAATCAGGATCAGAAAATTATCTCATAATGTGCGAACTCCAAATCGCTGCAGTACAAACAAAACAAGATGGGTTCAAAATTGTTGGCTCTGAAGAAGAGACCCAGATTAGAGGCCCCAGGCTTGAATCATATGGACTAAAATAACAGAAAATCGAATGTTAAAGAGTGGCTTAAAAAGATAATTTTGTGTTATTCGTTTAATGAATGCAATTCTCATTCTCAGTACAGTCGAACTGTTAGCAACTGCAAAGTCACTGGATTGGAATTAAAAATATGTTCTTTCGTTGCAAAGAATTTGACAAATGGTTTTAGAGTATGGAAATACCTGTCCGCTTGTTGCAGATGCAACCCAGCAAATGACCATCGTACATGTCCATGAAAGGTCTTTTCAAGTGCTGTTTATAGTGTAAATCTTCTTATCAATGGTTTTTTTTATGCATGGCCTGCAGTCTGAATAAGTTCAAGACATCAAAACATTTTTCAAAAACTTCATCGGATAAATACTGGAATCGTTGTTTCATGATTTGAGATAGAATTTGACTGAAAGGTGAAGCGAATTCATGGATAACCAATAGAGAAGTTTGACAACTGGACAACAAAAGTAGTCATTCATAAGTAAATGATTTGGTGAAAAAGGTAGAAACATTTGAAACAAACTCATAAATTAGATTTCATAGAGAAATAGAAAATATAATTTAAATCTTGAAGTAAAATTCGATCGTTGTTCCTTTGTAGAATACTGGAGATTCGTTAAAAGTTTTGCAAGTACGCTTTTGTTTTGCTGCAAGCTATTGTTGATACCACCTACTCCCATTTCCACTCTCTATCTAACATTTCGGTCTATTCTATCTTCTACCATCCCAAACTCCAACCAACTCAGCCTAAACTACCATCATGACCATTTTGGAGTCTGTGAACACTTACAAAATTCTCTCATACAAATTGATGGTTATTAGTTCTTCACTTTAGCGTATTTCGGCTTACAAAAGTGTTTTGTTGTACGTGGGTTCTTCTTTCGGATAGCGAGAGAAACCTGTAAATGATTTTAGGCCTTTTCCCAAACTTTTGAACCTCGGTGTCACTATCTATACATTTATCAGACAGCTTAGTACAACAAAGATCAAAATTGAGGAAACAAGGACAAAAAGATTTTTGTTCCAGCGCTTCTAGGAAGAAGGGTCCCTGTCTTGAAAATCAGCATTTACTATGCAAGCTTTCACTTGGGCACTGATCTCTGGCAATAGTTGAAAATACGTCCCCAACATAGACATGAAATAGTCCTGTATTGTTGTCGTCTGTAGAAACTGAAACTTATCATAGTTCTTCTTTAGCTCAAGAAGAAACACAATCGATGATAATCTATAAAATTCAGCGCCGAATTCAACAGCAGTTCACTCAGTATTAAATTACAGAAGTTTATGACGTTGGCTTAAGCTGGTCTGGAGACTTTATGGAAATCATTGTCAAATTTACTGTCTTGTTGAATTTTATGAGGACTAACGACTTTAGGCTGAAACCCTTGCAGTCTATTGTTTCTCAAATACTAATGTATGTGTGTGTGTGTGTGTGTGTGTGAGAGAGAGAGAGAGAGGTAGGGAGTGTGTCTCAGCAAGGTATGTATTGCCCTATGTAACAATGTATCACTGTTGGAAGAGTTGAGATGAGGTAGATGGATTGGTCAAGTCTTGGGTAACAAAGAGATACAAACTACAGAGTGGGAGCAAACGAGGGAAGAATGAAACAACTTGGCTACAACGGTTCGTTTAAAGTGGCACGGGCAACAATATATACGATTTTGTCCTACACTAAAAGGCTGATGCTGCTGATGATAAAAGGTCCATTCGTCTGACAGTTTGTACGTAATTGCAATCTGCAAAAGCTGCGAGGCATAAACCCATGATACTTTCTGTCTTTTTAACAGGGAGATCGATTTACAATGTATTTCTCTGGTTGATTGGTCTCTCCCATTTTAAGGATGTATTAAAGCAAAGAAAATGGTCTTTTTCAAAATCAATTCTCGAAATCAAAATGTGATTTAAAGATGCGTTCGTTACTTACGGAGAATCTTAGACACCTTAAAGATGTTTCATATCACGCTGTTTATTCATTGTACATGAATACTCCTCAATATACTCCTTACTCTGTCCAAAAAGCATTTTTTAAAAATCTCCCCCCCCACAGAATCCTTTAAAATTATTCTCTTAGGGGGATTCATTTTGAAATGTGAATTTATGCTAAAATGATCCCTTAGTTTGTACTTTACACATACAAAAGGCAAGATAATAAGGGAAAATGCAATTAATGCATACACAAAACAATGTGATACAATTAAACACAAGACAATATATATTTTTTCCACAAAAATAACTGCATATACCAGGCAATGTAATGTATACGACAGGCAATATAATGAACGTATACTAAACACTGTCATAAATGGTCAAGCAAGTCTATAACTGCATTTAGGAGAATCACTATACACGTATAGTCATTGACGTTACGGGCTTGAGAAATCAGTAGATTATGTCTGCGTATCATGGTAGAAAATATCCATCGCCAACTCATTTTTGCATTTCTGAAATTTAAAGAAAAAATACTTCCTAAAATCTGCTAAGAGAAAGTCAAGGTATTCGAAAGAAGAAAATGAAGTTGGTACAAAATATTAGCTATTTACACAACACGTGATATCTCAAAAGTTATTACATAATTACCTCAGATCAATCGATCATTCTATAAGTGATACAACTAATTCTGGTGATAGAATATGAGAGACATTATTGCTTTATTTTACTGCGATTGATTTTAAAAAATGCGATTTCGCTACAGCTAACATTTTACGTTCAGCAAGTTAGCTCTTCTATCGATATCCTAATCACTGAGCCCAGGAATATTTTATGTCTGTACGTACAAAAAAATTGAACTCTTGATAAACGACAAAAAATAAAATACAATGATAGTTTTTGTGTATACGAGATAGATTGGCCTCAAATCTCGCAAGTGAACTTCTTTTTTCGTATCTTTTTAATCTGATGCGTATTTTTTTCATAGATTAAGAAAATGGTGAGGTCGCATATATTGTGCATTTGCACCGATTGATATTATCTATCGGTGTCACTCTACGTTGATCATTCTATTTGCTTTCTGTTAATTTTGAACTGAGTCCGGAAAGTTTTAATAGTTTTAACATGATGGATATATTTGGATATTAGGGAAGGACACAAACGAGCTGGGAAAGGGAAATACAGAACTATATATATATATATATATATATATATATATATATATATATATATATATATATATATATATATAATAGCACCTACCAAAGCGAACAAATAACCTTTGTCTTAATTATTGAATTAAAGCATTTCCATTTAATAAGGAGTTTTGTGGAATGGATTCTCCTCGTTAAAATGTCTAGACGTCTGTTGAAAGTTGTACATCAAGTCAAAATCAGATGGAACTCAGCATGACAAATGAAGATGATGAATAACTAGAAGTGGCAATATTTAAACGGAATATTGTGTACGTCGAATACTTCAGAAACGATGGGTTCCTGGCTTTGAAAAGAAATGTTGAAGGCATATCTTTGGGAAAGTCACGAAGACTTTCTTTCTTTCCCTTACAACAAGACACAATTGCTGATGTTTTAAGATCGATATGTTTACATAGGTTTACATGTATCGACGTACGTGGGTGGGTGCTGATACATATTGAATCTCTTGTCTCACACACACACACACACGCACGCATACATGGACATTCATATTCACATTCCTGTCTCTCTCTCTCTGTCGCTAACACACACACACACACACACACACACACACACACACACACACACACACACAAGCTGTTGCACACTGACACACAAATGCACATATACAATCTCTTTGCGTCTTGCACAATCACTCAATGTCTCCTTTTCATTCTCGGGCAAAAAATTTTTCTGTTTTTTACAAATACCCAATCCGTCTTACCTTTTGAGTTTTTGCATATTATAGTAAAGTTTTTTTTTTCCCCAATATCAAAAATTCTCGGGAGTTTATGTGATTTTGAGAGGGATGAGGGAAACAATAGAGCATTTCGATGAAGCAAACTTCTAAATATGCTTATATCTATGGGTTGCGCTGTGGTTACTACTACTACTACTACTACTACTTTGTTGATATTCTTACCCGTTCCTTTTTTCCGTTTGTCTGTCGTAATTCCTTTCAGAAATGCACACCCAGACACACTCACACTAAACTCACTTTACAACATATATCTATATATTCGGTTCAGATTTATTTAGATTGCTCGTATATATATATATATATATATATATATATATATATATATATATATATATGTATATATATGTATATATATATTCATACATACATACATATATATATATATATATATATGTATATATATGTATATATATATTCATACATACATACATATATATATATATATATACATACATATATATATATACATATATATATATATATATATATATATATATATATATATATATATATTGTAGCATCTCCTCTAAATAAAACAGAAAAATATAACATGCAATAACCAACTACTAAATAAGCACGAGAAAAAGAAAAAGAAAAGATATATAAATAGAACGAAAGAAAGTTCCTACAATCTAAAAAATTGATCTCCCACGAAAATGTCGGAAGAATCTAAAATAAACCGGATTATTCGCCTGAAGAAGGCCAAACAGGGCAGAAACATAAACGTTTTCTGTTGAAAATCCTTCACTTCATTATATTTCAAGCTCGACTTCAAGTCCAATTTAATGTTTAATGTTGAATTTATCGACTAATTGTTTATTCCATTTATGTTGTCTAGGTTGAGTGATACCTTCAATGACGGGAGATCATTTCAAATAAGTTTCCACATAATATAACGTAATTTATAATTCATTCCGTCGGATCACACATAACCATTTATATGAATATAAATATATATATATATATATATTTGTGTGTGTATATATATGTATATTTATATGCATATATATATATATATATATATATATATATATATATATATATATATATATATATATATATAACCTGGTGGGCACTATTTATTTACTGCATAGAGAGAGAGAGACGGAAGGTGAAAATTTTAAACGAATCTGACCTTTTTCAGATTGTTACAGTAGTTTTTTTTAAATCTCTTATTCATGGTTTGAGGGTACTTCCATATTGCGATATTTCATAAAAAATCATTTTTTATTAGATATTTGGTAATATTTGGTATTCACCTTTGTTTTGATTTTTCAGTTGCTTTTTCGTTGAGATTTTTAATCTTCATCATGGCAGTCTGAGTTGTGATGGAAAAGATCAACTAAAAAATCAAGATGAAGTTAAATAGAAATATAAAAAGAAAAAAATGATTATGGTGATGATTTACACACTAAACCGAATGATATAGATTACAAAATAATGTCTTTTATAAACTGTTTTAGTAATTTCTGTACGTCTCAAACCAGAAAAGTCTCCAAAACAACGCTTTTAAAATGATTTGATTGAAACAGTAACGAATATATTGACTTTCAATTAAATCTAAGTCACAAAGCAACATTGACTTCACTTGTGAATAATTATTGTATTCTATTTATCATCTCTAAAAGTTTAATTGGGGGGGGGTAGATAGAATTTGGCCCGAAATTTATAAGTTCCAGTCTATGTTGTTCTTCTTGTGTCAATGCTGTGATCATCTTTGAGTTATGACCACATCATTTTAGTTCTATTCTGAATGAAAGCAGGGGTCACTTACTTATGGTTTCAGTGGCGCCTCAGATTCTGAAGTTTTTCGAGAATATTGGACCCTATTCCCTCAGAATCTGCTCATTTTATTTGTTTACATTCTCTGATTAAATACGCTGACAACAAAGTGTGTGTTTGGTACAAATGGTCTTTGTAAACTACCCGATCTTTATCTCAATAAGTCTTTTTAGAGACTGTTTTTTTTAATAAAGTTTTTACAGTATATCATTTATTCTTGTCTGAGTCATAACTTGATACAACACTTCAAAGTAAATTTCCTTTAACCCACATTATTTCTCTTATTTTTCCTTGGAACTTTGATGGAAAATATTTCATTTTGAATGATAAAGTCAATATATTCTTATTCAATATTAAGTCATCGAGAATATTTTTCGTTAAATTTATTGTATGAAAGAATCAAAATCAATAATTATGCCGCCCCCCGCTTTACCACAAAACAAGTTCTGTTGGAGTCAGTGAACATCAACAACTCGATTTTTCACTGTTTCTCATCATGAGAAAGTTGCAATTAGGAGAAGAGGCTACCCTGCACCTAGTGTTAAGATATCTCAGGATATAAATAACAAAAAGAGGTATATCCGATGCTCTAATTTAGAATGGTACTGAAGGAAGAATTGGTTGTATGATTGTGAAAAGATATTTTTGGAGGAGATAATGTTACACGGACAAAAGACAGCTTCAAAATAGAATGAGAGAAAGATCAGAAAAACATGAAATGTCGAAGACGCATATTAATGATATTGTTGAATTATCGCTTTTAGTAAGAAGATATTAAAGAAAAACTCAGCGAGGCTTTTTGACTTTCGATCAAAGATCATAACAGGAAAATTACTAAGAAGCATGATATTTTATCCAAGATAATAGACTGCATTACATTTTGTGGAGACTTTGAAATTCCTTCACGTGGACATGATGAAAAGGATGATCCAGTATATCCGGGTGTATTTAGGAGGTTGATAAATTATGCATGTAGATTGAATCTGTATTCAAAGGACCATATAGAAACCAGTAATAAGGTCTTTCTAAGACTCTCCAGAATGAGATACCTGAGTGCCTATTGAAGAAATACCATGATGAGATGAAGAGATATATAAGAGAAACTTCATTTCTAGTTTTCAAGGCTGATGACACCGTGGATGTTTCAGAAGAAACTCAAATGGTTATTGGTCTACTTGCTGAAGCGATATATTTGAGCATTTCAGGGTTTAAATGTATTCGAGAGCATTTAGACATATTCCTTCAACGAAGTAGACAAAATTGATTGCTCAGACATTTGATGGTACAAATGTCATAAGAGGCAAAAAAGGGGTCGCCCAGACAAAATAAAAGCAGATCATAATAATGCACATTTCATTCACTGTTCTGCCCATCAGCTGAATCTAATGTTGAGAAATGCAGCAAGTATTATGTGAGACTCAAGAATAGTTTTCCCTAACATTTCGGCAATACCAACATACTTCTCCAGATCTCCACGACATGTATCCATTCTCAATGAGTATATGAACTTCTGTATTCAACATCCATCTTTTACAAAGTGGAACTTTAAAATATAGACCAGGAACAATGTTTATTAAAATTTGTCACTTAAGAAAACTGCCTGGCCAAAATTTAGAAATCCAGTCTAGAATGCAGTCTCGAGAAATTGATTTATTCAAAGAACATGAATATGTAACACAAGTCAGGCCTGCCGTTTTAGAAATAAGAAACTCAAAATTCTGTGAGAATCCTTCAAAGACTATCATGGCTGGAGCAACAGAAGTATCTGACTGCGTGTGTGTTCAAACAGTGGAGAGGTATTCTTTCTCTAAATAATTAGTATTTTCTAAATTGGTCAATAACAACAACGATACAGGTTTTAAGTAAAAGATATGCAAGTGAATAATTCCTACCATGTCACTCAAGCATTTGTAAGGAGTGGATAAAATTGTGAGAAATAAGATTAATTGTAAAGATCTCGATAATGACTGGAAGAGATACCCGAACTGCTATATCGAAAAAAGAAAAAAAAAACATTTGGTCAGTTTTTACATCAGTTTGATTTCAAGTTGAGTCTCCTATGAGAAAAACAAAAAAATATTCTAAAAAAGATAGAAACTTCATTCTTTGCCTGTCTTTTTTTTCTCGAGAAATAAAGGATTGCTTCAAAATTATATATATGAATATACATGGAAATATCATTTTGTGCATTTGCTAGTATGGTATATTAGTGTATCTTGGTGAGAACCAATACTATAAATATTTTCCGACTTATATATCTATCTGAGTGCATGTATATATATATATATATATATATATATATATATATATATATATATGTGTGTGTGTGTGTGTGTGTGTGTATGTGTGTGTGTGCATATATGTATGTGTGTGTATATATATATATATGTGTGTGTATATATATATATATATATGTGTGTATATATATATATGTGTGTGTGTGTGTATATATATATATATATATATATATATATATACGTAAGTACGGAAAAAAGAATAAGCTATATAACCGTACACATGTAAGCGTCGTTCACGTGCATTCCAAAATGGAAACTGCCACAGAAAATGGACGTATGCATGTACATATGTATGTACCTGTCTATTTATCTATCAGCCTGAAAATTTCTATCTCAGTCTGTTCATGCCTTTCTATCTATCAGTCTATCTGATAAGAAAGAGAGGAAGCGAAGTCAAAAAAGTTCTTTAATCATTTTTTCTTACATCTTTCAAATCTTCATAACAACAAAAGTCTTGTTACTAGAGAAACATCTTTCTCTCCGAGAAAAGCCTCGGGCACTGAGCACTCAAAACTCGCCCACCCGACCAAACTCCACTCCACTTCTTCCCAAACGTAGAAATCATCGCTTATCAAATGAGTGTTCGCTCAGAAGTTGATAAAATACCTCGTTTCTCTATGATCTGTCGTAATATTACATACTCCAAAGGAAATACAGAACAAATAATCCCCATCAATTGAATAAAAATCGATTGTTGTTTGAAATGATCTCAGTGAATTGGGGACATCTTTGAAGCAAATGTAGGTCACCCTTTCCTACGATTATTTATTTTTCAATTATATGTTTTTTCAAAAAGCCAGCATGAGTATTAATGTGATGTGAATATTTATAAATACTTCTGTTTGAAACATAAGTATATTCATGTAAAACTAGAATGATACCCGGCGTTGCCCGTCGACCGAAATCACCAGCTCGATGGGAAGAGGGAAATAATCAAAAATGCAAAACTCTTGTCTCATACGGACATGCAAAATTCTTTCTTCTGTCTGGCACACATATATATATAGTTCCCTGCTCTCTCTCTATCTCTGTCTGTTTGTCTGTCTCACACATACTCACATGCATTCATAAACGCACACGCAATTATTCTATCTCGCACGTGGAGATACACAGCCTGTCTTTATCTCATACACAAGCATGCACACACACACACACTCACACACACTTATACATTCAGCATTAAACATTAAGTTGATTTAGAATAAAGCTGGGGATATAGTAAGATGCTGATTCGCTACACGAGTTAGTTTATTTTTCCACCCTATTTGTGACAGAAACATAAACGTTTTTGTGTAGTGAATTCTTATTCCATCATATTTTAAGCTCTACTCTAATCTAACTTAATGTTTAAAGTTGAATATATCGAGCATTCTGTGAAATAAACCCATCATACATCAGATATTGTATTATATTGCAACCCTAATTTGTGTGTGCATATATATATATATATATATATATATATATATATATATATATATATATATATAATTAAATTTTTTTTGTCATCCACAGACAGCTGTTTCGTCTTATTACTACTCTTCAGTGTGGCTACACACCACTATCCATTATCCCATCCAGTTCAACGAGGTAAGATCGAAATCTTTGCTTCAGACCCAGATGCTGGCATTTTTTCCTTGCCCTACCTAGAACTGGACGGTCAGTAAGGTTGAATTTAAGCCATTTATTTACTTACGCATAAATCCCCATTCATTAGTGTGTGTGTGTATGTGTGTGTGTGTGTGTGTGTGTGTGTGACTGTGTGTCTTCCACCCAGGTATACTCAGTCTTTTATATCCCATACATACTTAGTTCTTTTCTTCATCTCACACAGGATACTTCTCTCCCTTGCTCTCTTACAGACACACAGCCATTCTGTCTATTCCACACAGGCATAAATATTTTCCTCTCTCTCTCTCTCTGACGTACTCAGTGTTTTTATCCGTCTCATATAGACATACACGTTATCCCCGCTTTCTTTCTCTCACGGCTCTTCTCTCTGCCTCACAAAGATGTAAATTCTTGATATCTCTGTCTTATGACTATTCCAGAATTATTGATCTGTAGACAAAATATTAATTTTCTTTTGTTACTGAGATACACAATTTAATTTTTCTCGTTTCCCGCAGGTTTTTCCTGATTGACTCAAAGCTTGAGAACTGAGTCAGGCTTGACACCACTCTTTTCCGCCGTCTGTGTCTGGAGGATTGTGCAATAATATCAGATTGATGCCACCCCAACTCCTTCTCTTGTCTCTTGCGTTACAGGTCAAAATCTTCATGGCAAAAATGTCCAATCTATAAAATATCCAATTTATAGAATGTCCAGAAGGTCCTATGAGCAAAAAGTCCAACGAACAAAAGTTCCATTTGAGTATGTAGCATATGTCTATGTGGTTATTTGCATGTATATGTGCATACAGTTTGTGTTTATGATATGGATATATAGTCTAGAAAGCTTTACAGCTTTATTCACTGAACATTGAACAACTTTTTCAAGTATTTTTTGTGTCATTCCAGTCACTTATTTCCAAATATCTACCGATATAATCAATGTGATTTTCCTCAGTGTTTTTTTCCCTGTTTTACAAATACTTACTATGGTACAATGCATGCATGTTCTTTTGTTAGGATCATCAATTGTTTACCATGTAACCGTTTCGGGGATCTTAAAAACGAAGCAGTTATGTTAACATGGCACCCAAGCTGTGTTGATCAAATACCACTTCCCTTTCAGCAATGATTTTGATATATAGCTTATGTCGTACGTGTGATTTGTCATTTTATATAGAGTATTAAAATAATGTATTGTACTTGGATATTATTTTATACTACGCATCATTTGATTTTCTGAAATAGGGTTTACTTACGTAGACACAACCACACACACGCACAGACACACACATATGTACGTGTGTATTAATGTGTCGTGTGTTTATATATGTGTTCGTGCCGCACACGTGTGTGTAGATGTGTTATGCGTATATGTGTGTCATGTGTCTATAGAGTGTATGCGTCAAAGAAATATGTGTACATGATTGAATATGTGACATGTGTGTATGGGAGTATATATATCAGTATATAGAATACATATATATTGTATGTATAAATGTGTGTATACGACATATATGCATGCATATATGTATACATGTAGGTATGCTTTTGTGCGTATGTGACATTTGTTTTTGTGGTATGTGTGTGCGTGTATGTACGTCGCATGTGTGTATGTGTGTATGTAGCATGTGTGTGGCACCCTCGACATATAGAGTGCGTATTTGTACAGGTGTTTGCGCATACTGCACACGTAAAATGCCCCTGAGTGCACATGTGTATGTATGTTGCATGTGAATATGTGCATGCGTAGACGTTTTTGCATCGGACCATTTTGCATTTGACCAAACTTCTCTTAATAGCTTGAATTGTTTCATTCATTTAGTATGGCGAAATCTCTAAGAACTTCTACAAGTTTTGAAATCAGTGTTGGCAATGAATGAAATCTGTGCAAGGGCCATTTAATTTGAAGCTCACTGTCGATATTTCCAGAAAAAAAATGATATTCTCTCATTGAGTAAGATGACCGTTAGATGCGGAGCAAACTGAACCTGTTTGAATACTTTCAGTAGAGTTAAAATTGATTCCCAAAGCGTTTTCACCAATTGTTCACGATGTAATTTCCATCAGTTTTTTCTTATTTTTTCCTGCGATCTTCTATCGCACAAAAAGTGAAATGCGATGTCCTCATGACTTTTGGGACGAAAAGTTATTCTTAATGAACCAAATTTGACATTTGTACAATGCTCCGTATCGGTGTGTATTGGGGACAAATAAACAACATGCGGTCATTAAAGATATACATAGTAGATGCTGTTCGCTTTATTCAAAAGAGTACTTTTTCAAAACGTTTGAAGCTTTATCCAAAAGTACGATAATTCACACTTATAAGTAACGTTATAATTATCATTTCAAACCATTTTACATTATCTAATATAAAATCAACGATAAAGACAGGAGGAACATTGACAATAAAATATTATTAATAATAGTATATATTTCCTATATACAGATTTCAAAAATGAAAGCATCTCTATTCAAACCGCATGAATCTTTATATAATACACACGTATCTTTTTTTCTATCCACGAGGACTGTTATTCAAGAGATAAGTACTTTAGAAAGAAAAGCATTATTGATTTCAAAGTTAAAAACATACTTGGCTTCGTGTATTGGAAATCGTTTCGCCGGTTTAATTTGATTGTCTCTCTCACGATGAAGCAACCACCAGGCAAGCAGTGAAAATATATCTCTTGTGAAATGGTGCAAACAACACAAAAAATGGTTGATCAGCCGTCTACATGGCTTCGTGAGAAATGCAGTGCTAAACAAACTAGTGTTAAGCAAAGTCATTATAGAACACAAAAGATTGTGTGAGCAATTATTGAAAATCTGTAATGTGATGATGAAAAAAATGGATTAGTGCTGTGTCTCATCTGATTGTTACTTTCCAGACCTGATGACATATCACAAGCTGTCGGTACATATTGCTTCATGATACATTATTGAGTATGCATGTATTTATTTTTGTTCTCATTGTACTACATATTAAGCAAAGTGTGTTGTATACGTTTTCTTGCCTTTATCATTATTCATTTCGGAAATTCGACATTTTTAAATTCTTACTAAAATATTTGAAAAGAAAGAGTGACATAGCACTGAACAGGATAGTAATATGTGGGATGTTGGTCTGCAGAGAATTCTCAATCTATCAAAGAATATACGGTTATTCTGGCGGAAAAAAAATTGCTGAGCAATGAGAAATTTCCCGAAAACCATCAACCCAGTCCTGCGAAGGAAAGAAAAAAAATCATCAGTTATAATAGTCACTTCTTGTATAAAGGTTCTTATAAGTTTAAATGAAATGCTTGGATTTTAAATAAAATTACTCGCGTCTTGCATATATTTTGAATAAAGGTATATCGACTTTGAATAAAATTTCATACACTTTGAATAAAGGTAATTATTCTTTGCATACAAGTTCTTGGGCTTTGAATGAACAGACCTACATTTTGCATAAAAGCACTGACATTTTGAATTAGGCTATTGCATCATCATCATCATCATCATCATCATCACCACCACCACCACCACCACCATCATCATCATCATCACCACCACCACCATCACCACCACCATCATCATCATCATCATCATCTGTCTTTTATCATCCGTCATTGGACATAGACTCTTGAATAAATGTATATGTGCTAAAGTAAGATGGTGAAACTCGTGAAACATTTCATTGTATTTATGAAATTCCTTGTTTCACCACATAAGTAGTAATAGCAAACAAGTTTTCCATAACTAATGTAATGAGTTTGATCTTCTCTTGTTATCCCACTACTGAAACTTTGTGTCAAGTCAAGTTGAACTTGGTTGATATCAGGTACATTCTACTTCAGAATTTGCAGAGTATAAACAGCTTAATCTAACACAAAGCCATCGTAGAGAATCGAAATCATTACATTGGTAATGACCAGCATCTCAGACTCGTTAACCATTACTCCATTGATTGTGAAAATAGGGATTTCATAAAATTACTGAAATGTTGAAGGATTTCACGGAATACGGGGAGATTTCACAAAATTACAAGTTTCACAGTGTCAATATAACATACACTTTGAATGAACATACTTATGTTTTGAATAAAAGTATATATATATTTTGTATATGTTTCCATACACTTAGAATAAAGGTACTTATGATTTGAATAAAAGTATACATAAGTTTGAATAGGCCTGTAGTTCTTATATTCTATACCTCATAAGTTACTTCAGTCTTCAGTGAAGCATTAATCAATTGTGTAGTTTTGCATCCGTTATTGTATCTCCGAGCAAGAAGAGCGTCTACTAATTTAGTGTTGCCCAACAAAGCAGAATTGCCGATTCGCTAAATTATTAAAGCGTTAAAAGTGAGAGTTAAGAAGATTTGGGAAGTAATTAAGAATAAATTATTACCTTAGAAAACCAAATCGAAAAATTTAGACTCTAAAACTTCTTAGGTATGTTCTGCGGGTCTCTCTAACTATTGAATCTATACTAATGATGTTAACACAACGTTCCAGATATTCTATTCTATAGCATCCTCAGGTATACAATCTTCAAGGAAAGAGGAGTCTCCTTTTCTTTTAGAAAAGGGGTGACAAGCAGAAGCGAAATGGTGGTAAATATGCTTATAAGACCAATTCAATCCTTAAAATGCACAACGAACATACGATTTTATTTTCAGCGACCCGTTTAGCACAAGTGATTCCCTATTTCTTTGAGCAAGGATAGTCTCCAATTCATTCCCTACCCCAAATATCCACCTGCTCTTGAATCGATACTGGCTTTACGTTGTCTAATGCATGCTCTATTCTCTCATTCTTAAGCGGGTATTCCTAACTATTATTTGGATATCATCGCAGAGGCAATATTAGAATCCTCTTTTCCAGATGATATCTGGTATACTGGAATTTTCTTCTTTACGTAAGAGTATGGATTTCTTATATTCATCGATAGTGCAGACCAGGATCCATAAAGACTGAGATATCTTACAGCTAGGAATAGGATCGAGACAAGCTGATTCCAGCTTATCCAAAATCTTCACAGCTTGCCTCGAGATGATTTCCCAAAACTTTGATTGAATAAATGAAGGAATCTGGATAAATGGTGAATACCCGAGTAACAGAAGATTTTCTGACGACATTATCCCTTTTGTCGATAATCTTCATGATATCCTGATAATGTTTGACAAACTGATTGAAGAAAGCAAAAAGAGTAGGTTTCATATAAATTTCAATAAAACTAATGTCATGTGCAACAAATATATTGGGACAAAGTCCGAATAATCAAAATCTGAGCTGAAGAAAGTAAATCATATACCTGGAACAACAAATATCCATAAAATCTTAGGAAGCTCAACATTCAAGAAATAATGATCCTATTAGTTTTAAAAAGAAGGACGACAACCAATGCATCTTCCCGATAGTCACCTATGGAGCTGAAACATGCAGCTCCATCAAAAGATCGACTTTCAAACTAAATCATGCAACGTGCCCGAGAGGATTCACGTGGAGAGATTGGAGGAGAAGAGCAATAACGAATCCGTTAAAAAACTCAAATGACAACAGAAAATGTTGCACAAATGTGAGAAAGCAGCTGGTCATCACAACTCACAACATGGGATCCGCAGAGATCATATGCGAAATATCGACCAACAGGAAATAAGATGTCATGAATATTTAGGCCGGTTCAGGAGTTACAAGCACCGTGATACCCTCAATAAAGAGAACTGGCTAATCTTTGGTAGGCTATGTCCAACAACAGACGTTAAAAGGCTACTTCTGTTGTTGTTGTTGCTGCTGCTGATGATGATGATCTTCCTGGTTTGAAAAAGGGCAGTTGGTTTATACTTCACATTCTTTGAACATTTGCACCAGATTTTATAAGTTGAATCTCTTGTCACGCATACATTTCAAGAGAGATGAACTCTAGTAAGGAGGTTACGAAAACTGGTTCTGCTACTGGGAACTGGGAGCAACATTGAGATCCTAAAGCTCAAGTGACCTATTGATTTGTTCTGCAGTTCCTCTTATGTATTCTATCCTTTATTGTAGGTACATAGAATCATAATAGCTCTTCTTTAGATAAGGGAATAGAATTTATCCCTCGAAAATGTTGAAGAGCAGAAATTTAGGAAGCTCTTTATTCGTCTATTTCGAAAATAGACGCATGCTGTTGACTAAACGCTCTTGGAAAACTAATAATTTCAATTTTTGTTACAGAAAACACTGAAGTACAAGTCGATCTCAGGTAAAAATCGATCAACGCAATAAAGACAAAAATCTACAATTTCCTTGAATAGCATGAAGAAGCTGATTGGGCTTTTCGATGATGTCTAAGATGACAACAGGTAAATTCCATTTTGAAGAAAGGATTCTTGTAAGAACGACGAATCAATATCAACCGGAAGTTCCAATACTATGACACACCGTTACCTAAACCTATAATTGTCTTTTTCAAACATTTTTCATGGTTGATTTTGTAACGTCAAATTACCAAAATAAAATCTGAAGAGCAAAAAAAACAAAACAAAACAAACAAATAAAAAAGAAAACAAAAACAAAAACAAAACAAAACAAAACAAAAATATCACGAACAGTCTTCGGAATAACTGCTCACTCTACACTTTTTAAATGTGACATGTCTTCGCAAATAAACACATTCACCGAAATTCATCATGTGGTGATATATATATATATATATATATATATATATATATATATATATATATATATATATATATATATATATATATATATATCAGCACTAAGTCTTCTTTTACCATCTATAGAAAGTAGCTCCAAATGGAATGCACAGCACTAATCTGTTCCATCTTGTTGAGGTTCAACAACGACATCATATATATCCTAAATGATTATTAGCACATTTCCAAGAGCGCGAACTGAAGGGAATATCTGATAATCTATCTTTATTTAATTAGGTTAGTTGAATCTGTTGAATAATTGCTTGGAAAAACCACGAGCAGAATTCATGAAAATATCACCGAATCATAATCATCAATAATCCATTCTATGATAGATTTAAAAAAAATTAATCTTCAACTATCAGAAGCAGAACTCATTTGCTGAATTTTGAAAATTTAAAAATTCAAAAGACCAAATTTTAAACGAACGTGTCATATAGTTGTTTATACAACAAGAATGCTTCAGCAAGTATTGTGAGAAATAGAAATGCTGGAAACGGTTGATCAACAAAACGTCATCTGGTGTGACGTAAAGGGTTTTATATTAGATGTATGGGAGATTTCCGAGTTTTTTTTTCCTCAAATTTATATATTTCATAACATTAATCAGTCATCAAAGTATTTTACTTGGGTTCTCATGACCTAAGGCCATTTTTCAGGTAAAATCTGTGTTCGATCACAAAAGAACATTTTCTGTTTTGTTTCGATGAATTCCACGAGGAGTTTTCCCATTTCTTGAAATTATGGAACTGCTGAATAAACAACGAATGTTGCATGAAGCGAAACTAATGATAAATCTGAACGGTTAAATGTTTGAAGAATACGCCCCCCCCTACACGGAAGAACTTTCTCATCCGATTTCCATAATCATTTACTGCATGGTACTTACAACAGGAGGACAGATGATGTCATGCAGCAAAATTCCGGTCGACTTCCTTGTCCAGCAAAAGTTATTTTCCGTTCCAACGCGTCATTCGAACGGTTTGCTTGGTTCTCCTCTAATTCTTCTGCAAGTTCACGTGTTGTTTGTGCTGCATCCTCCTTCAAAAGATCCTCCAAGTCATTAGTTTTCACTTTCCGAGATATCTCAGAGCGTTTCCTGTCCTTGGGATTAAGATACATTGTTTGAATCATATAAACTGTTCGTGGTACGTGCTTCCACCTGCTGCTTCGTTATCAGGAGCTTCTGAAGCACTTTCCCCACCAGATTATAAAACATAAAAACAGCATACAGTTTCGAGCGCGAAATTTATATTTGGCAATGGTATTCAACAAGTGAAATTATCACTTGATATTTTGCTAAGATTGTGTAAAGTAGTATTATTTCAGTTAATTGCCTTCGCTCGTAAGGTGACATAAGCGACTAATAAAAAGGAAAAAAAAAACACTCTCAGTTCCTACCAAACTTCTATCTATCTATCTATCTATCCATCTATCTCTCTCTCTCTCTCACTCTCTCTCTCTCTCTCTCTCTATATATATATATATATATATATATATATATGTATATATATATATAAATGCAACGAACACACACACGCGCACGCGCGCACACACACACACACACACACACATATACATATATTGTATGAAGCAATTCAATCGAGCTTTTTTTACCGTTTTCAAAGCAATGTTCTACAGAGAGTATTAAAGAATCAAAATGTATATGCATATATGTATCAACATGTGAAAGGCTTTCATGATATAATGAAGTGACTTAAACAGGTTTCGGAGGACAAAAATGAAACTTTCTTTGCATTATGAATACCCTAACTCTCAAAATGCAAATGAAACAAGCCACTATCAATGCAGTTGCCAAGACTTTAATGGCTCTGATACCTGCAATACACTGGAATATCGATCGATCTTTGTATGTGAGATGGGAGAAGGATGACGGTCTGGAACTAAGCCATTGGCTGCCCTCGCATTGAATCTATGAAGCAAGCACCAAACAGAACAAATATAGTTGAACAAAAATATGATTTCTGCCTCGAGAATAACAAATAAGCAGCAAAGAGAGATGAGAATCAGATCAAAGAAACATAAGGGTTGTTCAGTGATAGGCAAAAGGCGTCCTCCTGGCTCAATAGCCAACAGAACTACAGTGAAGTGACCTCTCAAGGGTGCAATATCTGGCAATGTGAATAGAGATCCTGGGATACCCAGTCGACAGAATCCCCCGTCAACCTCGCTGAGGTAGGCAAAGAGAAATGGTAGCGTGATACGTTTGGCAACAGCTTGGCTACAGGGGCTGCCAAAAGGATGTCAAGGTTTGCAGTGAACAAAATTAGGGTGGGGGCTGGTTTAGAGCCAGAGTTGAGCTTTCATTAGACTGGTTGCCTTGAGAACTATGTGTGCCCGACCATTTTACTCTTGGTTGCAAAGCGATTGTAAACTGTATCGACCAAAATTTAAACTTGCTGATTCTAATCTGTGCCGTTAACCATTACATCAATTGTATCTTTTTTATCTGATTAAAATAATGATAATAATAATACAAGGATGTTTGACAGCGAACGGAAACTATTAAAATCTTTGAATTGATAATGAATCCATAAGATATTTCAAATAATTATAATGAACTCCTGTCTAGGTTGACAGTGGGTCCTGTTGAGGAAAGAATTGAATTATTCGTTTGCTAAAAGTGACAGTAAACATGAAAAGAATCCGTTGGAATTTGAACGATAAACTCCTGGGCAGGAATGAAGTACTTGCAGCCTTCTAGATCATTGCATGTGGCCACCAACGGCCTTTTGCGGGAGTTCTTAATTCCTTTCAAAATATTTGATAATTCATAACAATGGGGATAATAAAAGGAAAATAGTTGTAACGTTTTACGTATAAATTTACATTGGAGTGACATTATGTACTAAGTTAAATCATTTATTATTCAGTTATTACTAGTTAGTACCAAACCCGCTTCCAGCAGTGCCAGCAGTGCTGTATATGGTTGTGATTGTGTCTTCAGATTTTTTTTGTAAACGCACTGAAAATTCCTTGAATGCAGCCTTATCAGGAGACAAAAAAATTCAAAGTGGCCTGATTCATGTTCTTGCACTTTGACATCAAGGGTGCATCCAAACAAGAAGAGAGGATCTGATAATCGTTAACAAGGAAGGGAAAACCTGCCAGAATATGAATGTAAGTATGCTAACAGGGCACATGGTAGATACTGAAGGAGGCAAAACCCTGGAAAAATACCAGGACCCCTACCCGATAATTGAAAAACTATGAGCATTTACAAGTTGAGCGTTTCGAATGAAAGAAAAAACCGAAGAGATTGGATAGACTATAGATTTAGTGAAGAAATGATACCGTTCAAACCACAGCGCTACTAGGGTCTGTGAGAATACCAAACTGACAAGGACATGGTTGCAAAGTGAAAATCTAAAAAGAGGAACCGAATTGATGTTAATACAATTTGAGAGAAAAAGTTTTAAGATAATAATCGCTGCATTAATGAGTCTGTGATAAGGTTGACAGTGAGTGATACATCCTCTTTCATGGAATTGTACAATCATATATAGTATATAGGTGTTCTTTCCCCCGAGGTATTTATGCAGATTGGACACAAGTAGCCTCAGTTAGGATTCGATCTTCGTGATAAACGCCTGAAATAATGAGCACTGTTTCAAATCCGAGTCAATTGGTCACGCGAACGATGCTTCCTATTCGGTACAACTTCCTTTCAGCTGTGTAGAGGGCATGTCCGGACCGATTAGAGTTATCCCTTATTCAAGGAAGATCGCCATGGACTTCATTCCGAATGAGAGAACAGATCAATTAGTTCCTAACATATCGATTCAAAGCCTGTTCGGATCAAAGGTTGCGATCTGCAAACACAGAATCCCATTTCCGTTTGATAATATCATTTACTTACAGAATGGCACAAACATGGGCACTCCGGATAGAGAGAGAGAGAGAGAGAGAGAGAGAGAGAGAGAGAGAGACAGAGACAGAGACAGAGACAGAGACAGAGACAGAGAGAGAGACAGACCGTGTGTGTGATAGAGAGAAAGAAAGAGATAGATAAATAGATAGATAGATAGATAGATAGATAGAGATAGACGGACAGACAGACAGAGACTGTTTATTCGGGCCTCATGATTTGTAATTTGTGTTCAAGTTCTCAGCGTTCCGAATCATAAATTTAAAAAAATCGATGGCATGAGACAAAGTGTATCTTCAAATCCATTATTTCTTCTGACTAGAGGTAATGTTGTATGCAAGTCTTATAACGAATATAAGTCTACCGAATGTACATAGACTTCTTAATTGAAAATGGTTTTTCCTAGTTAAAAAAAAAAAAACAACATTTGTAACACCTAGTGTCACTAACCCGGTATCAAAATCATTCCGATACATTGACTGAATGTAACATTGTGCTCTTTTCGACAATTTCCACCCATCATATAATCATTGCGTTTTTGTTTTTTGATGGAAGAGCGATTATCGCCATTTTCATCGGAGACCGCCTTAATTGAAAACATCTAATGGAATAGAATTGACCAAAATGTGTTAATGGAATTTTTAATCGCGAAGACATCAAGGAAAAGCAATTAGGAAATTTTAAAGATATCAAAGCAGAAAAAAATATCATCTTCTGTCAGAGCTAAAAGTGAAAAGATTTATTCGATGAGGAATAAATTAACTGGAAGAAAGAGAACCAACGCTGAATCAAGCTGCAAATATGAGACCGTGTTTTATGACTCGAGGTGATGTAGCATGTTTAATATATCCACAATATCAATTTTATTGATTAATTCGTTAATTTATATACCAAATAATCATAGATGGAATGTGATTATTGGAAAAAAAGGTAAACTGATATAAAACATTATCGAAAATGCGTAGATATAGTTCATATCTGTTGTTATAAATGTCGGAACTGTCTTTTACTGCATGGATATCCGCAATATTTAGAGGTAAGGCTTGAGACTGTCTCTTTGTAGCGTGTAGAACACAAGTATCAAGGGAAAAGGAGGGTAATTAACAATTTTATAGAAGGAACTGCTTGTTTCGTGTGGGCCACAAAAGACTTGTACTGCTACCCTCTTAAATCTTCGGTCAAGCTAAATTTTGCCACTTCTCACCAGCCAACCCTTCGCGTTCATCCGTCTAATTTGAGACTAATCTTTTCCTACAGTGTTTACTGTCTCAATTGATTATCAATGTCTTGTGATTCTTTCGGTGCATCTAACCTCATGGAAACGTCATCGCCTATCATCAAGTAGTTCAAGTTTTCTCTATATTTACTCCCATTCCTTCTCAGACAGTTTTTCTGAAGAGGACTTTCATATATAAGGGAGACCTGGGCATGTTGTATTCTACATTTCAAGCAGCTTCTATCAAAGTTTTTTCCTGTGAAAGAATACCAAAAAGATACGTGTCCGGGTGGGTTTGTACATTGTAGGGGGGGGGAAATCGATACATTGTAATTATAAGCAAATGACGCAACGGAAAAACGGATACATTCTGCGGGAAAACAAAACAAACTTAAAAAAAGTCTGAAGTAAACAAAGAAAAATTGGTACAGCGACCAAAAATAAAAGGAAAAAAATCCCACTAATAACACTGATGAATCCATGTGATCTTTATATCCGTAAAATCTTTCTTTTGACTCAAATACGTTATCTATCACCTGTAATACTTCGTAATAATCATTCCTCAATTAAAAAAAAAAACAAGATTGAATATTACCTTTACAGGGGTTATTAATTGATCTCCTCAAAAGAAATAGATTCATGAATGGAAAAAGTTTGATCTTACCTATCGTTAATATTAATTTGAGTATATATGGTTAGAAAAAAGGAGGCTAATGTTGAATAAGCTGGGTACTAATGTAAAAAGAAGTAATTAACATTAAAAAAAGCTTATGGGACATAGTTAAAAACGGGTATTAATGCAAGAAAAGTAGGAAATAGGAGGGAAAGGGTTAAGGAAATAAGGTTAATTTTGGCTGGTTTACCCCAAAAGTGAAAAGACCCCCGAAAAGAAAAACAACAAAAAAAAACACTGCACCCTTTGCAACCCATAATAGTAAAAAAAAACCTTTGATCTCAAACCTTAAATGAAATTTAAAAAATCCCTCCGATTTAAACCCCTAAAAGGGAAAGATATCTCCCTCTACTTTAATCCCCAAAAGTGAAAAAAAAACCCCATTTTGAACCCTAAAAGTAAAAAGAAAAATGTGTGGGATAACTAGAGCTGATCAAACTGACTGCAGCAATAATGATTTGTGTCACTTATTCGTCAATCTTGGGGTACCCTTATTCAGTAGAGATCAAAAACATAATAGAACTAATTGTCTACAAAACCAGCTTGCCAATCACTACTTTACGACGAAGCTTACTGATTAATCTTTATATAATTTATGAAATTTGAATATCACCTACATGACTAGTTCAGTAAGTATGGTGTGTAAAGAGATTTATTTCTTGCATAAAAATCTATCCATGACTCCATAAATGAGCTATACCAGTTCAATAAGACTTTGAATGGTAAGCCCATTTTGTTTCCCAATTCTTTGTAAAGTCAATTATCTGCTATATATTCGAAAATATGTGCCTGTGGTTTGACCCCTGTCCCAAATAAATCATCAAATAGAGAACTCAGTATGAGTCATGCGATTAAAACCAGGGCGAAGTTTGAACAATTACAATTAGGAACACAAGGAATTCTCACTCTCTCTTTTTCTCTCCCCTTTCTCCTTTCCACCCTTTCTGCCCCCCCCTGTCTTTATATCTCTCTGCACTATGAAGTTTCACTGTTTATGTTGATCAATAAGTATTTGTTATTATCAAGCGGAAATAGGACCCTGTGGTTTACAGATCCCAACCTTTGATCCAACCAGGCTTTGAATCATTATGTTAGAACTTAATTGATGTGTTCTCTAATGTATTCTCTAATTCCTATCAGATTTGATTGAAATTACTTCTGATATGTAACAAATGCATGAATATTTACTCAGCTTGGCTCAGTCAGGCACAAGGCCAATTGATACAATTCGAACACACGTGTTGCATCAGATGAACTTTTTGCCATCAGAATCTTATCCATCGGATTGTGCTACATTCTTGCTGAAAGGAAAATAGCTGTTATACTACTATGTATCAGACAATTGAACAGTTATCACTGCAAAAAGCATTGACGGAACTTACTTGTTCCCTCTTTGTTATTGAAACGCTAAATTGCATGATGAATTTTCAAAGGAAATGGTACTTTGTCACCCATTATAGTGAATAGTTATATCAGAATCATCCTAAATTATGTAGAAAATCCCATACAGACCTCATATGTTACAGGTAATATGTTAAGTTTCTCAAACTATAAAAAAAACATTTTAAAATCATCTAGTAGATGTACATATATAATTTAAATAAGAAGTAATGACACTTTTGTATCATTTTTTTCTCTAAAATCTTTTCTAAATAGACGCTTTTTTAAAGTGATGTCTGCAAATTCTTTGCAATTGTGAACATTACATGATGAAGACGATTTTCAATTGCACGACTATTTTCCGACATCTGTTTAGAATTGATGACAAACGAAAAAAGTGTTTGACAATAGATTGAATCCATAACATCCTATGTAAATATGAGAGAGAAAAGACGAGGAAATAAACCCTTCTTGAGATCCAGACTGAAGGGGGCATGAGAAAGTCGTATATAAAACTAGCATCCCGAGGGAAATTATGGATCATCACCACCCATACATACTGTGTTGGGGAGTTCAATCAAAAAGTTAGACAGGGTTAATCGATGGATGACCTACTTTTCTCTCATTTCGTTGGGCTGTGAACACTAATGAAAGTCTGAATTTTCAAAATCGAAGCAAGAATAAACTTTTGACCCACCCCCACTAAAATAAACTTGAAGAGAGGATTAAAAAAAAATTGTAGAGTAGTAAGTTTGAAAAATTCCAAGTTTCTTCTGTTAATGGTAAAGGCTGGTTGAAGTCAGCCAAAATGCACAGACACAGATAAATATGTCAGAACAAATGATTAATCTAAACCAAAAAACAGTGATCAAATCTGTCAGTTGTTGGTAACGGTGAAGGAAAAAATGAGAAAAATCCATGTGCATACTCCATGGGATGATATAGAAATATTGGTAGAGATTATCAATGGACAGAGGTGAAATTGAAGGGAGTGGCATGCAAAAATCAGTCCGTCAGCTGTGTAAGACAGACTAATTTTGATGTTGGTGTAGTCAGCTTTTTCATCTATGTAGGATGGCATTTGGAGAGCATTCCCGTATACAAATATGGAATCACTTGTGTTACATAAGTGGCTGAGAATGGTTTCTTCTGTGTGGCTTGCATAACTGGGGAAGAGTGGGGCTGTTCGATATATTAGCCGTCGTTTATTAATTACCTTCAATCTATTTCAGTCAACGGATGTCTCTCTCTCTTTCCTTACGGATTCCAAACCTGAAGGAGGCTATAGGATGAATCGACCGAAACCTTGTGGTAACAACAAAATCCACACAAAAAATTGAATAATCACAAGCATCCTTGGTATACTTTCGAAAAAAAAATCTCAGAAGTGAAATCTGAACATGTACGCGCTTCCTGTACTCAACAACTTGTAGACCGACGAATTAGTTCTTTGAATGGAAATTGTTCTTTTTAATTTTTTCCTTAGATTCTATAAAAGATTAAGTAAGAAAAGGAGTTAGTTATATAACTTCAGTTGAACTTCCTCCTCCTCCTCCTCCTCCTCATCATCATCATCATCATCACCATTCTTTTAACGTCCGCCGTTGGACATAGATATTTCCCAGGATTCGCCACAATTCCCAATCATGGGCGTCGTGGAGCCAGTATTTCCTGAATCTGTCCAGTTCATCTCTCCATCTTGTGTTCTATCGGCCTCGGTTACTTATGTGATCTTTCGGGATCCATGTTGTGAGACGTGATGTCCATCAGTTGTCTTTCATTCTTACAACATGGCCTGCCTATTGTCATTTGAGTTTTTTTAATAGTTTCTATGATGTCACGGACACCCGTTTTCTTCCTTATATACTGTACTGTCTTGTGGTCTCTCCATGTAAGGTTGAGCATGATTTTGTCATGCACACGTTGCATACTTCTCAATTTTCAGGTCTAAGTCTTCCTCACCAGATGAGCTCCGAAGAATACGAGATCCATGTCCAAATATTATCGGGACTATTTTTCGATTTCTTGCTTAAAAGTCGTAGTATATAAAACGACCCGGGCGTTGCAGTATGAAGCAAGAATAATAAAATAATATGAAAAACTGATCAAAATAAATGAGAAATGTGTCATTTAAGAAATTAAGGCAATTGGGTATCTGGATGAATTCTTGTTGAGTTGATCTTTTGAAGAGTGAGAGATTTGGACAACGGAAATAGGCACGAACTCAATTCAACCCAGCCACAATCGCTTGAATCCATGCATAAACCTTTATATATATATATATATATATATATATATATATATATATATATATATATATATATATATATGCTCTCTCTCCCCCATCCTCCTCCTCTGTCTGTTTCTCTATTTTTGTTTCTCTACTCACGTTCCAAATTCACTTTTACATTAAAAAGCGTATGCATGGGTCGGTTCCAGGTTATGACGTAATACAGATTCTATCATAGCATTTCAAAGTTTTTCGGTTCCTGAAGCGATTCTTGAACAAATACTTTACGAAAATTTGTATTCAGAAGAGAAAGAGGACGAGAAAAAAAAAAAGAAAACAAGGTTCCAAGAAATTCATTTTTTTGAATGACAATTTTTCATCTTTTTTTCACGAGAATAAAATGAGCCTATTCATGGAGTTGGGGTGAGCACGGAGTGACAGAACAATAAGCCGAAAGGAAAAATCCATTCGAAGATGAATAAACACAAGAAAAAAGATTTCTCTTGATAATGGCAGACGACAGCCAAACACTGACTTTATTGGCGTGTGCAGAAAGTTTAAAAGGTTTCCTCAAATGGACTTTTCAAAGAAAGCGATTCAAAAAGAATAAAAAACACAATGGAGACTGTCTTCCATAAAAAAAATGAACGATCATTTAGTTTTTCCATTTGTTAATCAATGACATAACCAAAACTGAATTCAATTTCCCTGATTACAAGGTCTGTTCTGAAAGCTATCCAACTATATTGAATGTCCCAGGAACCGGTTGCACACCTTTTATGTAACTTGAAAACTAATCTGAGGGTACCTTACTACAAATGTACCAACGGACACTCTTTTGTAGGGTCAGCAAAGACCCCACTGATTAAGATCGTGTGCTGTGTGATCACTGCATTCACAATATCTATTCCCCAGAGCTCGTGTTTTTTCTTTCGTAAATATAGCACATTCGAGATCTGTCAGCTACTCCCTCTTACCAACCAAATTCAGGTTTCTGCTATTTCTGGCTTTTACAAAGGTAAAAAAATCGTCACTGAAAGGATTTGGACGTGATTAGGGAGAATGCTATGAGTCAGCTGTTGGTGATCTGCAAAAAAAACCTCTTTAAAAAGTAGGGAAGGCACTAGAATAAGTGTATAAGATCCCAAGAGATGGACTTTGAAGGGGATAAATATGCCTTGACCCAGGCCGTTATTATGAAACAGATAGATACTTTCCGAATAGACCCAGTATTTTATGTTGAATCACTAATCAGACCCAAGTCTGATGGAATCAACCTTGTGTCTTCTCTGAATACTGTAAGTGAGTTGAGATATAAATCTAACAGCGAGACTGATACATCATCCAAATGGATTGAAAGAATCTTCGTTTTGAAGAGTTGCTTCTTTCTTACAGAAGGGGGGGGGCAGATTTTTTTAAAGCCGAATATGCTGCAACTAAACTCTGTATATCAGTGGCACTTGTCAAAATGCTCTGTTTCCAAAAGGTGTGACCTTTGGCAAGAAGTCATCTCCAACAATTTTCGGCCTCATACGTAAGAAAAGAAAGTCTGTTGTTGGAGACATGGATATGTTGTCAGCGTGACGTAGGTGTTCAATAAAAAAAATGCTAGATAATGCTCAGTTTTTCTTGCTTAAAAAATATAAGTCAAAAGATGATATATGCTTTTAAGAGATGACATAGAAATATTCCACATCGTGCACATGCTTTTTCTGAACCTGATGGTTGATAAGATTTTTTGTCAGAAAAAAACGAAGTATACATAAAATAAAATGCTAGCCATATTCATTTTTTTAATCTAACTTATCGTACACTCTGAGAACTAGACATTGTACCTTTCATAGATCCTTGTGCTAGAATGATCAGGGATTTTCCAGCAAAGTACCGAGACTGGTAGGAATTTGAGTGGAATCACTCGAATGAAGAGCTCAAAGATAAAGTTCCAGTTGATGTAACAACAGTACGACGAACCAGATTGTAGCAATCTCACTGTTTTGCCACTTGTTATAAATTGTATCAGACGAGCTCCGTCAAAGAAATTAATTGCAATGATCCGAAATATCAGTTATGTGAGTTATTATGTCCACATTGTAGTAAATGATTCTTTTTTCATTGCCAGTCACATACATTCCTGAGAGCTTCTTTTCCTTTTGTGTAGAAATTACACATCGACTAATATTAACAAGCTGGTACATACAATTTTCTACGCTTAATATAATTATATTGAGAATAATTTCTATGTTAGATAATATTGATTACTCTAAATGTTATGTCTTCATTTGATTGCCATCAACCTTAACTGGTCTATTCTGCCATAAAATGATGTTTAGCGAGAAATCTTTGGCACGGAACATCGTAAACATCTATTGATACGTTCAGAAACATCTTTGTTGCTTTTGAGTCATATTTTCCTTTCCTAAATTATAAAAAAGCATAATATGCCAAGAATTTTGCTTATTTTCTTCTATTTTCAATGTCAGAATGAATGCACAACAATCAGCTAATTTAGGAAGCTGTCGCAATATAATCAAAAGCGATCTTTTTGAATGAAGTTAATTGAAACAAAACGCTCCTAATACTGTTTAATGGCAAACATAATGAACTTAATAAATATAATGGTCAACACATTAATAACTGATTAAAATCATTAATAGATGCCATTTGTGGACAGCCAATTTCAATAACTTTCCCCCTTTTCTTGAACTTAAGAGTCTGCACATTTCCCTATACATCCATTTTCTACCTTTTAATAATCCTTGTGTTTTGGTTACACCGGTGGCTGGTTGATCTAAACTCCTCTCAAACACAAATCAATTACCATATTTGTATGTTACTTGTACGATTGAAAAGATTCTAACAGAAAGGTAATGAGCTTGCCATGAAACCATTACCGCGCTAGAAATCACAAATCAAATTTCTTTTCGGTTTTTTAAATGAACTAAGAGCCTCCCTCAATTCAAAATCAAAATGATTCAATCACTATCAGTAGTGGCTTCCCTCCTTTCTTTGTATATATGTATTTCTCTTATTTTTTTTCTCCCTCTTTTCCTCCATCGTTGTAACTGGCATCAGGCCAGTCTTACTGAGCCTTTAAGAGGTGGGAGAAATTTCCTTCAGACTGTAAACCTATTTTTCTGCTCCAACAATTTTCCCCGCTGAAACTAAAAGTTTGCTTATCAAGTCGATAAAAGAAAGCTAAACTCTCAGAAGAACCCTCTGACTAGCTAACAACTGTCTCCATCACTCTTTTTTGGCGTGCGCTAATTTCTTTTAAACACACACAAACTGAATCCACTTCTCAAGTATACTTTGCGTTAAACTTTCAAATTGTTGTGTGAACATACTGATTCAGACACGTCTTAAAGATACAGTTAGCAAAGCATCGTTTAGTATTACTTATTCATAAACACTCGTGGTTAAAACCAGACAATCTTACAAAGAAACGGATGATTGTGTCAAAAGCAAGCCTGAAAGTAAGACCATACTTAGGCTGGTTCTTTTCTCATGTGACGATCTAGCAGGGATAGTGTTCCAATACTCACAAGTTTACATCCAAAATTAAGCCAAAACACCTTAAAACGCATTCAAACGTCTACATTCTCTGGATATAAATCTAAAATCAAGGAAACATATAATACATTATTGATGAATTAAATGTATCTTTAATCTTTAGCCTTTATCTTACTAAATCATTACTTATCTTATTCGAACTTATCCATATAGCAATTTTGGCCCTCTAGACGCATGGATGAAAACATCTAAATTAGCAACGTTGAATAAGGGACGTAACTCACATTTTTTAAAATAATCAACACCGAGGAAGGAACGTAACACACATTTTGGCATATCATTCAGTGAGAGTAATCGACGCAATAGACGCTAACCCATCTGAAAACCAGTTAAAAACGCATTTTGGGTAGAAATAACGTCACAGAGGCAAATGTCCATTCATCTTGTGTTTGGTGCTTTGGAGCTGACAAGGTTAGGGCCATAAATTCTCTGTAAACATATTGGCTCTTCTAGCAAATGGCCTACTTTGTCAGTAAACATCTACGCAGACCCTGGAGCGTCTCAGTTGGTCCTAATGGATTTTTTCTTTACCGTTTTCAAAGAGCCTGTCTCACCATGTAGCTCAATACGTTTTTGAGATCTGCAGACACACACATACACATACATACACGCGTGCCCACACACTCACAGATGCAGCTATATTGATATACGTAGATAGATTTAAAGGCAGGCCTGTAATCATACTTCGTATCTTTACTTATATTGATATCGATGTATACGTACTTATTTTACATGATATTTGTGAGGATCTTTTATGTGTGGTAAGAAGACATGTAAAAGACGTCTTGTGGACCATTGATAGTTTGTTTTTTGGGGGTGTTGGGGGCACGACGCCCATTGCAGGCTCTATTCTTCCGAATTAACATACACACAAACACACATAAACTAACACATATATTCATATGGATACATAAACACATGAGTGCATATATATATATATATATATATATATATATATATATATCGGGCATTGTGTCATTTTGTTTAGTTTATGGAGAATAGATTTAAAGATATTGTAGCAGTTGAGTTTTCCTATTGCACGGAAACTGTTATAAGTGTTTGGCGAATGAACACAAAGATTTATAAAAAACAACTAACGAAAAAATTCAAATCATTTTTGTATCCAAAATTGAAGGCAAGGAAAGGTATAAAAATTTATAATCCTTCGTGAATAAATGATGAATATTAAATCATAAATATAAATATTGATATCTTTTGAAGACTGATTCATCGTGAGAAGCCCCCAGTTTCTCTAAAACCACAGGCCGGAAAGAGCTGCTATTTCGTATAGATTTCTTTTTGCAAATGTGATTGGAAAGCCGATTTGATAAAACGTAAGTTTTCCATGGTTTGGTCAGTTATTCTATTCCAAAGTAAACATTTAACAATTAACAATTTAGGTCTACCGTCCACCGTACCGAGGCATGATAAAATATCACTGTTCTCGGCATGCACTGAAGTATGCAACAATAATGTTTGTACAGAGATGCGTTGGGCTACGACGAGACAAAATGTCAGGTTGAACGAATCTTGATCCATCTATTGAGGTCATGAACGATTTCATTGATCACATCCACACTTCAAACAAAAATCCTCCATCGCTTATTTTTGACATCCATAAAAGCCACATTTCGATACGTCTTATTAATCAAACCAAAGAAAACGATATGACAATTTTAATCCTGTCACCTCACAGCAGTAACAAGATACAACCTCTTGATGTGTCTTTTTTTTAAAAACCTTTCGATACATGTTGAAACCAAATCATGGACACCTATATGCTTCAGGATCCTAGGAAGCCAATCACAATTTTATAAGAATGCCCACTCTTATTTCTATAAAACCCTTAAAAACAGAATTACAGAACTGAAAAATTGATATGTTGTAGCTTAAACCTAGATCTTTATATAAACTGCTGAATGAAAACTGATACTTAATTCCAATTTTTTATTTTATCCTTTATGTTCCCTCGATCACTGTCTGATATTGACATACTATATCTATTTGGAAAGAGCTGTGTCTAAGCTACAACATATGACGATTCCAGGTCTAGATTTGGCTGCAAGTGTTTATTATATGAAGCTAAACTCATCATAAATAATGAAAGTTGGTGGTTTTTGCTTCCACTGGATTTTTAGCGGCCAATCAGTTTAGCATTCACGTTAGCTGTGTCCACCACTGACCATTACACAATATAAACTTGCGATCACATTTTCCTAGATTGATTCGATGATAATTCAGACAGTTAATTGCTAAAACCTGGTTCAATCTAATGGTCAGTGTGATCACCCGATTTAACCTCTCTAGGTTTATTTTCTGTAGGGAATTCTAGATAATACTCTGGTACACCCTATATATGTGCCTGTGTATTAGAAAAAAACACACACACACACACGCACATGCAAACAAACAGGCACATACACACACGCAAATATAGATAGTCTACAATTATGAACAAATATATTTGCAGAAAATACCTATTATAGATATGCGACTGGCTGCGACCCATAAGAAAAGTACTCTCATATACCATAACTTCTCATTCTGTGTAAAACATAAAACCCTTTGAAAGGCCCACAGAAATTGCATTATATATATATATATATATATATATATATATATATATATATATATATATATATATATGTGTGTATGTAATTTTTCCTGATATGATCATGTATACTATAATGCCCCTTGTAAAGTAAAAAAACAAAAGAAGTAGTATGACATAAGCTATATATTAAAATCGTAGCTGAAAGGGAGGCAGTGTTTGATTAACACTACTGGTGAGCCATGGGAAATAAGTGACTGAAGTGATAAATAGATTTTTGAATGAAAGTGTTTAATATGTTTTGTGTTTAAAGCTGTAAAGCTTTGAAGGATACACACACACACACACACACACACGCATATATATATATATATATATATATATATATGCATATATATATATGTAAACAAAATCAATGTTTGTTTATATTGATCAGGGATGATGGTTCAGACTTCCATACTGAGCCAAAGGTTAAAGAAACCATCACAGGCTGCCAACTTTTTATCTTTTACTATTATTGAAAGTCCTATTTACCGATTTTCCAAGAAATGTTAATCCCAGTACTTTATGTGAACGTTTCCAATGAAATCAATGTTTTTTTTTCCCACAAAGAATGAATTTTCCAGCTTTTTATTGGATACAATAAAACCTCATGAGACGAGCCAAATGAATGAATAACTTACCCTGCCTGCTAAGAAAGACGTGGGTCTTCTATCCTCAACGGACTGGCAAAGATTTCATTATCATAGCAAGGATTCCCTATTGTTCTTCTGCAAATTCTCCCTGGAGTTTAAGAAAGAAATATAGACTTGAGCATAAACACCTTGAACTTTTTGAAATATTGTTTATTTTGTTACAGTTTGAGTTCACGGCTTATTCTCTTAGGATCTGACAATATACTCTTTGGAGTTTAGTCTGCATAGGTTGTTGGTTTGTTCAGCAACGAGTTTTTGTGATAAAATCGTTCCTCAAAATAAATTCAGTTACAGCTGCTTAGTAGATGTTTTGGAAAAGCTTTAAGATGAATCTCACTTCTTTGGCTAATAGTGTTAGTATCAATATTGTTTTGGATTTGTTAGATGAAGCATAGTCAGTTTTTATTAGTAATCAAAAATTAATGATAATCGACAGAGCTTCAGTTCAAAAGTTCAAAATATAAGCCACTAGCTGATTTGTTTCTAGCTGAGGTAAGTTTTGATTAAAAGTAGTAATTAAATACTAATTTATACGTGGTGCAGATATCAACAACCAATGAGGATAGAAAGAGTTGTAAAGTCATTGCTGTTATTGCTTTGTGTGCAATGCGTATTACTTGGGTATCTGAGATTTCGAAATTAATCATTCGGGTTCCCGGAACATTCATCCCCTACAATTCATCCACAACAATTCACCGCGATATACTATCTACCACCAACTATTCATAGCTGTCAATAAAGATATATTCATTCCATACCTAGTTTAACAATGTTGATACCTGCTATGAATTAATCGTTAAATTCCTATATCCTATTATGATAACTAAATTTCACTACTCTTGTGCCATCTAGCTGGTTGCTTTTGAAACAGATTTAATTCTCAGAGAAATATTGCTGTACAGAATTTGAAGAGCTTAGGTCTAATCCTAAATAAAGGACTGTTTGTCATCTATAAGAAATATAAATAAAGAAAGTTTTATTAAAAAGAGGCGTTCATAAGATATAAACAGAAAACTGAAATACAAATCCGAACTCCAGTGACAATGATTTGCTGCCCCTATTTGAAGAAGAATGTTAACAACAATGCTACTTGTTCCCCAAACTGAGAATCATTCAATGTGTGAAGAAAAGAATCATGCTCAGCATCAGATGGTGAGATCAGAAGACGGCACTGTACATTGGAAATAATAAAAAATATAGCATATGGCAGTAAGCTGGACATGTTACAAGAGTGTCAGACAATCAGAGGATATCACAAATCACAACGTGGATCCTCTGAGATCACGTATGAAACAATGGCAGGCAAAAAAAACAAAACAAGATGGCGTGATGAAATATATCATCTCCTCAACGCCCATGATAGAGAGGTCTGACGAATCTTGTGGAAGGTCTACATCCAACGACTGATGCTTATAGATTGATGATGATGATGTCGATGATGATGATGAAAAATTCATAATTTTCTAAAATTTGAATTGAAACATTTTTTAAAAAATCGTTCTTTAAAAAAAATGAAATCCATCCCGAACGTAGAACTTATTAGAACACTGCGAAGTTTTCTGATTCACAGTTAAAACCAATGGTTCAAGCCCTGAAGATTATAGAGTACGTGTAAGTAAACGGAATGTACTTTCAAAATATTGTATTCCATGAGTAATAGTCAAATAGGTTTTGTAATTGAAGTTCATTTCTGAGTGTACAGCTAAATAAAAACATCGAATCTGTCAGCAGAATGTTGTGCAAGCGGATGATCCCTCTGTGATGTGTATATTTGGGGAATTTGCCAAGATCACTAGTTAAACTGGAGTTTGTCCTGACACGTGTGAAATATACAAATCTTATTACAGGTCATTTTCACCCTTTCGTGTTCACTATGTTTCCTTGTGACACGGAATTGGTTTCAAGAACCCTCGACTGACTCCCGAGTTTTCCATCGACCCCTAGATTTGAACCCCATCTGCCCCTATGCTCACCAGATTTGAGCCCCATTGGGACATTTTGCAAACGTCAAGAAAATTCCCTTGTAGCCTCACCCAACAAACATAACTCAGTTAATGACAGCCCTGGAACGTGCCTGGCATAGTTATATCCATGCAACAACTCCAACATCTCGTAGGCTTCATGCCACGTCACACAGCCATTATTATTCAGGTGAAGGAAGGACCTATAATTTTTTGCATCAGTTTATGTACGCCTTTTTAGCTGCTTGAATGTATGCAAATCATTTGGGTCGAAAGGGAGATGTGTGTCCAGACTTAATTAGTACTTGTGTAGCGGCATATGTTGAAAAATTGGGTACAAATCGATATTGAATCTGGTGATCGGAACCTCTTACAACTTTCTATTGTCGCCGTTTTCTTGTTACCAGTCACCAAATCAATGAAGCATTAACATTAAAGTGGAATTTTATCAAGTGTGAGTAAATCCGTCTGCATCGGTCAGAATCAATCGATAAGGTGTGGGTTGATGACGGAAAAATGATACAACGACGTGTTCATTGAGCAAACCATTCGGGCATCAAGTGATGGATTCGATTTATAAGAGTCTGGAGAGGAAAAATGGAGAAGAACCAACAAAAAGTGAGGGGAAGAGGAAGAGAGAGAGCGAGAGAGAGAGGGGGAGAGAGGGAGAGAGAGAGGGAGGGAGAGAGAAAGAAATTAGGAAAAGAGTAGAAGGGGGGTTGGAAAATAGAAAGATATGTTGATAAAAAGAGATATCAGAGAAAGAAATAAAGAAGGAGAGAGAGAGAAAAAGAAAATAAGAGGAATGGACAAAGAGAGAAATGAAATAAGACAGGAAGACAGAGAAAGGACGAAAGGAAGAAAAAGAGAGTGAGAAAGAGAGAGATGAAGAAAGGAGAATAGGAAAAAACAAGAGAGAAAGAGAGAATAAATTTTTCACAGAAAATCAAAAGCTATACATTTTCGTAATTAGATTTATAATCAATGAACTTACCAATTATTTGTTGGGGGTAACTTTTTGCAAGAAAGAAAGTTGTAACGGTAAATAGAAATTCTAATTACGTACATGTATGTATATATTGCAGTCTTTCGATTCTGCCATTTTGATAGCATCCCACGAAAAGACTTCCAGGAATTTTCAAAAGTTTCAACCAAACTTGAAAATCTTCATAACAATATATAATCCAACATAACTGAATATTTTGAAGAATACAATCCTTTATTTTGATTTATTCATTGTAATCTAAGAAAACATCTTGGATGTATACAAATGTTGAATTACTTGCTCTGATATATATATATATATATATATATATATATATATATATATATATATATATATATATAATATATATATATATATATATATATATATATATATATATATATATATATATATATATATATATATTCCCCAGGGTTGAGCACTCTTTAGGTAGAGCAACTCGTCCATAATAAGCTATTATAGCCATGCCCTTTCAACTCTTGATGGAGTATTCTGGTGGATGGGGAATTGTGCGTAAGTAAATACATCGCTTGATTCGGTCCTGCTGACCATCAAGTTCTACGTAGGGCAAGGGTAAAATACCAGCCTCTGGGTCTGAAGCAAGGGTTTCGAACATACATCGATGGGATATTAGATAGTGCATAGCTGAGGAGTTGCAATATAACGAAACAGCTGCCTGTGGATAACACAATAATGGATTATATATATATATATATATATATATATATATATATAATGTTTGCTAATCTTAGCTGGGCAAGACACTAGGCTACATGGAATAAAAGATTGTGTCGCTTCGATTATCCAAGTACAGAAGAGTCTGCCCGCATGGTTCGAAATTCAGCATTAGGAATTGCGATTTCTGATACAAGAGATTAATAAACCTAACTTTATTCGCCAGCCGCCTAATTTGGGGTTGGTGACGGTCAAAGTTTGTGTAGCGCTGATTTTGAGAAGTACGGATCCAGCTTTTTTGAGAATCAGCATTTGAACGCCGGACAAGAAATCTAACCAACCAAGTAGGATATATATATATATATATATATATATATATATATATATATATATATATATATATACGATTCCATGCTTTATGGTAATTGTAAGTTTCATGATGGTGCAATCGACCTTGTCTGTTTACATATGCTCATATAGAGCGCTCGTCACTCTAAGATAACTCAACCTTGTAATATAACAATACATATATATATATATATATATATATATATATATATATATATATATATATATATGACTTACTAAACATTCTTCAAATATTTCTAATTTCATATTATGCATCTCATATCAGTAGCTTTGTCAGAATAGATTTAAATGATTAAAGGAAATATATATGTTATGTTATGAAAACATCATGTTTTGGTGGCGTTACTCAATTCATTTTTCGATACTCCGAATTCCTTGGCTTATTTACTTGGAATTCTTATTCGTGTCTTGTTTGTTTTTGATGTTATTTTCTTCTCTTTTGTTAATATCTTTTTGAAATAATTTTCAGGGTTTGTGCATTTCTTCGGGGGTGATATTATATATCCAAGAACGAATCGCACTGCCAAAACAGTCATATCATCACGCAGTCCCCATGAAAACTATGGACCTCACACTTTTTAAAAAAATCATTCAAATCCAATCAAATTAATGCTAAATTAATAAATTACATAGACATTAATATATATATATATATATATATATATATATATATATATATATATATATATATATATATATATGGTATTTGCCGAAGCATGATCGTTATGAGATAAGTACAGTAAGAATTGGTCAGCGAGTTTAATAATGCCTACCTTAGTCTATTTAGGTTATGCTAAACGAAGCCCTGTAAACATCAACATAAAAATGCATGAGAGATACCTTGTAACTATGGCATTTGTGTTCAAAAACGGTAAAAGTTGCAAATTATGATGTTATATGTCGTTATACTGTTTTCCTCAGTTGAAATAAAAAAAAAATTCTTTATGAATGCTAAGAATGTTAATCAAGTGAACTCCACCTCTATTTTCAATCGTAATTCTTTTTTAGTATTCCGTAGGTATAATGTAATTTGACAAAAAAAAAACAGTACTGTAGGATATACTGATGAGAATCAATCTTGTAACAGTTGAGGTTTGCAAGACTAATTTTGCTAATAACTTCTCTACGGCCCTTCCAGCTTAAACATTGAATAAGATGTAAACTCTTCGCAGCTTGAGTTGATCTTCCGAAGCCTAGGCAGAAAAAAGAATGAGAATAGACTGCAAATACCTAAGTAAGCTCAGATTTGACAACTTTGTCCTTTTTGCTGAGAACCTCTATGATCACCCGAAGACTAAGGCACAACGATCAAAATCAAAAACACAGAGCTGAAGGAAGTAGACCCCTACATCCACCAAAGACAACAAATCTCCATGAAATCCTCAAAAGAAGAAATCTGGCGAAGAATGACTCCAAGTTGGTAAGCTTTCAGAATCTTCAGAAAAAAAATCCCATTAGTCCTAAAAAGAATCGTCTACAATCAATGAACCCCCCTGATAGTCACCCATGGAGTCGGAACATGGAACCTAACCAAAAGATTAATCCTCAAACTGAGAACCATGCAACGTGCATAGAAGAGAATCATTCTCAATATCACATGAAGAGATCACAAGACAGCAAAGTATTTTAAAGAAAGAAAGAGTTGGACGTATCTAAGAATTCATAATTTGACACAAATGGCAATAGGCTGGTTATGTACAGAAGATAAAGAGGCAATTGATGGACATCCCGACTCACAACGTGGGTCCAAAGAGATCATATGCAAAACTGTGACCGGCCCCAAGAATAATGACTACAAACTGGACGAGCTGACACAAGGTCTGACACAAGGACAGAAGGGAGGCTGTCAAGAGATGATCAAACTCACTACAGTACAAATTGTCTGAAAGATTAGAAATCCAACCACTGCTTCATCGTTAAGTTCCCATTTCATGGTTAAGATTTCAGAGTCGAGGGGAAAAAAGGTTTAAGCGCATTCTTCCATATCTCTTCGTCAAATCTATGAATACTTAATTATCACTTTCAACAAAAGTGCAATTGCTTTGCAATATTCTTTATCATGATTTTTTTATGTTTTTAATACCAACCAGCTTCATTTACATCCTTATGAAATATTCACGAGCTCAATAGTTTCATTTACAATTCTAAACACCCTTTATTAAAACAGATTGTTATGATCTAAAGCACGCGTTTTGAATTTTTCAGTGATTAATTTTCGATGAAAAGTTGAAGATAAACGAAACCACGCAAAAATAAAATAAAAATTCACGAGTAGAAGAATACGAATTATCATGATAGATAGATGAAAAAGTGGGAGAAACCAATGAGATTAAAACATCTTTCAGAGGAAAGACGTCAATATAATATTCCTTTTATTCAATTTGTTGATACATTCAACTGAAGACGAAATCTATGCTACATTAAGAATTTAATTAAGTTCCCTTCAATATTCCGATGGTTGTCATAGATATCTATCTATGATAAGGATTAATATGGAAACCAGGTTTTTGCCTGGACCGATTTACTTTTGGTAGTGCACGAACGGCATTGAAGTATTATGTAGGACTCGGATCCTTACCTTTTATGGAAGCACTTTTAAGCTAAGACTGCTTTCACCTATTCAATTCCAAAGACTCTGAAGGCAACGAAAAAGCCCGAGTAACATCCTTATTCATCCATCCCTGCGATCATTGGCCGATCGGATACCTTTGTCCATTTATATATTCATTCATATCTATCTATCTATTTATTGAAAATCTAATTGATATGAATGTATATATGGGGTCTTTTCGTAAAGCAGCGTTCCATTCAAAATCAGCGGAATAATAAACCACTGCGGTAATGACATCTGACCCTCCCACCCAAATACCCCTTTTCAGACCCCACACACGTACCTTCCTCCTTTTTTGAGAGAGTCTGCCAAGTCCTATTTCGGGATAGATATCGGATGTATTAATCAATGTCTTATTATTGTTTGTTCATTTCTTGATATTTACTCTTTGTCTTGTTGACACACGAAGGGAATACTTGATTTGATCGCAACGTTCTAATCTCTTGTCAAAATCTATCAAAATGTCGTGACTTTAAGGCGGGAGTGTTTTTCTCATCTCTCACTCCAGTATGAGATGGTTTTAGCGTAGAATATTTACCGAGAGAGTCGAAGGAAAACAGTCCGACCAAACAAAGCTTTATCTGAATCGGACATGAAGTATGATACATGAATCACTGCTGTGATATGGGGAATTGCGATTGATGGACAGTGGAATTGTCAATCCGAGTTTCAAACTCTGGTCGGGACTGCTTAGGCTCAAATCATAGAAATGCCCTTGGGAACAGCATGAACCAATTCCTTCCCTCCCCCAAAGTATTGATAAGATATTGGGATGAGAAGGTTGGAAAAGCAACCGGTCAAGGGGAAGGACGACTCAGATTCTGAACCAGTAAGTGGGATCCCAGAGCAATTTGAAACACAATTTTATGTAATTCCGGCAGCTCCTGCAGCCAAGCTTATGCCAGGCGTAACGTACTTTACTTTTATCTGGACTACATCAGCAAGACCGAAACAGTAATTCTGACAACTGGGCCTCCCAGAATCCACTTCGCCTAGGTATGCAACCTGGAGGGTATGTTCCATTGTCTGATTAGACAGAACGGAGGCTATTGATTAGTATTATTATAACCCCAGCCATTTTAAGAACACCGTTATCACCTTCTCATATTTTATCGTAGATATATAGATGCGAACCCACCAAGAATACTAAGAGAACTAAACATAAACACTAGGGTCATGTAAACGTAAACCCTAACACTTGGGGCAGAAGAAAGTAAGAAAAATACCACAAAAAGCAGATTGGTTTAATAACATACTGATAAGGGAAAAAAAGCTCTTGAAAAAATGAACATCCCAATTTATAACAACTAGCAAGGGGTCCACTTCCCCTATGGAAGATAAAATACAAGCAGATATCAATAACTAAACAAGAAGAGAAAAAAAAGAAGATAAATATAAATAGAATAAGACGAAGGTTTTCCACCCAGAAAAATAGTCTCCCCCAATCACGTCCAGAGCAGCAATCTAGATCATTCGCCTGAAGAAGATCTAGAATGTGTTTGTGTAGTGAATCCATCATTTCATGATATATATATATATATATATATATGTATATGTATATATATATATATATATATATATATATATATATATATATATATATATAGATATAGATATAGATATAGATATAGATATATATAGAGAGAAAGATAAACAGCCAACCAGAATCACTTAAAAACTGAAAAAAGCATGTTGACCATGTTTAGAGTTTGATTGGCGGTTTTTTATATCATGATAATTTCTAAAGAACATAGAAATTATAATGTTTCCTTGCCTGAAGTGCGCAATTCTTCTATATAAAATGTATTTGCATCAATTAAAAAAATTAATCTTGAAATTAATGAGAAGCAAGGCACAATGTCGACCCAATGATTTTCAGGTCAATGGCTATCTATCTTCTGGCAAAAAATGATTTGAGAAAGATAATAATAAATTTCCTGATTTCTCATAAAGTTGGAATAACATTTTATCTATGAACTCCTCTCGATGTAATTCTCATTTCAGATTCTGATTCAGAAGCCAATGTTTTTTTTAACTTCTGTAAAATAACAGACAAGAGAGTTCCATTAATGTAATTTCTATCTTAACTTCTAAGAAAATCCACTTATGTCGAAAAAGTTTTGTTCATCTAAAATTGTTTTGTCTTTCCAAAGAGGAACATAAATGGCTGCTTTAAATGCTTCTCTGATTTCAAAAGTATCTACATCGTTTCAAGAATTGGTTGGACAAATGTACAATTTGTATGGAAAAAATGGGTTCTACTTCCGAGTAATATCAACACATCTTTTTTTTTTTTACCATTGGAAAAAAGGAGACACACTAGACTGCTATATGGTCAAACTCCAATACTACTTCCATTCCGACAAGAAATGATCACTTCAACGTTTTTATTGTATATAGAATAGATGAAAAGAAATAAAAAATATTCTCAGCGTAAATATTTTCATTTATTAGGATGAAATAAGACGGTGATTAAATAGAAGATAAGTCCTTGCTTATCTATAACCAATTTTGTTAGATATGGAAGATGTATCGATTTAACTCCATTGGTGAGAGATACGATCACCAATCAGAGTGTAGTGATTTCGAATCACAGTTGAAAAATGCTATTTTTTAATTTCCTAAATGAGGTGTGGATTGTTATTGTTTTTCTTGTTCTCATTACTGGGGAAAAACAAAGTCATATCCTGGTTCGAACTGGAAATTGACAAAAAGAAAATCAAATGGAAAAAAGTGGCATGTACACTGATCAGACCAACCCTCATAGTGTTATCTGTGACACAGTAGTTGCCATATTTTATAAGCTTGCATTGATCCCTTTGTTCCTGATTTCCAAATAATTTAATTGTCAAATATTCAACAATGCATTTACATTATACATGTAATGGCCTTATTCTATCAGTAACACTTGCAATGATTCCTAATAACTGATAATCCATTTTGTCCGCTTTTTAAATACGTTTCTTTAGTTAAAATTAAAAATACATTCATATCATACCTAATATAATCTTATTCTATCAGTCATGATTGATTTGATTCCTGTCTACTGACAATCTCTGCCATTCTGATTATCAATGAGTAGTTATGGTTAAATCATTAGCAATCTATTCACAAGGTACAAATAATGGCCTCATTTAGTAGAATTATTTCATACATATAATCTGCCGTCTTTCGATTGCTAGAATGACTGTCAACCATTCGACACCACGACTCACAACATGGATTCCGTTGATAAGTTTTGTTTCATTAAGTAAGATTTTACTTGACGAAACAAAACTAATTAAAAGTAAACGCCAACCTAGAATTTAGAATCATTCCCAACATTGACCCAATTTAGGGCAACTGATTGAGGTTATAAAGTGTAACAGCAAGAAACTTTGTATTTGAAATATAATTAATAGAGGAAAATCCAATTTATTCCAGAACTCAACGAAACCTTTCGAAATAAGGAAAAGCCTTACAAAAAATTCAAGTATTGTCATCTGTGTGATTCAATGTACAAATTGTAATGCCAATTATAAAGACTGTGCACAGCCACTGAATAAAAGAGCATCACTCCATAGAAGCAATGTAAGAAACCTTGAAAACAGGAACGTATATGTTTTGAAGCATATTTTCAAATGCAGTAATAAACATTTATATGATAATGCCAATCTATCCGTCAGATGACTATACAGTACTAGGAATGAAAGAACAAAATCTAAACCGTAAATACAAACCATAATTAAAAAGACAATAAGATGAGTACTTTTCATTTAGTAACTTATCTGCAAATTGTGAAATAAAAAATTAAACTCCATCATAAGATGATAAAATTGAGATATATGTATAAACTAACAAATCAAAGCTGTAGTATGACCCCCCCACCCGAGGTGATAAGAAGACCAGTCCTGCTGGGTCGGAGAAATTCGACCCCTTCTAAACTGAACAATTGGATTATAAGCAAAGCTAAAAAGAGCAGCACCTCTCATAATGTACAAATATTTATCAGCCGAGAGAAATGTAACGAGATTTAAGAATCGTGTCTCGCACTTTTAAAAGTATTGTTATATATATATATATATATATATATATATATATATATATATATATATATATATATGTGTGTGTGTGTGTGTGTGTGTGTAATAGTTGTCAATTTGGAGAAGGAAAAACACTTGATACTAATTAGCACTTCTCATTTTTTTCAATTCAGATCTAATTGCTTGCGTACTTTTCACCCGTATAAGGATTCTTTAGGGCTTAGAAGCGAAAGTTTACTCGAGAAAAATTGGTCAAAACTACAGAAATGCCCGGATGGCAGTGAGATAGAAAAATGTAGAAGTGGGGGCATTACTATATACCAGGGGATGGGTTTGTTATGGGAGGGTGTTCTTAGTTGATAAGGTTGTCTTAGGGAGGGAAACTGAGAGAGTCTTGATAAAAGTGTCTCTATATCATATAGAAACTCTTATTTGAAATGATCTCCCGTCATTACGCGGTCAGTGCATCACTGAAACTAGACAACGTAAATAGCATTAACAATAAAAGTTATTGGCGCTGCTGCAGGAATCAAACTGCTTCAACCTAGTGTTGTACTTAGCATTGAGCTAAACAGCCACTGGGAATACAAAGGCCAAAATAACTGTTTCACGAATAGACTGAGAAGAAACAAGGCGAAAACTTAGGATGAAACAGTTATTTGTTCCTTTGCATAAGAGTTTCTGTATAATATAACGCAATTTACAATCATTGTTTTGTATACATTCTTTCATATACATGCATTTCTTAATAAATAACTGTTGCATTGAAAAGAAACAAATTGACCCGAAATCGACGAAATGAGATGGAGTGAAAACAGTTATTTAGTTTCTTTGCATTACCAGCATCTGTTTAGCTCATTGGTGAGAGCAATGTTACATTGAAGCAGCTATCCTATCGAGCGCATGTTCTGTCCCTACTGTAGTCCTATCTTCAACAATTGATTATATTATTTACAATGTCGCATTCGAGTGATACATTGACTGTGTAACGGCAGGAGATCATTTCAAATAATTGTTTCTAAATAATATTACGCAATTTATAATCATATATATATATACACACACACACACACACACACACACACACATATATATATATATATATATATATATATATATATATATATATATATATATATATATATAACCGAGATCATTAAAACTGATAAAAGTTCTAGTATATTTGTTTCATGAATCCTACCACTGATGTTACACAACTATTTTGATAAGGGTAAGAAAGTATGTAAACAGATTAAGAACTTAGATTTAAAAGTGAGTGGTACTTAAACATAATTGAAGGAAACAAACTCCATTGTGTTGTACAAATGGAGGCTTCTGAATCTCCTATTGTGGACAAGTTTTTGTCTTGCAAATATTGTAAGATTGAAATCGTGGGAGGACTTGAGAATTGTGAATGAACATTTCTGTTGATTGCAATTGACAAAATGTCGACTCTGGTTTTCTTCACTTGTCAGAAGATGTTTCCGCCGTAAAGTTCACAGAGCAGTAATGTACGTGATTTCATTCGTAAAAATGTTGCTGAAGTCTTTTTTTTTTATTTGTTTGTTTACTTTTGTACAACAGCTTGAATATTCATTGGAAATCTTTTGCTTGACAGTTGCACATAGCGCGTAAAATGACAGGAATAATCTCCAAGCCTTTTCACAAAGGTAATGACTTGTTACTTCGACAGGAGAAATGTTCGTGTATATGTGTATATATATATATGTCTTTCCCCCCTCCTGCAGTTCTATCTATCTATCTATCTATCTATCTATCTATCTATCTATCTATCTATCTATCTATCTATCTCAGTTCGTTATCAAGCTATGTTCATTATCTATCCACCACTTTATCTATCTATTTCAGTCTGTTCATTATCTATCTATCTATCCATCCATGTATTAGTCTGCTAATTATCTATCTCTGCTTATTATCTATCCATCTATCTGAATCTCCTAAGTATCAATCTGTTTATCATGTTTCAATCAATCGATTTCAATTTCTTCATTATCTATCTATCTTTCTATCTATCTATCTATCTATCTATCGTAGTCTGCTCATTATCTATCTATCTACTTATCCATCTCTGTTCAACATCTATCTGTCTGTTAATTATCTATCAGTCAATCTGCCATTTTGTAGCTGTACCCGAAGATGATCATCAATTTTTTCTCAATGTATTTAATGATCCCAACTCTCTGTTTATCTCTCCGTCATTTTATCTCAGCCCCGTCTCTCTTCAAACAGAAATTATATAAATCTTCTCTCTTGTTTGTTCTGTTCACACTGTCGAGACCAAATCATATATTCACCCGGTGATAACGGTAGATCATTTCAAAGAGAGTTTCAATACAATATAACAATATATATATATATATATATCTATATATATATATATCTATATATATATATATATATATATATATATATATATATATATATATATATATATATATATATATATATATATATATATATATATATATATATTGAGCCTGTCACGGATAGGTTGTTGCTTCAAAGTAGCGATGCTCTTACCATTGTGCTAAACAACTTGCCGATAAGGCAAAAGCCAAATAACTACTTTCAAGCCAAATTTTCATCTCGGTTATTCTCGTCTTTTTCGTCTCTTTCAACGCGTTGAAAGGAGTCATTTTGCCTTCTTTTGTCGTCAAGCTGTTTGGCACAATATCAAGAGCATCGCTACGTTGAAGCAGTAACCTATTGGTGCAAGGTTCGATTCTTGCAGCAGCGTAATTTTTCACGATTGATTATTCTATTTACTTCGTCTTAATGGAATGATATATCAACCGTACAACGAATGGAAATCATCTCAGACAAGTTTCTATATAATATAACACAATTTATAATTCATTCTGTCGAACCTAAAAATCATTTTTCTTAAATACATACTGTCTCGTCGGAAGAAAAAGAGATTGAGAATTAGGGTTGAAAGCAGTTATTTGTCCTTTAGCTTATCGGTTAGCTGTTTAGCAATATATATATATATATATATATATATATATATATATATATATATATATATATATATATATATATATATATATATATATATAAATAAAGTGCATACATTAATCATAAACACTGTCATGGTCTGCTTTCTCTCTTTTGTATTTATTCATCTCTAAAACAAACCTTTTGAAAAAGTATCATATGACGTAGTTTGACAATGATTGAACATTGACATCGAAATGGCTCGATTACCTTTTATTTCTTGTTTTTCTAGTATTTCACTGACCTTTAATTAGAAGTTTTCTTTGAGTGTAACTCAATTTTGGGTTTTTCTCAACTTTTTTCCTCAATTTTTCCCCTTCTTTGCGTAACTCTATCTCCAAGCTCCTGGATTTCGTCGAGTGACGTAAAGAAGAATATATCATTCCTCTTTCTTTGCCCACTGTACATCGTTTATTTCTATCCTTTCCAACCCTTTCCTTCTTTTATCACCGTCCCCTCCTCTTTAGATAACAACTTTCTTTCTCTCCTGGGAATGACACGTATCTCTCTTTAACCTCATCAGGTGAATTGATTCTTTACAAACACTTTTAACCAGTTCAAATCTGATCTCAAAGTGAATTTCTGCTGTTCTTAGAACCTTCGACCTACGTCGCAGTAAAGAAGGTCAAAATAAACTCACTGAAAATTCTCTCTACAGAATTAATTAAATGAACTATTATGGATTCAAAAAGACTTTTTTAAAGATGAATTAGTAAATAATGACTATTGCACCATCCGTCGAAAAATGTTTATTGCTCATATACACTTGTAAACAAATAAATAATGTGTATTGTTTGAATCGTTTGATGATGTCGTTCCTATTATCTGAATGATTACAATTTCATTGATAAACAAAATGGAATCCAAGCTCCGTACAATATCATTCCAAGACGACAGGTCTTGTCTCAACTACTTCATTAACAGTTCCCAGGATTCGCTTACTCTAGCAGAAAAAGTCAACATAGATCAGGCCTTAGAGGTGGGAGTGAATTCGTCATCAGTTTTTGCGTACATCAGTATAGCACTGTCATTCGTGCCTGACGTCACTTGTTTTTTCTCCTGGTTGTTGTCATCTGCCATTATTACATACGGAAATAAAGTCAAAGTAAGAGTTTGACCAAAGATAGAAAGAATCGTACTGTCTATGTTCTGCCATGAATGTTGATACCATTAAACAATGTTGTAATCATCAGATTTGTTTGGTAAGAAATCAACGGCGAGTGTGCACACTGGGAACGATCTCACTAAACATGAATTCGGGGATTGTTTCATTCATTTCATTATCATCATCATCAGTCTGTTGGAGATTGTCGTTGAACATAAAGCTTCCCCCAAACCCGCCATACTCTCTATCGTGGGCATTGCAGAGCCATTACGTTCTGAATTTATCTAGCTCGTCATGTCATCTTACTTTTGGTCGTTCACAACCTCGCACCCGATTCTGAGGATCTTTGTTGTTGGTCATGATATCCATCAGTTGCCTGCAGTTCTTGCAACATGTCCAGCCCATTGCCATTCAAGTTTTGTAACAGTAACTATGATGTCTCGGACTCTTGTTCTTTCTAATATACTGTGCTGTCTTATGTGAGGTTAAGAATGATTCTTTCATGTGCACATTGCATTGTTCTCAGTTTGAGGGTCAATCTTTTACTTAGTTTCAAAGTTTCAGCTCCATAAGTGACTATCGTTAGAATACATTGATTGTGTACCCTTCTTTTTTAGGATAAGAGGGATTTTCTTATTCTTATAAACAGAACTTGCTCTACTGACAGCTTACCAATGTAATGTGATTCCTTGCTTTATTTTTTTCATTTGGAGACTCCATGGAGATTCACTGTCCTAGGTAGATGTTGTCTACTTTCTACAGCTCTGCATTTTCGATTTCAATCATTGTGTCTTGGTCCCCAACATATTTGTTATACACGACATTTGTTTTCCTGAAGTTCGTGAGAGGGCCTACTTTCTTGCTTGTTTCATTTACTTCGCGTAATTTTATTTTGAGACCCTTGAGTTTATTAGCAAAGAGGACGATGTTGTCAGCAAATCTGAGATTACCTAAATGTTTCCCGTCTATCTTGATTCCTTTTTGTTTCCATTGTAAGTTCTGGAAGATCATCTCAAGACAGACTCTGAGGAGTTTAGGTGAGCTGCTATAACCTTGTCTCATTCTTTTTTCTTGTTGGAAGGTCTCAGAGTCTTTATGTAGCCTGATGAATGAACTGCTGTGTCGGCAGATATGTTGTACTACTCTGACGTGTACGATGTCTACACCTTCTTGTATTATTGCTTCAATGACTTGGGGGATTTCCACTGAATAAAAACCCTTTTTTAATGTCAACAAATGTTACAGCTAGTGGCATTCTATCTTCTGCTGCTTTCTCTTTTAGTTGGTTTACTGAATGGAGATGATCTATGGTTGGATATCTTTTTCTGGAGCCAGTTTGTTCTCGTAGTTTTTTCATCCAGCGTTTTGCCGATTCAATTGGTGATCACTTCGGAGAAGAGTTTGTCTATGCATTTGAGTAGGCTCATTGGTCGGTAATTGTTAAGATATTTTGTGATTCATTTTTTTGTTTAACAGCATTATCATTGTGGTGTTCCACTATTATGGCACTTACTTTGTTTGAAGCAAAAGTTGAATAGGATGGCTAGTTTTCAAGTGATGAATTTTCCAGCTTTTTTGAGTAGGTCAATAGTGATGTTATAGGGTCCTGGGGCCTTCCTTTTTTTTTCTTTTGATGGCTTGCTTCTCTTCCTGGAGAATGATTTTTAGGAAATCCTTGAATTGTTTACTCTCAGCTCATGTTTGCTGGTTATTTTTCTGCATTTTCATTTGGTGGAATAGAAGTACTTCTAAAATCCATGGGGACGTCCGACAATCCAGTCACTATCTTTCGTCAGTTTTGTACTTGCTTTGAGTACACTAGTTATTCGATTTCTTCCTGTACTGAAAGATTTTTCAATAGTTTCAAATCTCCTATCTTCCTCAAGAATGTTTTCGATGACTTCTGCTTTCGATGACTTCTGTCTTGTATCTTCTTTCATTTTCTCGTTTCTTTTTATGGTTCTCCCCAGCTCAGTTGCTTCTATCTTTTCTGTTGTTGTTGGAGGTGGCTTGATGTTCTTGCGTTTTTCCCTCGGACTTTTGATTTCTTTTGAGAGTTTGCTAATATTTTGAGCTCTGTGGCTTAAGCATACAGGCGGCTTCAATTAGGGAGGTTGTCATATTGTTGATGAGCTCGTTGATGTTCTTTTCTTGTTCGGTAAGGAGTTTATACATGTTCTTCAGTTCCAGTTTGAATGATCCAATGAGTTATTATTGAATGGTTAGTGTTTGTAGTTTGGTGTTGAACATTTTTCTGCGGTCTGTCTTGGTGTTAATTTGAACTATGCATCTTACCCTTCTGTGGTCACTTTCTACACTGACTTAATTTAGGACCTGTATATCTTTAACGGTGTCAATCCTGTCTACTAAGACAAAGCCTATTTCACTTTTGATATCATGATTGAGGCTTCTTCATGTCCACTTTCTATTGGCTTTCTTTTATAAAAAGGTATCCATGATTTTGAGTCCGTTTGGAGTTGCAAAGACTACAAGATCAACACCCTCTCGTTCCGTATTCTGTATCTGTACTTGCTGACGCATTTTTCAGTTTCTTTTCCTAAATGTCATTGAAGTTTCCAATGATGATGTTGGAACATTTTTTATATCTTAGAGATTGGAATTCAAGTCGTCGTAGAAGTTGTTTATCTCCTAGTTTGTTGAAGTGAAGTGGGAGCGTAAACTTGAATGACGTTCAATTTGTACCTCTTCAAGAGCTGTACGGTGACATTGGCTCCCAGTCTGAAATGGCTTTGAATCAAATAACATTGTCCGCGATTTTTTTTTTGTAAATTGGGAGGCCAACTTCACTTTATCTTCCTCTTTCCCTTCCATACCTGTACGAAAGATGTTTGCTATTTTGTTCGATTACTTCCACTCCATGTATTCTGATTTCACTAACACCGATAATCTTATTTCTTTTATGGAATATTATGTTTATATAAGAAAATGTACCGAACTTATTCCAGACCATACGTAAATGCAGTCATATTCAAGTATTTTAGATGCTTAAAAGTTTGGGGAAACAAATAACCCTTACTTTCTACTGTCAATTGCAACAGTTGACTGAAAAAAAAGCTTCAGATCATTAGAGCCCTTATTATTAAAAAAAGACTTGAATCAAGAAAAATTCGGTTATTCTGTTAATACACCCTGAAAAGAGAATAACTTCTTCCTTTCATTACTTGTGTGACTCGATAAAAAAAAGCACAAATGCTGTAATACCAAAATTTAAAAGTTGACTTAAAAAAACGAACTAACATCTCTAATCATTGTTTTTGTCCTCCATTCATGAAGGTATTGGATCTTCATGATAGCCAGACAAATAACTGAGTCCAACCAATTAAAAACTTTTGGGCAGTTCTTGTCTGTACAAACGGCTTGCCTACAGGGACAGGAAAGGCTGAGTAAACAATTAAAAGATGGAAATTACATTCTGTAGTCTAATGAGATGTGCATTACCGAATAACTACTGTTTTCTATATTCAATAAAGAGGCATTGTATTTCAAAATATACAATGAACACACGCAAACTTACGCATGCACACATATATAGGTACTTCTTGATTAGTGCGGTTAATTCGTTTATATACAGGCAATAATATTCAGAACTTCACAGTTTGAGGTTTTATGATTTGATGAATAAAAAAAAACAGCTTTTTCTTACATTTATTTATGCAGCATTGCCTTAACCGTACTGCATCAAAACCGGCACTTATCTAAACTGCACTATATATATATATATATATATATATATATATATATATATATATATATATATATATATATAATTAAATAGCTGTTTCGTTGTGTAACAACTCTTCAGTGTGGCTATAGATTTTCCATTTTCCCACCCAGTAACACAAGGTAGGATGGAAACCTTCCCTAGCATCTTACCTCTGCCCATCGCAGAACTGGACGGTCAGTAAGGTTGAATTTAAGCGATATATTTGCTCACGCATAATTTCCCATCCACTAGTGCTCTATCCGTAAGTTGGAAGAGCATTGCATAAGCTTATAATGAACGAGTTGCCTCACTTATAAAGTGCTCAACCCTGAATAAGGGAGCATTATATACATATGATATTAATCAAGAATACAATGTGATATATTGTAATACAAATCTGATGTCCGATGGCTTTATTGAGTAGAAAATCCTTACTTTTTTTGTTTCACGCTTTACTTTAAATCAACTTAATGTTTAATTTTGAACGTACCGATCACTAAATGAAATAAACCTATCACACACCAGATATTGCATTTCTGATATATATATATATATATATATATATATATATATATATATATATATATATATGTGTGTGTGTGTGTGTGTGTATGCATGTATATATGTATGTATGTATATCGAGTTGATATGTAAAAACAAAAAATATATAACTGTAGACTTTACACTTAGCTGGAAAATAACTTTCGTGTAAAAAATTTAAATGCCAACAGTTCTCCAAATCATATTAGGATGCCTCGTCGTGTGAGTCAGTTATTTTCCGATCTCTGTTAATGTGCTATGTTCAGATAATAAGCGTTATACACAGAATATTTTATTATTGTTGTTTATATTTGGATTCTTATGCTGTATGCTGAATATTAAAGCGAGGATCATCAGCTGTTCAACTAAGAACCTGTTATATATACATATATATATATTGTAATTGGAGAGGGGGCTTGAGTTTTCTATGGATTGAGTGTGCTCAATGTGTGTAAACTCAATATCATTCGCTGATTCTACTTTCACTGATAATATTTTACGCCATGATTCATGTATACATTCCACATTTTGCTGTATTTGAATAGGTGCAAACTTTATATAGTACATACTTTTGATGCTCCTCTTCGAAAGTATTTTTCTCTGAGAATACTTGTTAGATATCTAATATATAGACATATTGTTCATTGGACACCTGCACACAGAGAGAGAGTTATGTGGTGATATTTTTTATTCGCTTGGCAAGCTTTTTCCTGAATGAAGGTGCACAGGGTTCAATATTTTATTCATTGGTGGTGAAGGGATTAATCTTGTTTTCCGTGGTTGTGTGAACGTCATGACAAGTGACGCTGCGGTCAACAGAGACCACAGCGCTCCGAGACCGCACGATTTGACGTCAGGCATTGCAGCGTTCACATAAGCTGTATCGTTGGACACCTGAGCAAATGAAATATGACGTGTTATATGATAGACTCTAGTGCTGCACATAAAAACTTACGACAAAAAAGTGAACTTAATTTATAATATCCTGGAGAGCCACCATATCCAAATGTTTTTTTCCTAGCACAGGAACTGTTAGGAAACCCTTGTAACAAAAAATACAACGAATTAGAATATAGCCATCGGGGGACGCTTGTTGACAGGTTAGTTCGCCAGTACATTAAACCGTTGCCACTATGCCCCCTTCCCTGCTGTGCTCTCAACATTTATGACAATGTACTGAACGAATTCAATGGATGGAGCAGTAATTTGGCAGTCTTACCCATAGTTATTAACTGAATTTCGTTCTGAAACCATTACTCTATTCATTAATATTTACCAATGAATTACGGGGATTGACTTTTGCAAAACTTTTGGAGTAAACAACATTCAGAGACAAATAAACACATTTTACAATAAAATCTTGAAATATTATTTTTATTACACATCTTGACTTTATTTCATGACAAAAACTGTAAAAAATGCCAAAAGATGTTATGAAGTCATATATAAAGTAGATATTGACTGTCCTATGATCTTTTAAAGTGTCTATTTCATGATTCAGCCTATTATCAGGCTGGAATAACACCCGTGTAATTATGGGAGATCATTTCAAATAGAGTTTTCAACTATTATAACGCAATTCATAATTATTTCTGTCGTATCACATTTCTTAGTAACCTATATGTATATGGTTTTACTGCCCCCAATCCTCTCACCTAGTTCATATAATATATATATATATATATATATATGTGTGTGTCTGTGTGTGTGTGTGTGTGTGTGTGTACAATGTCATTTTTTTTATTTCATGTAGTGCTGTATTTTCAAGCTTTTTAGCAAAAAATATGTACCAAATAACCAACTTTTAAAATAATGTTTATCTTATATTCACAATATCTACCCACGGACTAAATTTACCATGAAAATTTATCATATTTTTCCATATCTATCCATCTGTCTGTCTATCCATCCATCTATCTATCTATTTCTAAATGTAAGATGTGCACATTCGTGCATGAGCGCTTGCAGGTGTATGTCCGCTGGTTTTTAAACATTGTTCTCAAAGCGTCATAATTTGGAAGACGGTTATATTTCTGACAAGACGAATTAGATTTTTATATTTTCATTTCCACATGGAAGAACGTAACTATTCTATTATCTGAGAGGTCAACTGACGCATGAAAATACCATCCCCAGTTGGTAGACTTCATCCTGTTATAATTGCCTGTGTTTCTGATAATTCTTTTGATATTTGTCCAACGATTTAATATCACATGCCTCCAATGGGCAAGTGCTGTACGACATGTAATTACTCTTGCTCCGATGTCTGGGCATTTGATAACTTGTTCAGAATGAACGCTACTGCTTGAACAGTATATTGTGAGGGCAAACGGGATATTTGACCCGCAGGTGGTTTTCTATAATGGCAGGATAATCCCAGTTGGTCGCTTTCTTTATTGGTTTTCTTATGTCCAACCCAGTGCGTGACATTTCCTGTCTAGTTCCTAATCGTGATCCAAGGGTTCAGTGATTGAATGCAGAGGTCATATTCTGTATGCATGGAATTAAATTCAAGTAACATGGTGAATAGTCCAGTCGTCCGGCCTTTTTCTTTCTTTTTTTTCTTTTTTAACTCAGACGATTTTGGATGGAAAGCTTCTATTCACATTTATTTCATGTTTTTATCGATTCATTCTACAGATACAATTCCTGCTGTTCAACCACCAGTAACCAACCTTTTAATCGACAGTAATCATTTTCATTCACATTTACCATTTTGGTTTCTCGGAATCCATGGTTTGAACATAAGTCCTTCACTCCGATCTTCCAATCAGAACGAAACTTGATTAAAACGTTCTATCCTCATCATTTGTTTGTCTGCATTTCTAACAATCCACCGTATTAGAAGTCACGGTAGGTGTGTAGTAAGTGAGTAAGAATTGTCATCCCAGTGACCCCTATGTTATCCATTACATTTGATGCTGCAATCGATATTTCGACTTCTTTCTGGAACCATGGATATCGCATAATAGAACTTCTAGCTGTAAAAGCTTCGAATTTACTTCTTGCCTTGCTATCAATCCTTTCATGTGAAGGCAGAAGATGTTTTTTTCCAACAAATTCGATATAAATTGATTTAATACTAATTGTAAAATAAATCGTAAAGCCAGAAACTCTTGCAATTGTAATTTGGATTACACGAACGGGAAAAATGATTACATTTTTTGAGTGTTAATTTACCAGCCAAATCATCTTCTTATAAATATCATATACATGAAATCTCACAAGACATAATCGAACCGTAAACTGCGTTTTTAGATTTAATCCTAGCCTATAGGAAATCAAACATATTAAAATATTCTGCAACTCGGGTGGCGCTGTTACCAGCGCTGAGGCATTAAAATATGTTTACTCTGCAGTCGATTGTTTTGATGATACAGTCCTGTCAAATTTTATATTCTGCATTGGACTAAAAAAAGCTTCAAGACGGATGTTATTGGGAAATAATGACAAAATACTTGAAACGGAATGTTTCGCTCATTTCAGTTAGGTTTCACTGAGTATAAGATGTATAACCCTTTGAAGATAAGGTGTGGAGCCACATAAATGTCATAAATCGAGATCACTAATGTAGTGTCATGGGAGGATGCAAACAAAAAAAGATACTGTGTCTGCTAGAATGAGGATACTGGCCTCCAAATGTTTAACTTAAGAAAGGCCCTGCTTTTTTTATAACCATTGTAACAAACGTCAATTACATAAAGGCTGGAGGTCACATTCGAGGGAAATGAACACTCGTAAGGTCCAATGATGTCATAAGACCAACGAAGTGGGAAAGCACTTTTATTCCGATTGTTATGAAGATTTGACAACCCAAGAGAATGATAAAATATAGCATTGAAAGCCAAGGTCTGTTTCCTTTCAGAAGAGAGATGATACAAACCAATTTATGTGAAAGATGGGATTTGCATACATTATGTTGTTTTGAAGTCAACGCTCTTTCATTGATTTGCAGGAAGAACTGCTTTACAATAAAAAGACTACGTCAGTAAATAATTAAGTGTCACACGGCAGATTTATTGGTTAACCTTCGTATGTGTGTGTGTGTATGTGTGATATAGAAATCAAGGGATTTGAACTGATTGACTCTCAGAATCTTTCCAACAAGAAATAAAGATCCTCATTTTCTATCATTTTTCTTCTGGAAAATAATTTTGTTACACGATTTGACGAATTGGGGAAAAAATCCTACAATTTTCATATATTTGTTTCCGATAACGCGTTTCACTAACGAGCATCTCCATCAAATCAGTGTTAAATGATTCTTATCAATTTTTTGATATTTATTGTTGTCATGAGGATCTTACCGAGTTTGAAAAAAATATTATTTAGAAGCGATATGTTGCCAGTCTACAAAGACATTATTGTCGATAGTTATATGAGAATAATCACTTTTTCCAGTGTATGGAATCATATAACACATATTTTTTTCGGAAATATCATTCCACTGATAAAGAATATATATATATAAAGAGTTCTCACCCAACTCGATAGATAAGGTTCAAATGTGAGAAGATATTTAGAAATTCAGTTCCACCAGCAAACAAGATTTTGATCTCCTATGGTGCATAACAATGGTAGTCATGTGATAAACTAGGCTTGGGAATTGCGCAACGTCAAAAATTCACTTGGATGTTTTTTCTTTCAGATGATATTGAAGAAATATTATTTTTTCTAATTATGTTCTCACTATCGAAAACTTACAGACGAATTATTTGATGACATCAATTACTTCGATGTAACAATAATACTTAATCGAATTCTATCACCCCTAATTTGTGGTAAACATTTCTAAGATCGATTTCGCTGAATAAATCTAACTCTAAAAGCAAAATTTTACTCCATTACCGATACAGGTATTTTGTAAAGAAGCATGGAAAAAACTTCCAAAAGATGAAAAGAGAGGCAAGATCAGCACGCTAGTAGATTTTAAAAAATCCTTTTTCATTTAAGAGCAGGACACACAAAAAATGACCTCCACTGTGGCGGCCATTTTGAATGAAAAATGGCTGCCAAAAATTCAATGTCTATACATGAAATGTTTTCGAGCGTTCCCAGATCACAAGATGATGATGATGGGATGTTAGGTTGCAGAGGAGACAAGGGTGAGTGTTATTGGAGGATAGGGTGCCCAGTGCCCCTATCTATAGTCAAGAGGCTGAGGGTCTGAATTCGATTAATCGTGTAGGTATGGCATCCAATAAAGATACTACACGGATCCATGCAGCAATCTTCACTTTTGAAATATTGGAGATCCTTGACCCGAAAAATGACGCCCGTCTCCATCCCCAGGATCTTGCATAACTTGGTCACCCCTTATACCACAGTTAACAAAACCTTCTTGATTGACTTTTTCTGAAAACAAATGTAGAGGTGGAAAGTACCCACTCTTCATTCTCTTCCTCCAAACGAAAACATTTTACGAAAATAGTATTATGAACCCCCTGAACACTTAGGAGGAGGTTATCGATGAATATGCAACAAATGTTAATGAATAAATTCGAAATCAACATAACTATTTTTTAACCTTAAATTCGGACATTACGTACGGGATGACCTGACTGTTGTCGTCGTAGAAAGCTGTTTGAGGCAAACGAGACAAGAGGTGCAAACGGTATTCACAATGATTGAATTTGCTTATTGCCGCTATATACATTTGCTATTGCGTCGGGCTAGCCAGACAATAAATTAAATAGTTTATCTGTTAGCACAAACGAAGAGTGCAGGTCATTGATCAGTCAGTGCAGCAAGATGAGTATAGTTGTTCATGGTGCAGTCGGATACTGGTAATTTGCTTCAGGTTAGACAACTACTTAACATCCAAGATGAGATAGATGCCAGCCAAAGGTGGGAGCGACTAAATTCTATTGGTGGGAATATATAATTCTATGAAGAGGACTAGTACCTCTTTGGGTTTATTTTGTTTATTTATTCCTTTAATAGATTCCTAAACAGTTGTACCCGACTAAAAAAATGTGTAAGGGGATACAGATACATGAAGATTAACATATGATAGGTGGCAATGACGTCTACTGACCTAGAAGTCAATGGACGCCATTGCCATCTATCTTTAGTAGAAAGCTCTATTTAGGGTCAGGTCGATTTTGGTATTTTTCAAATCTAACGGAGTCGGTTGCACTTTATTGGCTGCAAATTTATGTACAAGAGTAATTTCTATCAAGGATGAACATAAGGTAGGTAGTGATTACCTCCGGTTACATTAAAAGATCAATCTGGGGTCAGATCAATTTTTAAGATTTGTATTCACCCAACAGGCTGCAAATATGTTAACATGTGTACCTCGACCCAGCATGAATATAAAATAGGAGGTGATGATCTCTGGTGACATATAATTCAGAATCAGGTAAATTTTGTCATTTTCAACTCTACCGGAGTCAGCAGCACCCTACAGGCTGTAAATTTGTATATACGAATAACTGAACCCCACAATGAACATAAGATCGGTGATGCTGACCCCTGGTGACGTTTGAAGAACAACTCGAAACCAGGTGGATTTGACATTTTCATATCTAACGCAGACAACTGCACTCCATGAGATCAAAACTTGTGTACTTTTCTAACTTGACCTCATAATGAACTCATGATAGGGGATTTTGACCTCTGATGACCCCAGAAAGTCAATTTACAGTCAGCTCAATTCAGGTGTTATCAAATCTAACATAGATGACTGCACCTCACGAACTGCAAAATTGTGAACATCTATTTGGGGTCAGGTCGGTTTTGGCATTTCCTGACTATTTTTGACCCCGGGAGGAGATTAGATCGGTGATAATAATTTGTACTGACCTATAAAGGTCAACTCGCGGACAGATCAACTCCCAGAATTTCAAAAAAGTATTTTAGGAGTTTCCGCTTGCCTGAAGGGTTCGGATCCCTACTTTGAAGAGCTGGTGTTAGAATTTACTATTTTTCTCCGGTAGCAGACATTGAAACCTTCATGGAAAAATATGCTATTTATATGTTTGTGATTTGAAGAATAGGATCTCTGTTGTTTAGTAGGAATGGTGGGTAGATGTTTGTATCCGAGAAGGTGACCCTCCTAATTTCAGACCAAACCTGACGCTCACCGACAGTTTTTTATGGAACCGCTGAGAAAGGTGGCTGGCAACCTTCGAAGTGCATCACAACATGCCCATGTGATAATAAGAATATTCGAAATGTAAAACCTGTTTTTCTCTTAAATTGCTCTTCACCTTCTGTCATTATATATATATATAGAGAGAGAGAGAGAGAAAGAGAGAGGGAAGAGAAAAAGAGATATGAATAGGGGGAAAGGGCATAGATATACGTGTGTGTGTATATATATATATATATATATATATATAGAAAGGGAGAGGGAGAACCAGGGAGAGTGAATCTGGAAGAGAAAGACGCTGCAATGACTTTGGGACTAGATTTTTTTTAGATAAGAAAAACAAAATGATAACATTAAACAAAGGATACATATGGAAGAAACTGTGATCACGTTAGATTGGAGTTTGGAACCGGCTCACTTTTGTTCAAAGCTGATACAAACAAACATATGCCTGCACGCACACACACACACACACACACACATACACACACACACACGCAGACACACACACACGCACATACACATACACACATGCACACACGTGCTCGAGCGTGCATCACAGATGAAAATCGTTGGAATGGCAGTAGAGTTTGAACCTTCCCATCATTAATTCATTCAGAACAACATTGTTACACGGAGCAGCTGGAGTGGCAGTCTTGCAAAAATGGCGTCTGATATGAAAGTGCGTACGAAGAAGAGTTGTCTCATTGAATTCTTCCATGCAGGAATTATTGCACCCATTGATATTCACCGTATAGTTTGGATCTCGAAACTTCCAACTTTTATTTATGCGGACCAATGAAAGATGGGCTCGGTAGATAACATTACCCTGACGCCTACGCCGTGATCACTGCTTTGAAAAGTAGGACGCCTTCACTGATGCAGTTTTTTTATACGAGTGCAGTACACAGACTCTTTTTCACCGATGACGTGAGTGCATAACCAGTGGTGATGGCTATGTGGAAAAACACTACTTTGAAACTCAGAACCTTTTCAATTAAAAGGTGATATTGTACTTCCCGTACCTGTTGTAGTTTTCGTTGAATTAAATTACTTTCGGAGCGATCTACTATTGAACAAATTGTGTAGGACAATGCTCAAAAGATTAATTTAAAATGAACATTCTTTCATGATTCAATTATCAATTTAAGTACAATCTACTGAGGAGAAAAGTTCTCGCTTGCTGTCTGCTTAAATTAGAAAGAAATTATTGATTATGAATTCGCTGCCTGGGAGCGCCCGTCCTCATTTGGCATATTCTATTTATCAAACAGTTGAGGGGGTAAGGTAAGAAGTTCTCCCAAGTGCAGCCTATTCTGTAGACTTTTCAACTTGAGATTAATCATTATTCCGTTCTATGCAAGAATCGTTGCCTGGTCAGCAGGTCCAACCAGTGGAAAATATGGAAATCATCCACACAAAACCTGAAACCTTCTTTTATGACGGGATTCGCAGTTTATTTGAATGGTTGCTTAAGATCATAAGAAACTATGAAAGACACTTTGATGACTCTATAATGATGTTATGAATGTATATGAATGAAATATGTTCCAGGCAATTGCAGGGTACATTTGCATCAGGACGAGTTTGAATTTAGTCCGCCACAGGGTTACATTAGAGAGACATCGAGTGAGAATCTCATCAGTTGTAGATGTGAGATTTAAGCATTAGCCATCCTTCTCGGTAATAATAGTACTATAAATGAATATCACCCAGCAACTCTATTGATCCATTTGAAATCTTCACTCATTACTCGGTGGATCTGCCAATGGGTGCTTTGTTCCAGTTTCGAACTTCAGTATTAACAATGATTTAGAAGTTCATAGACCGTCTGGAAAGTGTAAAATACTTACTGTGGTTTGAAATCGAAGCAAAAAACTGTAAATTCAACGTCCTCCAATGTTTATTTTTGCATTAAGTTTGACATGTATTCGTTTTTTCTAAATCTCATGAAATATTCTAACAACTGTGTACAACCACTTAAAATGCATTGTTATATGATTTGTATATGAGTCTCATTCAAGAGGAAGTAATCAGCGTTCACTATTATCTCTCAATGGCATTGTCATTGTGTCTGCTTTGATTTGATAACGGTTGGAATTTGACGAGTTCCATTGGCTCCAATTATTTGCCACTTGGTCGAATGTAATTGATTTGCTCTCGCCTCTCAGGTGCCAGACTTCAAGGAACGGACACCAATTAGGAAGACAATTCAAAATCTCTTCCAAAGTGGTTGCCGATTGAAAAAGAAAGACTCAAAATCTTGACGCTTTAGTTGGGTTTGCCGAAAATCATGAATTGCTTAGGCAATGTACAACTTTTATATTTGCCCGTTGTCTTCCGCCCTGGGTAGTTCAAGTATACTCTGACGAAACGTTTAACTACTTGAGTCTAAGTATAAGTACGTGTTGGTAAAGGTCTGTGCTTAAGTATAATGGCATATGGTTAGAAATCCTCGACAACTGGGAAGTGATATAAAGTGTGACAGACTCACTTGCATTGAAGAGAATTTAAAACTTTGGTAAAATATCCTTCACCGGCAAAATCTTAAACCTCTTTTGAATCACACACACACACACACACGAGCACGCACGCACACAAACACACATGATGACAATAATTTTTATCCTGATTTCAATATAATTCTACATCGAAGTTATATACAATTCTAAAATCATCAGAAATGTTTTATCTACCGGCAAATCAGTTGCAATCCTTTTCTATACATATAATAAGCCTATTCAAGGAGAAATACTTACATTCTTCTTGATTATCAATGTATTTCCTCTAGTAACGCTAACAGAATATTGACAGCCTAACAATCTGGATGTAATAGAAGGCCAACACAACCGTAGCCTGTTTATCAAAGACACCCATCAATAAAACAAAAAAAAAAGACACACCTACGTTTGTAAGTTTTTTTAAGAATTTCAAACTTTTGGAATTTTTAGGACAATTTCAACATAAACGTCCAATAACGCTGAAAGAAAATTTAAAAAGAAGAGATTATTTTCATTTTCATAATTTACCGTTGTCTTGTAACAATTTACCATGCTTTAATATATTGCTAGACCTTTTTGTAATTCTTTCTCCATTGTAAAACATTAACGATACCGTTTTGTATCATAATGCTTCTATTCTGTACTTGACAAATGACAATTCTTTTTTTCCCATGGTTTTCTTTTTATTTATATAGTATCATTTACAAACTATTCCTATATTAAAATTATTATTGGTGATATTTCCCCATTGCTATAATATCAACGATGCATTTATATTATACACATAATGGCTCTATTCCGTCAGAGATACTTGTAATAATTCCGAACAAAAACCAATCCTCCGTTTCTTGATTTACAACGCATTTCTCCAGTACCATTTATATCTTCAATAGAAAAATCAAAGTTTGGAATGTTTTCCAATAGTAAAACCATAATCAACATATATACATCATACATATCCTCTCTGTACTGCTCGCATTAATTCCTAACCACTGTCAATACCCCTCTTTCTGAATACAGATGTACAGCATGCGGATAGGGTCCTGGAACACGAAAAGTTATTCTTGGTCGAAATTGCCGAACCGGCGCACAATCATTAATCTTTATCCACTGCAAGAGATATTTTTGTTAGGGTTGTAAATGTCTAAAACAAAGAAAGGAAGTTGTAGATGGGCGTGGACCATTCGAAGTCACCAGAGGTCATTTCTATTTAATCACCGCTTTTAAACATTGGAAACAAATGATTCTCTTGGTAGGACCCCCCCCCCAAGTCATTATACTTACGAATGGCACATATATTTCAACTGGTTCAGCTCTGTTTCTCCACACCTATCCACAAATAAACATCAGCAGTGTAAGTAGCTCTAACCCACAGTCGTTGTCAGATTTTGTGATCCCTTCATTTGATCATTTCAAAAGTAACAGCTGAAAATGTTGTCAGATTGTATACGCTCCTCCCTTTTCAAATGCTCCAGCCAAATAAACCAGGTCGTTTTTAGAAGAAAAATTAGGCTAATTATAGTTGACCCTCCGTGTTTACTGGTTTGTATTTTTGCAGATTTGATTATTTGTGGAATTTTCATCAATAGTCTAATTGGATTTGAAAAGAAAATGAGGGCTTCAACGGAAATGTGAAACAGCAGACGAGACGTACAATAGCATGACAGAAAAAGTCGTCAAGTTTTGTAAATCAAAAGCATACAAAATTATGTATAGCTTATATTACTAAGACATATTACCATAAATACATGCATAGGTGTATTTTAAAAAGGCGGTTTTTCACAATTTCGAGATATCTCTCTATGTACATGAAACCGTCAAATCATCAAACCAAATGGGATACATATGGCTCTGTCTTTCCTTTGTGTATATTGTGTATGTCCTAAGGAGCTCTTGGTCACATTTTGGGGGGCTAAGACCTTGAAATTTGCATATGTGCACAAAAAGGCGTAATATACAAACATTTTTTATAATAATAAAAAAATCTGCTTTTTGGGATCTTTATGGTCTTTTTAGATCACTGTTCTTGGGTTTTTTTGGGTTTTTTTTTTAGATAGATGATTGATTTTATTCAAAATGATTTTAGATAATTTTTTTTAGATAATTACTTCTGGTGAACGCCTGGACTGCGGATATTGTTATTCATTTTGACGTCATCTTAGGTGTTCAGTTTTTCTTTTTACCACTAAAAGCAGAAAAACATAATAATGATATTTAACCGAATAGTTTCTGGTCCTTTCAATCAATGAAGCCTCCGTCAACTTTTGAAAAGGGTCACTTTTATAATTGCAGTGTGCAGTTCTCCTCTCTGGTCTGGTGGTGGGCGTGTTCTATTGATGACGTAGCAATAATACTGAACTGGACCATTCAAAATCATTTTTTCAAAACATTAAGACTACCCCACCCTATTTGTTTCATATTGAAGTATGCAACCGTCACACTTTCATACGACGGACGGCCATACGATGGATGGTAGAATCAATAAATAAATCCCCCAACATAAAAAGCCCTTCTCTTCCTCAAAACACACGCTTTCACATAGTTAACGGTCTTTCTTTCTGTTTTAGGATTTCATTGATCGGACCCACTCCACTCATTTTATAATCTTGTCATATTCAAAGTTTTTTCCCCGAGCAACTCTGGACACCCAGCCAAATATATATATATATATATATATATATATATATATATATGTGTGTGTATATATATATATATATATATATATATATATATATATATATATATATATATATATATATATATATGTATACATATATATGATTTGGCATATGACCAGTAGTTCTGTATTCTCATTGAGTATCGACTTGATTACATTAGTAATGCTCTACGAGATTTGCTTGCTAATTACAGATCTTCAGCGAGACGCCAAATATATATCATGGAGAAATAGATAGATTGATACTCATGATTATTTTATTATCTAGCTTTAGATATATGAGAGAAGATTGGTGAGGAATGATTATGACTTATGTAGAGAGAGTCTATCTCCAAAATCAGCTTCACAAATCCTGACCCTTTATCTTGGTCTACTCTTAGTGCTTTTGGTAGAAATAATTACTTCATCTTTACCAAATAGGAGAGATAACATATTTATTTACCTTTAACAAGTAACTGTGGTGGATATAATTATTTCACTTTTACCGAGTAAGTATAGTATCAGTGGGATATTTTCTGTAATTAATCCAATAAGATTTTATTTCTATCCTTTTAGTCTAGCCTTGTTTTCAGTCAAACGTTAAACTAAAACCAAGAATTTGTGCAGTACTTAATTCCTTCTGTTTTAATAACGTGCATGCATTTTTTTCTTTGCAAAAACTAGAATTCTTAAAACATCACCCCAGCAATTTCTGAGAGTAGTTTCTGTTGCTTAACTTTGGAGATGATGCGTAGAGCTGGTCTTTGAACATGCAACAATAAAATGATACGATGGAGGGGGGTGGGGTCTGAAACAATGAAAAAGAATCGGGAAATGTAAGATATCTATTTGGAAGGAACACAGAACTTTTCCGTATTCGGGGAGAAAAAAAAAGAGAAGAAAACGCTTATTAAGAATTTCCTGGTATGAATCACACGTAAAAAGATAATATGAAGAGATATTTGAAACATAAAAAACATCATCTTATCATATGTTTTGACAGTCACCTTAGAATCTTCTGTATTGTTCTCGTATTAATAACGTATTCGTGTATGTACTGAGTTCGGAAAAAAACAAAGCTAAACAAAAAACAATTGTGGTGAAAAAAATCAAAAGGAAAAAAAAGAAAGGGGAGTGGGGGAAATGAATTAGGAAACAACAGGTAAATTACTCAATAGAAACTGTCACATGATTATTGTCTTTGGCAGCATGCGGTGTTGAGGGTTATCAATTAAAAACTTTAAAACAAAAAATTTGATTAATAAATAAATTGCCATCTTGGGCAGTAATCTCTAAAAATTCTGAATTTTCAAAGAACGAGCAGGTACAAAAAAGGGATCAATTTAGCCAAAACTTACATCGTAAATCGAACTCCCATACCTGCACACTAAAAATCTATCTTGGGAATGATTTAGAAAAAAACACCTCTTTCTTCAAGACCTGATAATGAGTGAATGTTTGAATTTTCAGCTCTCTATCTTTATTGGTCCGGTTTGTGCACGTGATACATACATACATACATACATGCATACATACATACATGCATACATACGTACATACATACATTCATACATACATACATGTGCACAAAACCAGCAAGATCAATTTGAAAACAGAAAAACATCCACGTTGAGGGTTTTGTTGACAGTTTCTGCAAGGTAAAGAAAGGTGAGAAATCGGACTTTAGATTCATGAAAACTAAATAAAACATGATTTCTTTAACTGTGTAGTTATATTTGAAGTCACTCCCCGGCAATGCAGCTATCCCTGCTGTTATATATATATATATATATATATATATATATATATATATATATATATACATATATATATATATATATATATATATATATATATATATATATATATATATATATATATATATATATATATATACATATATATATATGTGTGTGTGTGCGTGTATATAGGGTGACTGGGGAATTAAAAATGAAACAACCTTGGCTACGCAAGGGTCAAATTTCCCCTCTTCATTAAATTTTCAAAAGGTAAACGGAAGAGAATCTATTTACAAAATAAAAATACTTATCTCGTTTCTAACATCATCTTTGGTATTTCCTGTAAATGCAATTTACAAACTTAAGCGAAACAAGTCGACCTGAATTGGGCTGAAGAATTTATATTAAACTCATAATCAGTTTTTGCATACGTCAATGCGTCACCATAATTCGTGCATGACGTCACTGGCTCTTGATCAGGTCATAGTCATCTGTTATGTTGTTACGTATGAAAAATGAAGTCAAAACTTAAAAGTGGGAGGAATTGAGAGAAATTATGAAATGAGTTGAAAGAAGGAAAATTAGAATAAAAATTAGATGGAGAGACAGAAAGAATGAAACGGGAGAACGGTTAAAAAGAGACCAAATAAAGTGAAAAATTAATTAACAAAAAAGAAAAATTAATAACCTGGAAATATATCAACCTGGTCTGGTAAACCCTTCAATAGAAGCCATTACATGATCACATCTTTTGAACAGCATGTAGTGTTTGGGGTAATCAATAAAAGAATGGGAATTAGGTTGATAAATGCGTCAGTTACAACTGCCGCCTTTTAGGGCATTGATCTTTGGGAAGGTCTTAATTCTCAAAAAACAAACGTACACAAATTAAAGAATCAATATAGCATAATTCTTTATTGTAAACTGACCCCACACTAAAGATCCACTTGGAAGGATTTATCAATCCCAGATATAAGAAAGAGTGGATGTTTATCTCTATTGGTACGGCATGTAGGCGTGATACATACCTACATACATGGCATAACGGTCAGCAAGACTGGTTTAAAAATTGAAGAAACCTATCTTGACCGTAATAGTGATAGTTTTGGTGGGTGGTTTCCAACATACAGTAAAAAATGAAAAATGACTGAAAGAAAGGAAGAACTAAGAGAGAGAGAAAGGAAGAACTAAATAAAAGATGAAAGAAAAAAGAGCTAAACAGATCTAAACAAAAGAAGAAAAAAAGGAAGAAAGAAAGAAAGAAAGGACTACAGGGATAAGGAAGTAAAGAGATGAAGAAAGAAAGGAAGAAAAAAAACTGGAAACATAGAAAATGGAAAAGGAGAACAAATATCACTCAGAACAAAACATGTTAAACTTCACAAATTTATTAAAAAAGCAATGAAAGAACCTGAAAGAGAAACAAGCATATACTAAGAAGAAGGAAGGAATGAAAGAAGGAAAGAAGGAAGAGAGGAAAAAGAAGAAAGAGACAGGATATGATAGAGGGGGAGAGAAGGGGGAAATGAAAGAAAAAGGAAGAAATACGAGAAGGAAAAAGGAAGGAAGGAAGGGAGAGAAGAATGAAAATGAAACTAAGAAAGAATGGAATGAAATCAAAGAGAATGGTGAAATAGAAGAAAGATAAAGAAGAAAAGAATAAAACAAGAACGCTAGCCACCAGACAATATTCCAGCTGTGAAGATTCCGTCCACAAAACAATTCGACAACTGCAACAGAAACAGAGAACAATCATTGAGATCTTTATGAAGATTTAATTCCCAGAAGCGACCGTCTAAGATGAAACACAAAACAATTAACAAGGGAATAAATAGTACATTGGAGATCAATTATCATATATATATATATATATATATATATATATATATATATATATATATATATATATATATATATATATATATATATATATATATATATATATATATAACCCCTTGAAAAACTTAGATGTATTGCTTTAACAGATATTTGGAAATAATTGACTGGAATGACAAAAACATGAACTGAAAATTCTTATACATCTCAAGTGGTTAACTCTGTAAAGCATTATATATATATATATATATATATATATATATATATATATATATGACTCAGGATCTGTCTGTTCGTCTGTTCCACTCTGAAGATCACAGTTTTGCTTGGGGAGCCAAAAGGTCGTATGGAGAGGAGATCTTTTGAATATATTTAAAAGTTGTAGTGACTTTCCGTCTGATGTTACCCAAAGTCAAATTTGTATGTTGGAAGCTGGAATTCGGCATAAGCAGACTACAGGTTTAAAGATTTTGGGCAGATAAATAAATGAATTACCCAATGAAATTTTAGTAATTTTCAACGTTCTCGTTCGATGATTTTTTTCAATATTTACTTTTTTTTAAAGGATCATTTCCATACTTTTCAGAGATTCATCCGTATATCATTTTATAAATATATCATGATCTTTTCACTGAGACGGCTATTTGAGCTTGACCTTGAAAGACATTCGGATATCATTTGAAATGAAGCAATTGTCGGCTCTACTTTATCCCTAAGCAGCTGGAATCTGGTACAGGGACACATCTATCTACTGCTCAAGTCATGTGAAACTGAGGTTCTAGGGTTATAATCATTTCTAGCCAATCTAAGCAATTGAACGACACAACTTTGCACTTTGGAAGCCGACATTCGGCATATGGTCTCATATTTTCTCAGCAATAGTAATGGGCTACGTGAGGGTTGCCTCAAGAGTCATTTCAAGCGATCATCGATCAGATGAGCACGTAAGTATTTTGGATAATTTCAGTAATGTTTCATATCCCTCCTATCTTATTGGTTTTTGCTCAACCAGTTAGCCCTATTCACATTTCGAAGCTGAGTCATGTGCAAATATTCATTTTAGTCGTATACTTGAAAAAAAAAATCAATTGAAATAAAAATAATCTTTGCAAGTAATCTTTGGTTCTATTAATTCATTTGATTTTTTTCTTCTGATAATTTGTCAATTTTGAGAAAAAAAAAGTTCTGTAAGTTTCAAAGGTAAATTTGGCTAGGGACTGTATGCAAATGACCAGCTAAATTGGACATTTAATTTTATGAAAACTTAATAAATAATATTTCATTAACTATGTATCACTGCAAGTATAAGTGTATATATATATATATATATATATATATATATATATATATATATATATATATATATATATATATATATATATACACACACACACATATATATATATATCTACTATATGTATATACATTATTAATATTTACAATATACATACACACACGTATATATATGTATAGATAAAATATTACATTACATAATATTTATACATATAGAATTAAATTCACAATGAATTTAATTTAATTTTTTTGCTCTATTTTGTAAAATTTGTTGATCTCTCTCTCCTTCTCTCTATGTGTCTCTGTCTCTGTCCCGCTTTCTCTCTCCCTCTCTCTTTCTTTCTCTCTCTCTCTCTTTCTCTCTTTCTCTCTCTCTCTCTCTCTCTCTATATATATATATATATATATACATATTTGTAAAGTCTACAAGTTTTCAATAATTTTTCAGTAATTCGAAAAATGCAAGTTGAGTGAAACCTTATATATATATATATATATATATATGTCCGTGTATGTGTATGTAATATATTAATTGTTTAATTTTTTACAGATTTTAACACGGAACTTCCAATATCTGCTTTTTTTTCCTTCATGTGATTATTGTTTTCCGATTTTTCACGAAATAATATTCATGATTTAAATGTCATTTTTCTGTTTTGCCATCGCCTTTTTTTAGATGACTCAACGGATCAATACTTAAACACAATGCCGTTCAATCTAGCCTGAGAGAAGGTCGCATAATTATCTGAATTTATTCAAAAAACGTTCCTGCTTTATGTTGAATTGGTAAGGGAAGATCGCAAGAGGAAGCTAATATAAGATATCAGATGGAAATATGAAGTGGACCATTCATTGTAGTTATCATATCAATCTCTGACACGGCATCTGGCTAAGATGTGCGGTGAAGAACGTAGAAAGAATCAAGGGAGACGGGTTCAAACCCCAACCGTCAGTTTCTGTTCACTTTGCAATACTACTCATGGGAAAGGCATGAATCCAGCCCCCATGCTGTGGATGAAAAAGCTAAGGGTGAAACGAGTGACACCATTTTGAGTCTTTGTTCCCTCTAAATTTATTCCACATATCGCAAGCCGAGGCTGAGACAGAGAAACCCGTATTATGCGAAGCCCGGAATGGCTGAAGTTGTAGTCAGCACAAGGGTACAGCTCATTTGCATCCACACTTTTCTCAGTTCGCAGGCCAAGTGCTGGTTCTATACTACTCTTTCACTTTCTTTTTGTATTCACTCCGTGGTCCGAAAGTAGATCATATCTGTGATTTTGCTGGTTTTGGTCCCCTTGCTCTAAACTAACAGATCAGGTTTCTTTGCTTGGATAGGGTGGTAGATTGAATGTAAGAGATCCAAAGTAATATATAGTTTCTACACCCGAAAACAGTCAATTTTGTGCTGATACCATTTGCCTACATGGCCAAGTTATCTTTGTATATTTTGGATTCTCCATGATGTCTTTTTTGATTCCATTTTTGTTTCTTTGTTATCATCATTTTTATTGTTTGTTGTGCTGTTTCGCATGTGTTTCATAATAGCTTCACTGCATCCTTGCACTTGCCTTTTAAATCCGGATTCGGCTACTTAGACAGTCTTCCATTCTGATTAGTCTTTCATTTCATTTAACGTTAATCTGTATTTGTCATCACTGGGGTGTAAGGCATTGTGCATCATCGTGTTTCTTAGTTTGCTGATCCATTATTTGGATTTCATTTTTGTCCACCTAAGAAATGGTCATGTATATTTTACTGCTACTACTGCTTATGCTACCATCTCTTTTATCAATTTTCTGCTAATTTGCCTGCGTTGAACACCTTTTACCTTCCGTTTAGGTTCATACAGCAAATGCGATTTTTATGGTGATTGAGAAAAGTTGTGAGTAACGGCTGAATTATTTCTGTGAATGAGGTAATGCAGCAATACCACGTTCCAAAAGGCAGTAAAAAGAAAATGCCCCCCCTCATAATGAATCGTGAACTAAAACTGTTAGCAGAGTCTTAAACTCGCCTGGTTGGCTGGCTGGCTGGCTATGTATGTATTAAGCATACTGGCTGCAGAAATATCCACCCCTTATTACGAGTCAAAAAAAGATTACTTGTGCCCTCCTCAATTCCAATCCCCAAATTGATATTTTAGCGGGGGTTCAGTTTTCAATGTTGATTTATGCTGAATTGATGTCTTAGTTTGAGTCAGCTTTTTTAACAGGAATAGGAGCATGAATTTCCAATGACTCTATTTAGGAAGCATCAAATATTTCATGGATCTTTTCAAACTGTGAGCTCAAGTGGTCACTCAACAACTTTTTTTCTCCGTTAAACAACGGGTCTAAGTGTTCTCAATCTCTTCCAGTCTCTTGTTAAATAGTGTGACTCGAGTATTCATTCACTGACTTTTTTGACCCTGCACAAATGTTCATCTATCAGCTTTTTTCTCTCGTTCAAACAATGTCATGTCAGCTGAATGTCATTTTTTAGATGTTGATTCGTAGCTTTCGAAAGGGCGATAGTGCTGAAAGAAAGAAACCCAGCCGAACTTTGAACTCAGGTCATCGATTCTCTTTGCAATGTCAAAGACTGTTAGGTTATCCGACATCTTCAGTTACTTCATTATCATTATCATTAGTCTCTAGCGTCTGTCGTCGGACATGGTCTTTCTCCGACAAAGTCCTTCTCCGAGATTTGCAACACTTCTCTATCATCTGACAAAATCTATTAAAACAACAAAAACAATTCTGCTTTTGTCATAAACAGTCATTTAGCACACTTTCTGATGACTTTAAAAAATGATCATTGATCAGAATATACAAATTGCATATATAATATATATATATTAAAATCAAGAGCTGAAAGTGGGCTGGTGTTTGATCAACGTTGCTCAGGTGCCATGATAATTTAACTGATTCCCATTCAATAGATAGATTGATAGAGACAAGAACAGAATTAGAGACAGAAGTAAGAACTGACCGACATTGATGGACAGACGACAACAGATCATGTCGTAGAGTTGAGAACGAAGACGCGTTCAATATTCGATCAAAAAGACTCAAAACTGAAAGCATTAAAAATAATTTGATATATACCGCTTTAGGACGAAATTGATTTTCGTTATGTTTATATAATTATGAATTAGGTTTTATTTTTCCAACTACGTAGACATTCCTAGGGCTAAAACAAAGCAATACTGGTGTCTACGTCAATAAACTCTTCAACATTGGCACCAGATGCTAATTATGTCAGGTAACTATCAACCAAAGTACTAAGTTTAACATATGGCCAAATCAAATAGAAAAGCTAGACCATAGATTTATATCTAGTTTTCACTTCAATAAGAGACAACGTCTGAGAAAATAATATTCGCTAATATTCCATGTATTTCTGTGGATGGGATCGTCCTTAGATTTTGACCAATATATCTTAAATTAGTATATAAGTCGACCTCAATTTAGAAAAAGCAAACGAAAAACACGTGTGCAATGAATTCGGCTAAAGCCGAGGACCTACGATCATCATCATCATCATCATCATCATCATCATCATCATCAGTCTTTTAGCGTCCGTCGTTGGACATAGACCTTCCCCAGGATTTGCCACACTTCTTTATCATGGGCGTCACGGAGCCAGTACTTCCTGAACTTGTCTAGCTCGTTCAGGACCTACGATACGGTCTGAGTATTCTTTGGGTAGAACTGACTATGTAAACTTCTAATAATGGAGTCTCATAGCAGATAATTTTGAGAAAATTGTGCATTTGATGATAAAAACATATAATTTGTTACACTTATAGCCTAAGGCATTCCAGAAAAATATGGATATCAACCTATCATGGATTTTGAATATGTCGCCCAAAGCAGCTATTTTAAAATGGCTCCTAGGCACGGACGAATTTTCTTATCAACGATGGATATGATATGATATTGTGGACATAATTAGTTGAATTGTTTACCGTAAATAGTTTTCGGCAATTGCTGTTTGGAAAATACATACACCACATCAAAACTTCAAGATGGCAGTTGTCGGTTTTATGAAATGTATAATTGCATTAAAGTTGCATTGACTCGTCTCACATAGATGATCTCGGTGTCAAATTATACATTGTTTTTGACGCAGTATTCGAATATTGATCATGATTGCCCAAAGCTAAGGTTTATAAGGGAGAAGTTTATTCAACATCCCCTGTCTTAGTAACAGAGGGCCCTGCAGTCTAAGGTAGTCTAAGGCAGTCTTTTGCACTTGAACTACCTGACACATCACTTCATATATTTGCCTGAGACAAGTCTATTGCTGCCTCTTGTAGAGATGCCTAGGAGGGTTCATAGTGACCCTCAGATATCTTTGACCAGCTTCATCTACAAGGCCATTTATGACCAACTCGATACACTGTTCTCAATATATTCTTCTAGACCAGCCTTTTTTGGAGGGATTGACTAAACATTGCCATGACATCCTGTTGTATGGGATCTGGGGAAAAAAGATTATTCAACAGGGAATACGTAAGCTCTACATAGATAGACTATAAAGCTTATGTACTCTTTTCCCCGTGGTCCACAAAGCTTGCGATGGATCATAGCCCATCATAGCATGGAACAGTGAGAGTGCACGCGACTTTTAAGGGCCTAGCCCAACAGCAATGTCATCGACTGCTAAGTATCGAGAACTCTTCCCAGTTATATATGGAATTCTTTTTGCAGGGCCACTACAGCACGACAACATCAGTCTCAACAGTTTGAATCACGATTTTCTGATGTCATTTTCTTGCTGTATGGCCACATGTCATAACATGAAATGTCAGCTTCATCGTGCGTATATTGGACCATTGGATGCATTTTTTTCACAAAGTGCTTCCAACATTCTATCTCATCTTTAATTTGAAACACACTTTTGTCAGCATTTTTAGACATCCTAAAGAGACAAAGTTTCACCAGTTTTCAGTTTTCTCCTTATATTACATTTTTTTATAATCCCACTTTTTTTCGCAATTTCGTCACAACTTAAGATACACAAACTTTGAATTTGACCCTTTTCCCTAGGCTCGAACCTCTACCAGATCCCATGATAATATTGGATAAGCGCAGCAATTACAATCACAAGAATATTACGAGACATGTTACTACAAATGAGGTCAAATTGGCACACGGTAGGAAACAGGATGTTTTAGAAAAAGCATGCTAGTTCACATGATATTCTGGGGTACGAAGAGATTAAATTTGGTTGAGGTTAACCTGAGGTCACATGAGGTCAACAATGGTTTGATCATCCTTGTCCCGAATACTAAAATGAATGCAGAATTCAAAATGCACAAGAATATGTATTACTGTTTACATATTAATAGCTTAAGAAGGGTTTTCAGAATGAAATAAGTCAATTTCGATAGTATTATAGTAGTATCATTTGTAATAATCTTAGAATCTTTTTGATGAATCATTTGTCGGTTATTATTGATTTGGCCCTGAAATTTCTTTACTCATATGTTTTTGCGATAAAAAGGAACGGAAGATGAGTCACTGAATGGCGATGCTTCATCTAAGAAATTTCAAGACTGTTATGTTTACGATATATAATTATGTCACCAAAATACGAAACAGCAGATCGTGCAAAAATATAACAGAATCCTATTCCAAATCAGAGAGATTATTATGATAATGATTCAACAATTTTGGTTTTCATTTGGTTGGTTCTTTTTATCAGAACGGTTCAGTTGCTGTGTGTTCTGGTCTTTGTTGGATGTCTGTATATTCCTAGCGTGGCTTGCCGTAGAACATTGGTTAACAAGCAATTATTTTAGACCGTTACTATTCTAGCAAATTTGACATCAACGTATTTGTGGTCTTGTAGCTGAATCAATTACGCTTAGAAAGTATCTGTATCTACCTTATTCTTTAATGTCTCTGTTATTTCTATTCTTGAGATGATTGTTATTTTTGAGGTAAAAAGGTGAAGTCTCTTAAGAGACAATCGCCATTGGAGTATGACAACCGGTGACTAATTTATGTTTCATTGTTGCATACTTCATTTTAATATTCCTTGCAAATCCAAAGTCCAGTTGTCACATCTCTATCACCACTTTCATCCTAATCATACAGTTCACTGGACAGGGAAATATTTCCCATTGAAGTATTCCCGACCCCCCTCGGCCACACTGGGATTCGAACTCAGACCCCTTGGTGTGTAAGATAGACATGCTAACTACTACACAATCCAAGCAGACTTTCCAATGTTGACCTAACTCTAACTATGGCTCACCTGATTGCAGAAAGAAATTCGATTTCATTTTTCATCATTCATTTCGTTCGTTTTCTAGTTTCTTATTTGTAAACCCATTGGCAATAGGTTATTGATATTTTCTATGGCCAATGCAAAGGTTTCATTTGCCCCGGGCAAGACTTGAAAATCGAACAATGGTTCGTACGCACCATAGTCGGAACTTGGATATTTAAACCCCTGTTGTATTCTAAAGACTCTTTTTCGTTTAGAGTGCGCCCGTAGGCACTTTGGGCCTTCGGTGACCACTTAATATTAACTAAGAGTAATTTAGTATGATACAAGGCCAAATGAGGGTGAGTGTAGAGAGGAATCTGCCACATTTTTAGATGAGAAGGATGTTTCTGCCCTGGAAACTCGACATCATCCCTTATTATCTCGGTTCGAACCCCGACCCATTTGAGGAACAGTGTATATACAACTATATCAGCCATGGGGCAGGTCATTTCACAATAGGTTTCCTCTTACCAATTCAATCCAAATAGAAAGAAAATCTTAGTCGTATGAATCATTACATTGTGCCTTTTCATGTAAATCTGTTCCAAGAAATAAGGATGCAAGTTGAAATCCGAAAACAATACTTCCAATTGTCGTTCAGCTGTTGGAATTCCCGTACAAGTGCCCGGGATAAATTGAAATCTTAGAATCGAACGCAGACTTTGAGAACATATCGTGCAAATAACGTTATTGTTAATGTTGTCTCGGACACAGAATTGTCTTTTTTTCATTTCACCACTTATCTGTTATATTGTTCTGCTAGTTTTTTTTCAAATATAAGGCTCATTGCTCTTCGAGCAGTTTTATTCCGATTGTTATCATTTTTTTTTCTTCCAATGTGATTCTATTTTCTTGATTTCTCGCTCCAGAATTTTTATTTCGTTTTGTTCTTTAAAAGATTTCAAAATTACTTTCATTCTGGACTTTTCTGTTTTTCTTCCTTTTTCACCGAATTGGTTTCAGTTTTTCGATTTATTTTTTCATCTATTCATTTACTACTTGATACATTGTGATGCATTGTGATACAAAAGAAATTCACTAATATATTTGAATTACAATAGATGATTTATTTTCCATTTCATTGAAAGAGTCGATTGTCTCAAATAGTGGGCGGGAGATATTCTTATAAGTAAAATTGTTTTTCTTTTAATAGATGAGTCTATTGTTAAAGAGAGAAAAACAAATAAATCATACTCTTTAATATTATAATAGATACTTTTAATTTCTCTTCCGCGTTCTTCTCTTTTGTAAACGTTTTCATTTTCTTTTCTGGTTCTACTTCGACTGTAACTTCCTTTTCTTCTGTCAGGATTTCTTTTTATTCATCATCTTCTCTTTTTCATCTCTCTTTCCTTTCATATTTCATGTACCTTTTTTTACTGTCTTCTTCTTCTTCTTCTTCTTCTTCTTCTTCTTCTTCTTCTTCTTCTTCTTCATGTTCTTTCGTCCTTCTTAATTCCTCTCTTTCTATTCGCCTCCTCCCCTTTCCTTCTTATTCCTTCCATTTCATCAATTCCCTCCTCTTTTTTGTTTTCTACCTCCTTGTTATCTGCATCATATTTCATTCTTTCATTTTCATCCTTCTATGCCTTTTCTTCTCTTCTTTCTTTCTCCCGACATCCATATTTTTTCTTTTCAATCTTTTTCTTCTCCTCTTCCTGCAACAGTTAGCAAAGACTAATAGCTATCAATTGCAAGATGAAAGCCCTTGTTCATTGCCAGTTATCCACTGCAAGATAAAATCTCTGGCTCACTCACAGAACTGAGTTGCCACGAATCATAATAAAAGCGGACATTTCACTGAGTTAGCCATATAAAAATTGTACTTACAGAATTATGAATAAAAATTCGAACCTTTCACTCTTTTCATTACTCTCTGCCATTTTTTCAATCTTTGAAAACCCTAAAGCCTTGGTAAAATGACCTCGGGTCAATCCATGCCCTCCACTCTTCCACTTGAATTCTTGTAACCAAATATTAGTATTCCTTTCTTCTTTCCTTCTTTTTATATCAGTGTTGTATAAGTATTACCTTCTCAATTATTGTTACTGCGAGATCAAATTGTACGACTTTGTAAAATTACTTCAAATTTATCGCATTAATTATTGAAAGAACAAATATTGAAATTGATCGATTTTCATTATCATCATTGTCAGTCTTTTAACGTCTGAATTTGTCTTATCCATCTCTGTCTGGTATTCTGCCAGCGTCGATTATGCATGAGATGTATAGGAATCCATGCTGTGAGTCACGATGTCCATCAGTTACATTATTATGAATAAACTGTATTCGGGCGTGAGATATGGAAGCCGTCCAGCTCCTTCAAATGTCCTAAGCAACTCTGTCATAAACGTAATTCTTTCATTATCATCATTATCATCATCAGTGTTTTATCGTCCGTCGTAAGACATTAACCTTCCTCGGGGTTCCCAAAACCTCTCTGTTGTTGGCGTCGCTGAGTCAATAATTTCTGACGGCCTCGGTTCTGCATTTGATACCTGGTGTTCTTTTGCTCTCCCTAATAATTTTTGTCAACTGTATTTCCATGTCTATTTCCTATCCCTGTTATTAGTATGTAATTTGTTTCTAAATAAATTTGAATTAAATTGAATTGAGTTGAATATAACGGCAATGACGGATATCTCTTTCATCTCTGTGTTTGGGGTTAATTTCCTATACCATCATTTTATTAATCACTCCTCTCTCTTTTCCCGCCTTTTTTGGCTTCTTGACCTCGTTGACCCTTTGTTTGCTCTAGAAACGTTTTTCCATTTTTATTTATCCAGATTCTTTATCTTTCAATTCTTTATCTTCTTCATTTTCCTCTCCAAATCGTCTATTAGAAACCTTCAACCAAAACTACCATCAACGTATCTCTCTCGTTTTTAAGCTGGCCAGGCTGGTTCACTGGTTGGCTATGTATATATTGTTCGCGCAGGTCGTACCAATAGAGCTAGGGGGATAACAATTTCAATTTTTTACTCCTTATTATGGCTTGTGAAAAAGATTTTTTTAACCCCCTCTCTCTATAAAGGATTTTTTAGTGGGGGTCAGTTTGCAATGTAAGTTTATGTTAAATTAATCCTAGGTGCGTTTCTAGTAGAGTTCATGGCCTTCCTTTAAAAATTCAAAAACTTTACTGATTATGGTTCAACAAAAGGCTTGAAGAATAGTTTGTTCATTGATCACAATTTTTCTCATTTAAAAATAGAATTAACCACTTTCAACACAAAAGACATTCGCTGCAAGACAGTTTCTATTGGGTAACTAACCAGATCTGTTCTGTACACTTTTTTTTAATTACTGGTTCTTTTATCTACATTTTCAGTTTAACACATTCAATGCTTTCATTCGCAACTTTTCGAGACTCCATTTTTCCTCTTTAATAATTTTTCTATTCGTTTCTTTGTTCTCCGTATTTTTTACTTTCTTTTTGTCTTTGCTCCACACAATATCGTCTTCTCAATCTTTGCCTTTTTTGCTCTCTTATTTTAGGTCGGACCATCTTTTTCCTGTCTCGATTTCTCCTCACTTTTTCCTTACATCCTTCTCGCCATTACTAGAGTCGGTCGAAACCCGACGTAACCGGAGGCTTTTTCTAAGAATTCTTTGCAATCGATAATAATCGAAGTTTTTTTTCTCACACTACGAAGTTTTGAAGAACTTTCAGTTTCCGGTTACTCAATTTACTCAGCAATTATAATGTATTCAGTTGTTTCATTTGAAATGTCGTTTTTTTCGAATAGTAAGGCCAAGGATGGTATACAGTAAATATATATTCAAATTATGACCAACTGGAAACAACGATCTTTTTTAAGGACCATCTAATAATGATGTATGATTCCAATGAACATTTTTTAGTCTATTAATTACACATTTTGTTAAAGAATTGATTATTGCATCCACATTATTAAACCTTTTAATACGGGCATGAAGCTCAAAATGCTTATATATATGATAATCTGTGGAAGAAATATCAGGTGAATATGAAAGGTGCAGCAAGACTTCATATCCCGATTCTCCGATCTCAGACGCAATTATCAGTGTCGTGTGGGATCTGGATCTTTGATAAAGCATTTCATTCAGTTTAAGTGGGACTCATTCTCCTAACTTTCCAGCATTTCCTATTGCACCGATATGTCGTGATATATTGGCTGTTGGAGTCGCCAAGGCTCCATAAAGCACTCAAATCGTTTAAGATGGCTGGCCTCTATTTTCCAATTAACACTGGGAACGTGGTTGAAAACTCGTATGTGTTTTTGGTCGCGTATGTTTGTCTGTTTGTGTATTTGTTTGTTCGAAAGTTTTTCAATTACATTTATATATATATGGCTCAAGACTCTCACAATCAAATGAAATTCAATATTGGGGTTGACTGAGGGCTACAAAAAATCGATTAAAATTTGGAATGGATCCATGTTTGATTACTTACCCTACAACCATCATCATCATCATCCTTTTAACGTCCGTCGTTGGACAATGACTTCGCCAAAGATTCAACATACCTGTCTATTATGGGCATTACGTAGTCAGTATTTTCTGAATTTATCTAGCTCGTCACACCATTTCACTTCCTGTCAGCCATAATTTTGCATATGATCACTTGGGATCCACGTTGTGAGTCACAATGTCCAACTGTTGTCTGCTATTTTTGCAAAATGTCCAGCCCATTGCCATTTATGTTTTCTGTTTTTATGATATCTCAGACTCCTGTTCTTTATTCAATATACAGTGCTGTCTTATGATCTCTCCATGTTCACACGGCATGATTCTCAGTTTGAGGGTCCATCGTTTGGTCCAGCCCCTTGCTTCAGCACCATAAGTGACTACCGAGAGGATGCATTGGTTATATACCCTTCATTTTAGGACTAGTTTGATTTTCCCGTTCTTGAAAGTCGAGCCTGCTCAACTAAAAGCTTACCAAACTAGTGTGATTCTTCAGTATTCCTCCTTCTTTTGAGGATTTCATTGCAATACACACTCCTAGTCAGATGTAGTGGTCTACTTTCTCCAGCTCTGTGCTTTCGACATCGTAGTTTGAATTTCGTAATATCGTGGAATTTCCTGTTTGTCCATTGGCTGGGTCTAGAAAATTTTAATGAATTTCGATCTTATTTTAATATTCGTAAAGCGAGATTAACAATAGATGTTTCTTTGTTTTGATAAAGAGTCAATCGATGACTTGATTAAGATTTAGTTTTACCCATTTTCAGCTACTGCCAAAGCTGCTGAATCTATTACCATTAGTGACAGAATGAAGACAATCCAACACACATGATAGCAATATACCTAATCTCGCACTAGATTATGCAATATGTAAATATTATTGGTTATTGTAATGTAACCGACCAAAAGACCAAATAATCTCTTCTGAGGTCGTGTTGAGGCAACCAAGAACTGGAATAGAATAGAAAAATATACTTAGATTACAACGCTTATTCTATTGTCTCTGTCATTGGTTTTGATGGCTGTATCTGTATTAATGGAAAAAAAAATGAATAATGAAACGTTTACAAAGAATTATTTCTTTTTCTCAAAAGTTTTTTCCACCAGATTCTTAGACAAATAAAAGGCGATTGCAAGTGCATGCCCTCACACACACACACACACACACACACACACACACACACATATACACACACACACACACACAGTGGTAAGCAAAAGTGTTCGACCCATTTGAATTTTTTCCTGTCTAGTTGCATCATAAACTGTAATCTGATGGATTAACAAAAAATTCATGCTATGGAAATACATAAAAAGTCCAATACAGTAACATGAACGTTTTGAAAAATCTCGTTTTAGATTTTTTTAAAGAATGAAAAACTGAAAAGTGGTCCGTATTTAAGTATTCGACGTCTTTGCGATGAATTACCAATGAAAGATTAAAAAAGAACAAACTGTGTCGATAAATTAATGAAATCAAATCAATTAATCGGAAAAAAGGAAAATTCAAACTAAGGGTTGAACACTTACGCACAATCCACTTTTCAAATTTTCTTACTTCAAAATATTTCAAAACTAGTTTTTAAATATCACTTCATCAATTTGGATTATTTTTTAAATACCCATTCTCAATACAAGTCGATTATTTTCGCGTACTAGAAGATGATACCAGCTAATTGGAACACAGAGGAATCAGGATAGACGGACGACACCTAAGTAACCTCAGATTTGCTGACAGCATCGTCCTGTTTGCTAAGAACCTTCAAGATCTCCACATAATGTTGGACGAACTGAATGAATCAAACTACAAAGTACGCCTTCACATGTTTGGGACAAAGACTCAACAATTAAAAACGAAAATGCAGAGCTGCAGAAAGTAGACCACTGCATCTACCTCGGAAAACGAATCTCTATGAAACTGTCAAAAGAAGAGAAAATCAACTGAAGAGTCACTCGTTGATGACAAGCAAGCATGAGCAGGATAATCTCATTAGTCCTAAAAAGAGGGGTATACGACCAATGTATCCCCCCGATAGTCACCTATGGAGCTGAAAGATAGAACATAAACAGAATATTGATTCGCAAACTGAGAAGCCTGCAGCGTGCACAGGAAAGAATCGAGCTCTATCTCACACAAGACATTACAGTCTATTAGAGACAAAACAGGAGTCTGAGATACCATATAAAACTATTAGAAAACTCGGAAAGCAATGTGATGCTGGCAGAATACAAGATGGATAGAAAGTATTGGCTCTGCCCGTTGGACAGGTACCTTAATCTCTACAGTGGAACTTCAGCGTTCTTCGAGGGTTATACTTTATCTCTTTCCTGCCGCTCAGATCAATCCTCTCTTTGCTGGGTCCATGAGTCGTTGTCATTTGGAGATGTTGTAGCTCTACTCTCCTTACTTGTATGTTTTCGACTTTGATCATTGTGTTTTGGTCCCCAGCATGTTTGTTGCAAATGGCATTTGATTTACTGATGTTCATGTGAAAACCTCTTTTCTTGCTTTCTCCATTCAGCACGTTAAGTATTATATAGGTAGGTTCTCGGCAAAAAAGAACAATTTCGTCAGTAAATCTGAGGTTACATGGATACTCTCCATCTATTTTGATTCCCAAATCCTACTATACTTACATCTCAGGACATCTTCTCAAGGAAGAGTTGGGATGAGTTAGTATTATCTTATCCTTTTTTTTAGGTTGGAAAGTCTAAGACTCTATCTGTAGCCTGATAAGAGAAGTATCGTGTTGGTAGACACGTTGTAAACCACTAACATATACACAGTTTATGTATTGTTGTATGATAGCATCTATGACTTAAGAGATTTATACTGAGTCGAAGGCTTTTTTGAAGCCATCAAATGCTACAGCTAGTAGAATTCCATATTCTGTTGCTTCCTCCTTTAGTTGATTTCCCGAATGGAGATGACCAGTGATCGAGTAGCATCTTCTGAAGCTGGTCAGTCCCCATGTTTGGTTTTCATCTAGCTTTCCAATGATCCTTTTGGTGATCACTTTGGTAAAAAAAAAGTTTGTAGATGTAGTTTATTTGGCTTGAGTAGGCTTATTGCTCCGTAGTTGTTCAGATATTTAGGGCTCCATTTTTCACATTACAGCATCATAATTGCGATGTTCAAATCTTCTTGGACTTTACTCTATTTGAGGTATAAGTTGAATAGATAAGTTTGTTCCCTATTCATTATTTTCCTTGTTTGTTTTTTTTGTAAGTCAACGGTGATATTATCTGATACCGATGTTTTCCCTTTTTTAGATTATTCGATGGTTGGTTTCACACCCTACAGAGTAATTTTTTAAAAAGCTTTTGAATTGATGACTTGTGGTTTGTATAACTTGTTCCTTATTCTATGTCTTCTGTTTGGAGGAATAAGGGTTATTGTAAAATCCTTGGTTGCATCGGACTATTCGATTTCCATCACATCTTTGGCTTCCATTCTCCTTCAGCACACTTTTTATTAAAGTTCTCCCTGAATTGAGGGCTTTGTTGATGTTTTTGAAACGCCTGCCCTTTTTTTCAAAATTTTTCGACTACTGATGTATCTTCTGTTATCTTCCCTACGTTTATTTTGGTTGGTTCAATTTCTTCTCTTATTGCTGTCTGTAGTTTGAGATGTCTGCGTTCCTCTATGAGATTCTTGGTTCCTTTTTGAGAGTCTATTAATGATTTGTTTCCCTTAAATATATAGACAGCTTCAATTAGAGAGGTTTTTATTTTACTGTTGCTCTCGTTGATGTTGATGTCGTTCTTTCCTAGTCCTGTGTGAAGATCTATCTTTCAGTCTGAGATGGAAGAATTGAATAAGCAGAGTGATTACAGTTCTTTCCTGGAGGTTATTTGAATTTTACATCTTACTATGTCACTTTCTACATTTACTTGATTTAGGACCTGGATATAGTTTGGTTTTGCTACCAGGATGTTGTCGGTTACATTTTTTGATGCTCCTTCAAGTTCATTTTTCTATCGTTTTTTCCCTTGTAAAAAAATCATTCATGATTTTGAATCGTTTAAACTTAATTCGCAATATTTTTGCAAGATTTTGGAGTTCTTACTCTGGCAGTAAATTTGATGGAGATTTAAGATAATTAATTTGTGGTGATGAAAGCAATGAAAAGAATAATTGTTTCAATACAGCTTGAGAGATATTTAACAGATAAGAAGTCTCATATTGGCATTAATTAATAATAGGAACTTTTGGAAAAAATAGTTGAATTTTTCACAGAAATTCAAAAAAGCGAAAAAAAAATGGCCTGGTTGAAAAAAGGTTCGAAGTTGTTATCTGAGATAAGTTTGGTGTGGCACTGGACGAAATGTGGGGATTCAGGTTTCGAGAGTTGCCCTGTGCCAGTTTTGAGCCACCCTCAAGAGTTTCTTAACTAATGTATTGTAATGAGTCGGATACAGGAATTGATGTGTTAGTTTGGACATCAACCAATCGAAGAATCATACTGACCAGTAAGTAGTATCAACCAACCGAAAGAAAAAACAACTATATTTACATTACTCTCTTATGAGAGATTGTTGAAAGAAATTCTTCGTGCCAATTTAGCCTTTAACAGATTCAGCTGATGTAAGTAAATATCCACACATATCTTTCTTTATTATCTTATTTTCCCTTTTCACTTCACTCATATTTCTACCTTTTTCTGCTTCTTGTTTCCTCTTCTTTTCCTCTCTTCGTTCTTTCTGTCATTTTTGTTTCTAATTAGTTGAATGACCATAGCCACGAAGAGTTCTTCCTTTTTCATATGTGCATGAAATTGAGTTTTTGCTTCTGTATCCCAGCGTTTCTGGCCATACTGTTTTGTCTACAGGTTTAAAAATTAGCGCCAGGACTCCACGAACCCTTTTAAACGTTCTGTATTTGGAAATAAAAAAGAAGCTTTTTGAACCCTTTTGGGGCTTATTTTGAGAGGCTTAGTTCATTAATGAAATTTATATTCTGGAGAATATAGATGTTTCTAGATAAGAATATTAAAAAAAAATCTTTTTTAGTTGTTATACAGTGGAAAACGCCTATGATCTCATGAATAGAATTTATTCTCACCATATTTATTCTTTGATTGAATCTTTTCCTCAAATGTTGCGCTACAGTTGTTTCGTTATTGACTGTAATTGCAAGTTTTTTCTTTCTTCATGATCTCTCTTTCTTTTTTCCTTTTACTCTTATTGATTTCCCTTCCGTCCTTCGTTAATCTTATATTTCTTTCTTTTTCCTCTTTTTATCTGTTCTATCTTCTTTCCTTCTTTCTTTTTTTTCTTTCTGATTTAATTTTCTTTCCCCCGTGGATATCACTTGACTCATCTCTCATCTCCATTTGACAGATCCGTTTCAACCGTTCCCATTACACTGAACCCTGCACTCATAAATCACCCTCGCATCTGAGTAAATGTTTTCGCTTCTTGCGAGCAAGGCCGCCTTTCTGTCTACGATTAATGCAATTTACAACGTGTAAATATATTGCTCCTCTCTCAGATATACCGTTATTAATGTCAGCTTTAGTATCTGTTGTCTGCCGAGTGCTTTTTCACATTTTAATTTATGTTAACTCTTTAGTAAATCTTACGCTCAGTTTTTCTTACTTTTGGGGCTTCACTCGGCCCGACACACTTTTATTTCAACTTTGTTCATTGTGCGATTACATACCAGTTGATTTATTCCACCATTTCATGGCTTTTATAGTTACCTTTCTTCTCTCATTATCTCATTTGTTAAGACAATGATTGACGCCCGGGAGGTCGGATGACCCATTTCAGAATTCGAAGCAACTTCTTACAAACTACTCGACAAATAGCAACTCGAAATTACAATTCAATCTTTTTTTCACATTCATTATATTTGTTTCGAAGTTTTAAGTATTCATATAATCTTACTAAAAAGTACTTTTTCCATGAAAACTGCTATGTTTGTGAACTAAAGTAATTCTTGGCCGAAAACCGTCGCAACAATTCCAATTACTATTTATTATCATGAAGACATATCTATTTGTTATTCAGATGATAGAATGCCTGCCATTAACTGATACAAAAATAAGTTTATACTGAATCTTTATTAGCTTTTCAAAGACGAAAGCTACATTTAATTTGCAAAGCAATTGTAGACAAGTATTAACTCAAAAGCTTACTCCGATTAATTTTGTACCCTCGAATGTTATCATCCTTTTCAATTCATCAGGAGTACGTTGAACTCTGAGTTAAAAATAATAATTTTATGTAAAGTAGCTGAAAAAAAAACAAAAAAAAAAAAAACGACCCGGGGGACAATCCCCACCTTATGGAACCCATGGCTTTATAACATAAAATATTCGAGAGTAGGCTCCATCTACCACAGGATAAATTTGGATGGGTATTCTCAGCTAGTGCAAATATTACTAAACATCATGAAAGAGAAAAAGTTGAATTAAACCCTGGACCTTGCGAGATAATTGATGAATGTTTGTCGCATTGAGATGACGAGCAGACCCATCATTATTGGAACAATCATGGAAAGCCTTGCAACACAGGGAGAATTGAAACAACCTCAACATGAGGATAAGTAAACATCAGCTGGATTACCGAGGAGAAAACTGGAATATTTGGGAACTTGCTGTCACTTGACCTCTAAGGCTGTGGAAACTATCGAGTCAATAGTCGTAGTCTCTTAGAGACAACCGAAATCCAAACATAATAACAATTTGGAAAGATTATGTTATTTGAAACAAAATGGATTTGAAGTTGTTTTGAAAAAGCTGAAAAAAAACAGACGATCCTATTTTCAAAACAAAATGAACGATCGATCATACGATTAAATTCAATGAAAAGAATCTTTGCTATAAACAAAAGATGTCTATGTATTGTCAAACAACAGAAACGAGCAAAAAAGCCTCAAAAAATTATCGAAAAATTACTACAAGAAATATTTGATATAACACACGCACGCATATAATATAACACAGTTTATAATATATATATATATATATATATATATATATATATATATATATATTATATATATATAATATATATATATATATATATACATATATATATATATATATATATATATATATATATATATATATAAATATATATATATAAGGGGAGACAAGAGAGATAGAGACAGAGAGGGAGATGGACAGAGATAGAGACAGTGAGAGAGAAAGAGTCACACACAAACGCGAACACACATATATAATACTACATTGAATGTTTTTAGATAAATGCTTTCGGAGAATTATAAGAAGGTATAAAAATTGAACAGGTTTTCTACAAGTCGGAGCATCCATCCAATTGATAGCCACACCGATACTTCTGTATTAGGTGTTAACGAAAGGGAATTAAAAGAAATGATTCAGTCAGTTTTTGAACGTTGAGCTTACTCTACCGAAGGCTTGCCATCCTTGTGTGATTCTTTGCTTGATTTCTTCTTCTTTTGTGTCGGATGATTGATGACTGATAATGATGATGATGATGATGATGATGATTATTCAGTCCGTCTACCTGTCAAGTCATGGAGCATTTCACGCGTCTGTCTGGATATTTGTGTGTGTGTGTGTGTGTGTGGTTCCGTCTGTTTCTCTCTCTCCCCCTCTCCCCCCCTCTATATATATATATATTATAGCTGCAATATATCATTTTCAAACTCTGTTCGAAATGATCTCCCGTTGAATGTATGATCTAGCCAAGACAACGTAAAATAGAATAAACAATTAAAGAGGATTGGGCTGCTGCAGGAATCAAACCTGCAACCAATAGGGTAGTAGCTTCAGCGTAGCGTTGCTCTTACCATTGAACTAAACAGGTGTCGGTAATGCAAAATGCTCAAATAACAGCTTTAACTCAAAATTCTCATTTTGTTCATTCACTGTCTAAATCTTCTCAATTTGTTTCTATCAACACGGAAAATACATTTCTTTCATATTATGTATTTTCGTAGCAAATTTTCTCAAATGCATCTTCCATATAATATGATAAGGGGTATTTTTTTCAAACTTTTCTTGTTTTCGTACAATAAAATTATATCTAAACATACATGAACCACAAAACAACAATACTCCGAATCGCAAAATATTTGTTGATAATAGCCAAATACTATAGGAAACCAACTGCATCACCGGATTGGAAATAATAGAAGCACTTAAAATAAAGTAATCAAGTCCCAAATTTAACATTATACTTTTAGTCGAGGTACTGGTACATTAAATGCATTTGATAATTAGTTGAAGGATCGTTCATTAACTATTCAATTAATCAATGGTTTAATTACATGGAAATATGTGACATATTAAAGAGGTCTAAACGAAAAAAAAATCGATGAAAAGATCCAACACATAGAAAATTCTGTTATGCTAGTTTCAATATATATATATATATATATATATATATATATATATATATATATATATATATGTATATATATATATGTATATATATATGTATATATATATATATTTTGAATAAATAATGATGTAAATACGATTTTATTATATGTATACGTGTGCATGCGTGTGTGTGAATTCAAATATACTGAAGCAGTTTCAGATATTGTAATTAATATCAAGTTTGTGGAGAGTGCTATCTTATACACTTTGATGGCATTATTCGTTTATAATTGAGAACAAGATACAGGGGCATTTTTTAATCCGAGAAGATATCGATTTGGTAAATCTAACATTCTTTATTCATTTATTCCGATGTTATCAGACACTTGATATGCACCAACTCAGAAGTTTTTTTTCTCATATGTTATTAAGTGCCATGACACAGGGCCCTCATAGAAATTCTATTCGATCCGTGTTTCATCATCATCATCATCATCATCATCATCATCAGTCGTTTATCGTCTGTCGTTAGACATAGATTTTCCCCAGGGTTCACCTCGCCTCTTCATCGTAGACTTCGCTGAGGCCATATTTTCTGAACCTGTCCCGTTCATATTCTGCCAGTCTCAGTTTTGCTTTTCATCTCTAGGGATCCATGTTTTTAGCCATGATGTCTTCCAGTTGTCTGTCATTCTTGCAACGTGTCTAGCCCATTGCCGTTTGAGATTCTAATAGATTCTATGATGCCTTGGACTCCTATTCCTCCCTAACACACAGTGCTTGTCTTGTGGTCTCTCCATGAGATGTTGAGCTTGATTCTCGTATGCATGTTGCATGGTTCTCAGTTAGCAGGTTAGTCTCTTGGTTAGCTCCCATGTTTCATTTTCGTAGGCACAATCAGGAGGGTGCTTTGGTTACGTACTCTTCTTTTTAGGACTTTTGGGATCTTTTTGATCTTGAAGGTTGATATTACTTTGCCGAAGGCTTTCGATCCTTGACTGATTCTCCACTTGATTTCTTCTTCTTTTAAAAATCTCATAGAGATTCATTGTCCTAGGTAGTGGTCTATTTTGTCCATCTTTGCGCTTAAGAATTTCCATTTTAGCCCTGAAGCCGTTTGGCGTCTGCAGGCACTTTTCCAGGGATGGGTAACAGGATATATTATCCAGGAAAAATAGGCAAAATAAGATATCTGGATGATTGTCGTCAAGTACGGGACTTGCAGTTCCTAAAGGTATAAGTCATCTCAAGATGTCAGTGTTCATGGTGACACCATTATCACCGGCCATAATTCCAGCTTTCTAAACTCCTCAGCTAGAGCGCCTGACCCTAGGGAGAGGGTGGCAAACGCCCCATATTCCTCCAGCCCACTGGACGCCCATATAGGAATGTTTTCCATGGTTAAACTTGAACAATCTTTGACACTTAAGTCATCCAATGACACATGAAATTTTTTACGGGGCCCAGAAGGAAAAAAAATCCCCTGTGGAGTTTGTTAGATTTTGAATAGATATTTTGACAAGAAGGACAAGAACTGAAAACTATTCGGATATCAACTTTACTGAAATCTAATAATATACTCTAAGGCAACAGGTTTAGACACATGCAAAATAGAAATATTGATTAGTATACACAGCCAAGATACACTAATTATATGTCATTTCTAAATTTCAGTTTTGTATACTTTTACTCTAAGATTGTCTTTCATCTCTTAGTATTTACCGTTCAGACACTGTCTCTCTAACGATTGTCTGTTTCTCATAATTGAAAATTATAGGTTGCGTAAAGGAAGCAGTTTTTTTTCTCTTACTATAGCTGTTAATAATCGAAAGTAACAATTCTTCCTTTCATCATACAAAAAACAACAAAGTACAGCAGAGAACTAATTACCTCAACACTCGAACGTCAACAAAAGCGATGTTATGAACTGATGAAAAGCTTTGCTGTTTGCCTCCATTTATATTTCACCCACAATTCAGAAAGTAAACACAAAAGTGTCAGAATGACGTTGGAAGTAAAGCATTTCCGGTTTCGTCTTCTCTAACAAGCCTCACAAATAGCCTTCCTGACCGACCAGCCAAGTAAACTGCAAGTTCTTTCCTCTTTGAGTGTCTGCGTATCTATGGACGTACGTGGGTGTCCGGACACTCCAGATAACATTTCTGGGGTTACAGCCATGAATATTTGCATGAGTACACCCTTGGCACTATCCTAAAACATTTTTTCTCATCTTCAAGCTTGCTTCAAACAAACAATGCTCAAATCTTTTGCTGGTATTTTTAAATATATCTTTTTACAAAAGATCTATTTTCAGATAATTCGAAATAATTGGTTAGATAAGATTATCATTTCTCTTAAGAGAGCTGAGTTCAAACCCTGGCTGAGACAGTTTGCGTTGATTTTGCTCTAGTGCACCGGGAAGAGGTATATTTCCACTTCTACTGAAGTGAGTGACGCCACTCTGGGTGCTTGTCGCCTCTAAGTATATTTTTACATATTGCTAAACGGAGCCGAGACAGAGAAAAAAGTATTGATATGCGGAATCGGACAGGGGCGCCTGAAGTCGTAGCCAGCGTTAGGGCACTACCTAATTTTCGTTTTCAAACCAAAGAATGACCATTGAGTACTTAGTCTTGAAGCAACGGTTATCAAGCTTATCCCTCTGATCATAAATGAGTTCGATACTGACTGGCTGTTCTATAACAATCTCATGCCAGACGAAGACATATATATGGGTTCCTCCTATGCAGGAATGGTTATAAAGTGAGTCTTGAAGCTAATTACTACTGCAATGAGTTTGTCCAGTGGCTCTGCATACACGCTTTTAGGCCAGAAAAAGAAAAAGACCTTCATCATGTAGCAATGGTTAACAGGCTAGTTTTGCAGGCCATTACTATTTTAGCGAATTCGATCTTTGCATCGTGCTTCACCAAGCTCCGTGAATAGTTTGCTTGTGCCGAGATTTTGCCATATGGATGATCAATAATTCTCACAAGACATTACCAAAGTAGCGAGTTCGACCCTCACTCACGGATATAATGTTAGACTGAACTAAGCTCAGCAAATATGGACAGCTCGTCAAGTAATAATGGTTAGCAAACTAGTCTCTCAGATCATGACTGTTGCATCGAGATCGAGCCTCACTGGTCACCCATCAAGTTCGTACGCCTCACTAAGCTGAATTATTATCAATATGGCACCTAAAAAATGTTCAGCAAAATCAGACTCGCATGTATCGTGAGTTCTTGCTCTCAATCACTTATTCATGGCAAGGCGATTTAGTTAAATACATTATCATTAAGTTTCGCCTATTCTATTGAGGAACCAAGCAAGGCTGGAACTCAATATACTTTCTTGACAATAGGCCCTATAGGCAGATATTACTGAAGCTTAGTTAGTCTGGCAACCAGTCCTAATCATTTACGTTCAAACTAATTACACTTGCAATAGTCTATATCTTCTTGAACAAAAAGTCATTGCAAGCAAATTGAAAAGTGAAGTAAATGAAAAAAATCTACGGAATGGAAATTAGAGTTTGCTACAAGGATATTGAAAACTATTGCGGAAAAGTTAAAAATAAAGCGAGCAAATTCAAAAATACAGCAAGCAAATTAAAAACTACGACAAAGAAACTGGATCGATGAAGGTGAATAATCGAATTATTACTGATACAGCTGCAAATGCAATTTGTTGAAACTTAAATATTTATAAAACTCACGGGTCTTTTTTGTTGGTCCCCACAAACAACTAACGCCCATGATTGTCAGTAAGATCCCTTTAATAGATGAAATTGATTTTTGCAGCATTAACCATAGAGGTTTATAATGTCAAAGTTTGAAATCGAAAAAATAGCCACGTACAGTAAAGTATTTCGGGGATTTTAGGGCTTTCTCCCCATCAAACCAAAATTCACTTCATAAATTTAAGTTTATTTTGTTAGTAACCCTCTGTTCACTAACGTATAGTTTGGGGTTAGAGACTAACAATAAAGACCTGTATTTTGGGTACTTTTTTGTCAAGAAGAAAATTCAGTGCGAAGGCACACTTCCAAATTATGGGTGTGTGCTTTTGAGGGGTACTAAAGAGAATGAAGAACGAATTTTATTAAAAAACATGTTCCAATTGATTCAATCAAAGAATTAACATTTGCAGCGATTCAATCATTATCAGAAATTATTTGATTATTCATGATCTGATTTTCTTGTATTTTTCACTTCGTGCATTTCATTTTTTAATCCCCTCGTTCGAGTTTTAAATTTTCTCGCAGTAGTTTTCAATTTTTGTTGCAGGCTTTAATTTGCATGCAGTAGTTTCGTTTTACTCCCTTTATCCTTTGATTTGCTTGCTGCATTTTAAAAAACTTGCTCGGGAATAGTATAGTTTGCTGATGTGCAGGTTGCATGGGGCCTCCAGCAGTGATTCAAACATGGCCCCCAATCAAAATCTAAGTAAACAAAAATCCTATTGAATTGAATTGGATTTATATTGAATTTCATCCACATAAATATTACAATTACATCGTTTACAAATTTTTCTCGTGACAATTTTTTTCTGTTTACTAATTACAGGGTCTGGCTAAATATTGAGGGCTGAGGCTTCGGCTTACCCAGAACTACCTCGATCTGGCACTACTAATGTGAACCATCACAATCGCAATAACCGAGTCCTTTTCATATCTTGAACAAGATTCTTTTGGCAAAACGGTGCACCACTAAGATCTGTCAGCTCCTCTTCGTCTTTTTTCAAATAGATTTCAGGCCGTGGGCGAGATTAGGGAGAAAGTGATGAGACTACTGATAGCGATTCCGAAAGAGGACTGATTTGAATAGAGTAACAGAAGTTGGGATAAGAAGATGAAGTCCCAACTAGGCTACTTTGGAGCATATTTTTTCTACAATATCCAAAAGCATGGTTCTTATGAGACAGATTGCGTGAAAAGCCAGGATTTTGAATGCCGATTTTCTATGTTGGCAATTGCTCCATAATTGGAAGGCTACCATAACACGATTTTCTTAGTCCTTCATAACCCTCCTCAGTTGGCGTTGTGCCATACTGCACTGAACAATAAATATCAAAAAGGGCCTCGCTTACTAAAAACTCGCTAGACAACACCGATTCTTTACTGAAGAAGCTCCAAATCTCACCTCTTGTAATAAATATGATTATCTGAGATCAACACAATGATGCGAGTTGCTCTTCCCGTGGGTCTTGAAATCTTGTTATGCATTAAGAAGAGAATCAATGAATTCTATTTACTGTTGAACTACTGCCAACAGAAATAACATATTCATCATCCAATTAGAAAAAAAATACCGAAAATAAAAAAGAGAATAAGAGAAAGGAGATTTTGATAGGGGACGTCTTCCCTTCTATTGTTCAATGAACCCTCGATATTCGCGGGCTTTCTATTCGCTGTCAGAATAATTTGTGGTACAGTCTTGAATAATTTAATGGAATACGCTGTGCAGTATAAACAGAATGTAAAAAGTTTCGGGATGTCTGGGGAATCGTAAATGCATCGTGATAATATCTGTTCGTTAATTTATTTACGCATACAATGAAAACTTTGTTCAGGTGAGGATTAAACACTCGCGAATCGATAAGTCAAACGGTATATTAAACATCATTTTTCTCAAATGCAATGTGCTATAAACAAATTCGTTTTTTAGTAGATGAAAGTATCATAAATCATGATAAGAATATTTATTCCGTCTTTATTCTTCTATCTAACTTTATTCATTCTTTTGTCTCTTTGTATCACTACTTTTCTGAGACTGTATCATCTTTTTTGAAAATGAAACAAAAATATCATGATGAATGTAGAAAAATTTGGGAAAAATGTGGTTACCCAAAATTTATGGCTTCCATTAATCAACTGTATGTATTTCTTGCCAGTATACAACAAACACTTTTTTCTTATAAAACGTATTGCAGTGATTGAATATATCTTTCAAGTTCAATTTTGCTTATGACTACAAGAAAATAGTCGCAAGAAAAAGAATAGATACTCTTGCATTTTCATAGAGGATTTCAAGCAGATCAAGGCTGTGTTTACGTTTCAGACTAAAAAAAAAGCGAGTTTTAAAAATTAAATTTATTTACTTTATGATTTACGGCATCAATTTTTTTTTATTCATAATTTAAAATTTGTGAATGCTCAAGTGTTTGTTCAATGTTTATGGTACAAAATTTTTGGGGGGTAAGAAAGGTAATCGAAGATTATTCGCAGCCCCCTAGCTCCTGTGATAATCAAAGGATAACTGTATCAACCAGAATACTGAGATTGATCAAAAGCAATTTTCAGACATGCTTCATGCTATCAATTAAACATTATGAGATGAACAGATTCTTGGCAAAATTGTATTCAATCTCTGTCAGACTTATACAAATTAGTAGATAGATTGTGAAGGAGACAAAGGACTAGACAGGGAAAAAGATATTCGTAAAAAGATAGTAGCAGCTGTTTAGGGGTTTGTCATTGGACAATAAACATCCCCAGGGTCGCGGATCCAGTGTTTTCCGAACTTGTTCAGATCAACTTTTCTTATTTTTTTAATAGCCACATATTCTCATGTATACTTTACTGATCCAGATTGTGAGTCATGATATCCAGAGATTTTTTAAACATTCTCTCAATTGCCATCCGACATTTATAATTGATTCTGTGCTATGTTATTTTTCTAATATACTGTGTAGTCTTGTGATCTCTCTGTGTGATGTGGAGCTTGTTCCCCCATGATCACTGTACACGTTGCATGGTTCTCAGTTTGAGGGTCAGTTTTTGGTTAGGTTTCATGTTGCAACTCCATAGGTGACTCCCAGGAGGATGCATAGTTCTATACCCTTCTTTTTGGGGACAAATGTGATTATCTTGTTCTTGTTTTTGAATGTTGAGCTGGTTCTAATGAAAATACGCCGAATCTACGCCTAATTATTTTTTGCCAAGGATTTTATGGAGATTTATTGTCCCAAGTAGATGTAGTGGTCTACTTTCTACAGCTCTGTGTTATCGATTTTCTTCTTTGTGGCCTCAACAGGTCTGTTGTACCTGACATCTGTTTTGCTGAAGTTCATGTGGAGACCAACTTTGTAGCTTTTTTCAATCAGATCATCTTCCATTGTTTGGAGATCATGAAAGTTGTCAGCAAAAAAAAAAGATGATGGCGTCAGCAGAACTGAGGTTACTTATGTATTTGCTGTCTAATCTCTTAGCTTTATTTTTCTAGTCTAGACCACTAGTGATCATTTGAGTAGAGGTTTGTAGATGTATTTGGGAAAGCTTATTGGTCTGCACTTTCGGATCCAATTTTTTCATATGATAGTATACTGATTGTAATATTTGATTCATATTGTATAGAATGGCTGGTTTGCTAGTGATGCCGTTACTAAATTTTTGGAGTAGGTCGATGGTGATGTTATCTGTCTACATGCCTTTGATTGCTTATGTTTTGCTTCATCTTCGACTGGGAAAGCATCGGGAACTCCTCAAAGTGGTTACTCATGCTTTGTATATTTCATTAATTATTGTCCCTTGTTGTCCCTTTTCGTTACTAAGTCTTCATTTTTCTTGAGAACACTAATTATTTCCACTTTTCCTGTACTGACATTTTTGTTATTACCTTTCAAAATTCTACTTTTTTCGAGTATTTTTCCAATGTCTGCCATCGTTATCATCTTCTATCTTCTCGCCATTTCTTTTGGATGGTTTTAATTAGTTCAGTGGTTTTGATCTTTTCTCTTGATGTTTTCATCAGCTTTTTTGTGTTTTTTTTCCATGATATTTCTTGTTCGCTCTTCACCTTCGACATATTTGCGACTTCAATTCGAGAGATTGTCGTTTTGTTGTTGAGCTCGTTGGTGTTCTCACCTGGTTCGATGAGAATTTCATATCTGTTATTTCTTCCGAGTTTGAACGATCGAGTAAGCTCTATTTGTACGTTGTGCTTACAGTTTGGTGCAGAACATTTTTCCTGCGTTCTTTCTAGGTATTAATTTGAATTTTACAGACTGTCTACCAGTGGTCTCGATTCCTTGTAGAATCGATTTTGAATTTAAATATCTTTTAATGAATTGCTTTTGTCTGCTAACTTGTTGTCGATTCTCTTCTTGGTTTTATGATTGAGGCTCTTCCTAGTCCTTCTTTTTGGTTTCTTCTCAAAAATGGTGTTCATTATTCTGAATCCACTTGTTGTTGCAAAATTAAAATAAACTAAATATCTTCACCTCTTTTGCTCTGTATATGGTATCCAAAATTGTCGATGCTACTTTCATTACCTTGCTTCATCAAGCGTTGTAGTCTTTCATAATGACGTCAATTTTTGATATCATGGAGTATGGGGGTAGTCGTAAAGGTTATCTATCACGTCCTTGATGGAATATTTTAAGTAAGCAAAATTCATCCGGTCTGAGAGTATTCATTTCCCGAATGCGTATCTTTTCCATTGTGGAACAGGTGGAGATGTGAAGTTATATTGCTTCTGCTAAACCTTATTGCAGACAGCTGATATGTTTGAAGAAGATTAGATTTAATGAAAATACCCATTTCTCCATGATCAATGCTCAGCGACTGTCTTATACATAGGGCATCATTGAACCCTCAAAGCAACGTTTAGGGAGCCCAGTCCTTAACTTCACCTTTGTGAAGCTTTGTGCGGATCCAACAAGCTGCTTTTATTCCAAATTTGAATTTGTGCAGTAAACAAGCTCTCACCATCAACTTATGGGCTGTGGTGTTGATATCATTCCTTACTCTTGCGGATATGCTTTTCTGGAAGCTATCTGATTGTAATTGATGTACGCAGGCTTCATGATGCTGACACTGCTCACGGAATGCTGCCATTTGAAGAATCATTTAGTTTGATAAGAAAAAAGAGCACATTGGAAACTACACATTAAAAACTTTTTTTTGCTGTCAGATTGTAGCTTTGATAAGGCCTGAGTCAACCATCGTGGAGTTAAGTAATGTAGTGTTCGACTCTTCCAAATATCAATGGAAGAAAGATTCATGAGGCATAAAATCGTCTCGCCAACATTTATCTAATTAGAAATAAGATTTACCGAACGATGTCTAGAGAGTTCTGTAAGATTCAACATTTTATGAGGCTGATTTAATTACACTCTAGCCTGAAGTCCAATGGAATAACATTTTAACGAGATGATATCTTTGAGAAAGAGCAGACATCACCGATTCATAAACTCACGTCGGTGATTAGAGCACTGGTAAGAACCCCATATATATATATATGAAAGCTCTTACTTCGTATATATATATATATATATATATATATATATATATATATATATATATATATATATATATATATATGCGTATGTGTGTGTATGTGTGTTCAAGTGCGTATATAAAAGCATGTAAAAGCATGAAATAAATTTGTTGTGTGGATTCAATAAGTAATAATCTCTCTCTCTCTCTCTCTCTCTCTCTTTATGTATATATATGTATATATATATATATGAAATAAATTTGTCCCGGTTTTTTCGTTATCATGCATCCAAAGATTACCAGCATGGTCATAATCACGAGTATTTATCTAGATTCAATTGCTGTGAGTCATTTCGTCACTGCGATGCTGTTTCTGCGAATGCATGTGGGTAAGCTAAGTATATATAAAAATACGTATATATATATATATATATATATATATATATATATATATATATATATATATATATATATATATATATATATGTATATATATAGGGAAAGATAATGAATTCAGTGGCGTTGGATTCAAGGTCAATAATAAGATTGCAGGCAGCCTAATAAGTTTTGACCGCATAGCGTGGATAATAAATTAAACACAAGACCATAAGTAATCCTGGTTACACATCCGCCAACAATTGAAAGTTCTGATAAAGAAATCAGTTAAGCATTGGATCAGGAGGAGATAAATTAGAAACTCACGGGAGAATTTACGGCTGGGGTAGGGAAAAAGAGAGGGGGGGAATGGAGTGTAAAATAATTTAAGGACAGAGAAAAGCGAGAGTATATTTCTCAAAGACATACAGAATAGTGATAGCAGACATTTTTTTAACAGGGAAATCACAAATTACCCCTTGAAGGCATAGATATATATGGCTTTGTTATTTTGAGACAGGTTGAGCGTGTCTGGATTATTATAATATAATCCTCTACTTTCTCGATCCACTTTAGTTAGTGGTGAATATTGATGACATCCGTTACAAGCAAAATGATATATCGTTGCATACACACACACACACACACACACGAGCCCCCTATATATATATATATATATATATATATATATATATATATATATATATATATGTATATATATATATATATATATATATAAACGTATATATATACAAACATATATATATAAATATATATATGGAAGTGATAGTCATGCACATACATACATACATACATACACAATGGTATTTTTCAATTATGATGATATTCTACTCATGCTTAATTATTCTTGCTGAATAAGAAGAATGAAAAGAAGGATCGGTTCTCTCTTTTTAAAATATCCCATTCAAACATTGTAAACATGAACGCTGGGGAAGAGATATGAGATAATTAATTGCCATTTAAATCTCGTAGTAAATGGTGCTGAAAACTGAAGCAGGTAATTATTTCTATTTCGTTGGAATATTTAGAAGATGAAATGCTGCTTCATATTATGAGTTGGAAATGGTAGATATAGTGAGAAGCAGTCAGAATGGGCTGTGGAAGAAAGACAGGTGGAATGATTAAGAGAGAGAGAGAGATAAAATAATAACTACAGAGAGAGATGGAATGATGATTAAAAAGAGAAAGAGAGGCTGACAGAATGATAATTACACAGAGAGAGAGAGAGAGAGAGAGAGAGAGAGAGAGAGAGAGAGAGAGAGAGAGAGAGAGAGAGAGAAAGAGACAGGTTGATATAATGAAAAAAGTCAGGATTATAAGCTGAGGAAAAAATAGTCGAAATTGAAGAAAGAAAACGAGAACGAAAAAAAACGAGAAGAAAATGAAGAAAGAAAAATGAACGGAATGAATGAGAATAAAAATAGGCAAAATAGAAACAAAATACAAAATGCGAGAGGTAAAGAAAGAAGAAAAGAAAAAAGAATGAAAATTAAAATAGGTCTGGGTAGTCACTTAATGGAAAACGACACCAGACCAGCAGCAAGATGGATGAATAAAATAAACATGGAAACGAGCATTCCAATAGAAAAAATGATTCACCATCACACACATATATTTTGTAGGGGATGATCAATTGAAAAGTTGGATGTAGGACGGATCAATGAATAAATTAACACCTAGCCTTTGCTGAATAACTAAAAAGTCGGAATGTTCAGATAAAAATGGTACAATATAGGGACCAATATATCATGAACTTACATTGCTAATTGGATCCTCAACTAGAGAAGATTCCTACTGGTGAAGAATTTGCCTAGAAAGTAAAAATTGAAGACCTTTTTACTAAAAATAATTATGGAGTAAATGTTGAACTTTTCAGCCCTCTTGCCCCTTTGGTGCAGCCTGTACACGTGATACATATACAAATGATCACAACCATTCATTGCAAGTATTTGGAGGACTGCTTAGAGAGCACGCTATCAAGTGTCTCTCCTGAAGCAGCTGGTGCAGGAGAGAGAGAGAGAGTACACTTTGAACCTAGATGCTCTGTTAATCGGCGTCGGAGAGGTTGAAACGACCTCAAAAGAATCTTCTTGTTATGTACAGCACATTGTATTCCCAGAGGGTCACCCATCCGGATGATGACCAGCTTCGACGTCATTACTCTCTCGAGATCCGATGTATCCAACCTGATCTGGCTGTGCATGCATACATACATACATATCTAGCCAGACCAATTGAAAAACTGAAGATACTTATTTCTGTAGTTTTGGTGACGGTTTTGCTTGAGGGTTTGTCATAGTAAACAGGGATAGAAAGAAAGAAAGAAAGAGGGAAGAAAGATGAAAGAGAAACAATGATAAAAGGAAGGTAAAAGAGATGGCGATGAAAGAGAAAAGAAGTACAAGAAAGATAAAAGGGCAAAAGATGGCTATGAATGAGAGAAAAGATGTGCAAGAAAGATAAAAGAAGATATGGTAACGAACGAAAAGTGCAATAAAAACAATGAATTGAAGAATATGCGTCATAATCCCTTTCTCGTGGATTACGGATATTCTTGAGCAATAAACAAAAAAGCCACAAACCAACAAACACACATTTTATGATTGTAAAGAAAAGCAATAAAAAGAGCAGATGGTCCTGTAATAATCTTCCTTCATCTTTGAGGCTTTTTACTGATTTTTGAACGTTTCCTCCTGCATTCTTTCTCTCACGGAAAATAAATAACACGGATTCATCTGTTCGTTGGAAACTTTTCTGGGTTTCCTGTAAATACATTAGGATCATGTTCTTCTCCACAACTTGCATTCTATTCTAGTGTACAATTGAGATAAATCTATAATCGACTTATTGGAAGGTTGACTATTGGGGTAATAGTTTTCTTTTTCATCCAAGCGCTTCGACAATGATGGGTGAGATTGTAATCTTCACGATCATTTTTTTCTCTGACAAGTTCTTGATATGAATCCCTCTTTGAATCTCCTCTCAGTTTCACTATGTGGTATATCAGAACCGCATTTTTCGATATCTGACGATTTTGGGGGGATTGGGTAGGGGTGGGGGTCATCATGATCTTCGTTGGCTGGGCAGATGAGGTAAAAGAACAAAGATATCACGGACCCATCATTTTTGCGGTCAATCATTGTAGCATGCAAGGACATTTGTTGTGAAATGAGCATTAAGTATCAGCCGAAATTCGAACTTGAATCGCCGATTTTCGCAACCATTACGCAGTTCCAACCGTACAATGTCGATGATTTACTTGCATGAAAGAGATCTTTTTAGATAAGAATTAACTTTCAAAAACAATCGGTGCAGCCCTGATCTTTTTATCTTGAATTGTGGATAGAAACTTTCTAGAATATGACCGATGGAAGCAATAGGCGAAAAAAGAAAGAAAAAAATTAGGTGTTCTGTTGGAAGATTACCAGATAAAAAATACGAGGTCTATCTGGAAAGTATCAAGCCATTTTAAATATCTCGAGAACTGGTTGTGCAGTCTTGATGTAACTCAGCAAACAATCAGAGGGAACCTTACTGTTCATTATCAATAGGCTTGATACTTTCTGAACAGACTTTGTGCCTTTAAAGAAGATCGCAGAACGAAGTCATACTATCAGGACAGGTTTGTTGGTTCTTCTAATTGAAGTCTCTCAACAAGGTCGCAAGAGGAACCCTGCAATAAAAACAACAGAAATGATAAGATGATTGCCTAAATAAAGTGTAGAATACATATCTTTTAAAATTCGGCCGTTGATGTTCTAAGAATATAATATTGGATGATTGAATTTATGTTCAAGTATCAACGGAGACTTCTTAACAACTTCCGGTGTTTTCTCTGTTCCTTCGAACATTCACTCCAAGAGGTTTCCCAGTGGTTGTTACAAGTTTAGGAACTTTAAAATGGACCTGCATGTAATTGATGGAAATTGGCAAATTTGTACTAGAATATGTGGGATGAAACTGTTCCAGAATCAAACCAGATCATTAAACCGACTCTGACACAGTTGCCAATTTAGTTGTGATTTTTCAATTTTTTTTTCGATTCTTGAAGCCATTTTCAAATCCGAAAAGATTTTTAAAAAATCTCAATTGGCAATTCTGGAATTTGAAACATTACAAACAAAATTCAAAAAAAGTAACAACATCCAATTATTGGAAGCACTGGACTCACAAATTCGAGGAAAAAAAACGACAATAAAAAACAAACAAAGCAAACTCATCTTAAAAGGAAACCCTTCACCCTGTACACCCTGGACCTACAGACTCCTGCAGTATCCACTAGGTAACTCATAAATTTTACGCTTACAAAAAATTATTTTCTACAATCTTGAATTGTAGACGGAAACCTCTGTGAACATGACTGATGAAAGCAATTTGCAAGAAAGAAAAGATCTGAATTCAACTACTTTACTAAATCCTAAGTAGTTGAAGCAAAGCAAAAATTGAATTTTTATGGCCTTTAATACGTCCATGTATTCTCCCCATCGATCGATTCAATTAGCTTTTCTTCCAGTTGTTTTTAGAGCCAATAAATATTTTTCCATGACGGACAATTTATCACCAATAAAAAAAACTGAGCCGAATTCCTGCAATTTCTGCTTTCAAAATTAAAGACATATATTTTACGGCAATCATTAGAGCATTGTCAATTGCAATAAAAACAACCTTTGCGTGATTTTTTATTGTTATTGACAGAGCTGTAATGATTGCAGGGAAATATATGACTTTAATTTTGAAAGTGGAAATAGCCAGGACGCAGTTTAGGAATATCAATCGTACAAATTTAATTTCGAACCGTCAACCAAACCTGCCACCTAAAATGTCAGAAAAGGTTTCCTCAGTTTTCACGTAGATCTGGTTGGTTGACTATGTATGTATGTATCACACGTACAAGCTGCATCAATGGAGCTAGAAAGCTGCCATTCTAAAAATATTTTCAGTTTTAGTCTGGTGTGGGTTAAGTTTACAATGTAAGCTTTTGCTTAAATTGTCACTAATTTGTACAAGCTTATTTTCGGAAACTACTTCCGTGAAAGGCAAGAACACTACCTAATTGATTGATCACCCCTTACCCAATTTTTTGA